>CM042147.1:57118882-57161382 GCA_023376005.1 Doryteuthis pealeii | reverse complement strand
TCTGATTAAAAATGACACAGTCCAAATGCAATGCCAAAATTTTAATCCAGATTATCTGGTGTCGCTTAATCACAGGTTTCTTATTCATCCCATCATATTTCACACATTTTTAAAATGAAACATTCCAAATGGTCTTGTGTCGCTTAAATGCCCAACGTAAAATTAAAAGGAATTGAAAAAAAAAAAAAGAAGTTACATGTTTGTTTTATTTGTAATATTAAAATTGTGAATTGCGGAAGATATTTTAATTTATGCTATCTTTTAGCGTATCAGCATCAGGCGAATTTCCAGTCCAACTCAGATATTTCAGTCGTGTTTTTGTCACTTTTTGTCGGCAAATTAATGTAGATATTTAAAAAACCCATCCTAGATTTTTATCAGCAAATCAATGTAAATATTTTACAACATCCCTTTTGATATACATACATATATATATATATATATATATATATATATATATATATATATATATATATATATATATATAGAGAGAGAGAGAGAGAGAGAGAGAGAGAGTTAAATCAAGATTTTTATTATACATTTTAGATATTAATGTATAATTTGCAATAGCTCTTAAGTAAACATACCAAACGTTGTAATAATTAGGTCATCATAATGCGGTATATCCACAGGCCCCGCTAATTATTATTATTATCATTATTATTATTATTATTATTATTTCACTCCTTGTGAGTTTTTCTCACCAGCATAAGCTGGTGGTCTTTCACTAGAGTCTAAGTGACAACAAGTTTCCTCCGGCCTCCAGGACTTTTCTGTGTATTTAGCTGATTTTAACAATACTGTTGTCTGGATGGTCTCAATTTTGCTTCTGATTTCCGGTTTCTCTAGTCTATTTTCTAAGCTTTTGGGAACCGTTCCAAGTGCTCCATATAAAATTGATATCACATTCACCCTCATATTCAACACTTGCGAGGTCTAGGTATTAGTCTATCTTTTCGTTTTCTTTCATCTTCACCCTGTGATCTGCCGGAATTGCAAAATCTGCCAGTTGACAATTTTTCTTTTTCTTGTTAATCAATACTTGGTCTGGTCTTCTGGCAGGGATAAAGTGATCCGTTTTTATCTCAAAGTTCCAGAGAATTTTATGTGTTTCATTCTCATGAAAACGATTCTGGTTTATGCATATAGCATTTTGTTATAGGGTCAAAATCTAGTGCCTTACATAGTTAATTCTGATATATCAAAACAATACTTACATAACTATATTCAAGGTTAACGTAGTTTATAAATAGTTTTCGAATATCTACGCAGTCAGAAATGAAAACTAATATATATATATATATATATATATATATATATATATATATATATATATATATATACATATATATATTATATACATATATACATAAATTATAAATAAATATATATATATATATATATATATATATATATATATGTGTGTGTGTGTGTGTGTGTGTGTGTGTGTGTGTGTGTGTAGAAGATAACAGGTTAGAATTATCAAAGACTTTCAACCAGTTGGTGAGAACTGGCCAGGTGAAGATTAAAGATGATGTATATAATCAAAGCAGAACAAGTCGATTCTACACATCTATTTGCGGTGCAGAAATCCAGGTAAGATATTCTTCGCTGTTCTTTTATTTCCTCTTTAATTCATCAATCAACCAACTTTGCAGAAGGAAAGAAAAACAAAAACAGAAACAAAAACAAAAAAACAAAAATAGAAAAGAACAAAAACGAAATTACTTAAATTTTTTTCTATCATATCTTGTTCCCGGTCATTTGTCCTCTCAAATACGCATAAAAATCCATTTTTTTTTATAAAATCATTTTTTATGTTCATCTTTTAACTTTTTATGATTACTTGTAGGAAATGAACTCGTCTACGAGAGTTCAAATCCTGGACGAGGCTGTTTGCATTTCACATAGCGCTAATACTTTTGGGAAAGGTGTGCATCCAATTATTCTCCCTCCAGCTATGGGTAAATAGTAGAGTAGGCTGGGCTCTTTAACCTTGGACAGGTAACTAATCTAAGAGAAGGAAAACTCTTAATTCAAACCTTTAAAACCACGCTTAATAAATTGATCTTGTGTCGCATCCTGCTCGTGCAGAGGAGTTTGGTAAGATATATATATATATATATATATATATATATATATATATATATATATATTAGAGAAAAAATTAAGGGTGCCATGGTTTCAATCAAAATGATTTCAATCAGGACCCTACGCTACGTTTAACTAAGTTGTTTATATGATTACTAGAAGCAGCTAGCCAGCATCCCTTGGGTAAAGGGGAGAACCTAAGTTTATTGATTTGTTTACTTTTGAGATTTACAAATGCTGGACATTTTAAAGTAGAATTTCAATGCTATTTCTAGGTATATTTTGATTTTTAAACATCTTCGAATATCATTGCCCTGAATTTTTTTTAGATGGGGCTTGATAATTTGTATTATTTGTATTATTGTCCTCATCTTTATTGTTATCTGCAAAAATAACAATAAAGATGAGGACAGTAGTCCGAATAATACAAATAATACAAATCTTCGAATGTAAATCAAATCTTTATAATTTTTGTACAAAATCAGGAACCGGTGATATTTAATGTTTATATATATTTACTTTGGTGTTAATCGTTTTATTTTAGTAGTTTTATCCGGACATACATGCATACATACCTACATATCGACTGCCCTTTATATATATACTGGAAGCGCTACCGGCGTCACCTGGGTAGAGAGGGAGCGGTAAAAAAGGTAGTCTCAAAGATTCATTATTGTTGAATTGCAAGATGGATCCTCACAGGATGTCCCATTAAAATCCATACCTAAAGAAGACAATCTGAAAAGAAAAATTAATGTCTCCTATTTAAAATACTAAATGCAAAAAAAAAAAACAACAAACAAACAAAAAAAAAACCCATGCTGTTATCATTTAAATTTCATTTTTTAATTATCTTCTCGAATATGAATAAAATCTTCATCATTTTTGCACAAAAACCAAGCTTTGGTGATATTTAATGTGTATATATATTTACTTTGTTTTTAATTGTTTTATTTTCAAAGTTTCCTCCGGACATACACATACACACGACTGCCCCTTATATATGTATAGATTGATATTATTATGATATTATATTTTATTCTGGGCTATCAATTTCAGGGAATTATGTTATTCTTCTGTGCTATTAATTTTAAAGAATTGTCTTAATATTCTATTATGTTATATTTTCTCATGTGCTCTTAATTTCGAGGAATTTCTAATTCCTTAGTTAAACTCAGATATATTTTGGATAATGACGGCAGAACGTTCCGTTATTTTTCTTTTAATTTTCGCGTGCGGCCCGTTCCACACGTGTATTCATTCCTTAGTTCTTATTTCTGTATTGTTATTAATTGTGTGTGTGTGTGTGTATGTGTGTGTGTGTGTGTGTGTGTGTGTGTGTGAATATATATACATACATTTATATGGCAATATATATATATATATATATATATATATATATATATATATATATATATATAGAAAAGGCATTTCTTCTCTCCCAGCAATAGGAAAATAGCAGCGCCGAACTTCTATGTCAGAAGGTTGTTCGGAGAAACGATGATGCCACACACAATCACAAATCGGCTTTTAATATTTGGATCTTTTGTGTGTTTATTCTATCTGTATTTTCTGCGACGAGGAAGTGAAATGTCGGTGGTTTCTTGTCTCCTTGAAACGTAAGCAGAATCTTCTCGTAAAATAATGAGATGTGGAAAACCCAAAATTTTTGTTATATGTTATGTAATTGTGGAAATTAACTAGAATTTGGGATGACGTGTAAAAAGCGGACCTGTTGGCTTCTGATTGGTCGAAGAATGTCATCAGTTACAAGAATGAAAGAGAGAGTGAAAAGTTGGGGTTTTTGTCGAGGTTTTTGAAGGAGGCGGACGTCAGAGTATGAGCTGAGTGTTTGAAGGGGACAGATGTAAGATGAGTGTCTGTCCTCCAGGACAATCAAAAGAGAAAATCAATCACGTGACAGTTCAATGTTTCGATTTTACATTATTCTAATTCTTTTTTGCAGCCAGCAAGATGAAACTGTTTCTCGTATTTTTGTTCTTGGCCAGTTGCCAGGCTATCGAACTCTTCGACACCTCCAGTGAGTATTAAAATACTACTAACTTATTATATAAACAAATTTATTGACCTTCATGCCTTAAAAAGATTTAACTGATAATAACCAATAATAACAAAATTTCCGCGGATTTTGTTTTGTATTTCGGAGACAAAGAGAATAGATTTTTTAAAAATTAGATCATTTATTAAATTATTAAGAAAAAATAAATCATTCATTCAAGTATTTCTCAAATTAATTTATTCCTTTGAATACCAGGTAAATGTCTTGAAATGACTAGTAAATTATGCGCCCTCCGGGTGGAAGTATTCAATTCCTAATGTAACAAAATATTATATTAAATTAAATGGTTTCTTCTCTTGTCCAGTTTAAGAAAGATCTGGAGGATCACATTCTTCCAAAAAAGTCATTTACCTCCTTCTAAGTTCATTCCCTATTAGCAAACACGAGAATCATTTTCAATTCATTTGATTGTAAATATTTTGAATCTGAAAATGTCATTCATGTTGTCTGTAAAGTAAACCAATATATCTTAAATCAATATATTTTACAATAATTGAATCGTTATTCAGTTTTCTCACAATAATCGGTGATTAATTTCACAGTAGAAATAAAAATATAGAAAAAAACATCTGATTAGGAAAAAATCAGAGATCAGCATATAAAAAAAGTCCATGAAAAATGAAGGTGAGCAGTTCACGTTGTAAGAGTGAATAATAAAAGTATTATAAGACAGATGATTGACAGAAGAAAAAAAATCTTACTGATATAAATTAAACAAAAATTTATTCTAGAATTCTTAGACTTTTAGAACTTAAAAAGTTTTTGACCAAAAATAAGTTTCAGTTTTTTCTTTTTTTGTCTTCGAAAAAAATCTGATAAATGACTCAATTTTTGGTGTTGAACGAAAATTGTTTTCTTTTGAAATATTTGTTTAAAATGTCAATGAATCTTGAAAAGGGGAAAAATAAGGGTTTATCTGCAACTCTAATAAAAAGACAATTCATTAATTTTAAATTATTTAAAACTCAACAAAAGTCATAGAATATTTTTCTTTATTTTTGAAAATTTTCTATTTGTAAAGTTTTTATTTTTCCTCTTTGAACAAAAAAAAAAGTTCACATACCAAACGTTTTTAATTCTTGGCGTTAAAAATTTAAATCAGTAAACATTTTTATTTGGCTTCAACAGATTTGCATTTACAAGCTTTTAAACGATTGTTTACATTTTTTTTATTAAATAATAATGGATCTGTTTTTGAATATTTTGAAAAAAAAGTTTGATGAAACAAAATATGTTTCATAAAAGAAAAAATGTTTGATGAAACAAAAACTATGTTTGACGAAACAAAAAATGATTAAACAAAAAATGAAAAAAAAAAATGTTTGATAAAACAAACAAACAAAAAAAGAATTTTTCACAAAAACAAGAACCGGTGATATGTATTGTGTATATATGTTTAAGTTAATTGTTTTATTTTTGTAGTTTCATCCGGACATACATACATACATATATACACACCAACTTCCCTTTATATATGAATAGATTAGTTTTGTCGATTCTATCTTCCCTGTAGATCATCGTTTTGTTACTTCATTTTTGGTTGCTATTTCTTTTTCTATTAGATAATAGAATTTTTCCGTAAATTCCTCCTCCTCCTTCTTTTCTGAATCCGATTTGTTTGTGTGTTTCAGGTTATGAGGCGGTAAAAGAAGTTGAGTTAAAGAACCTGGTAAATGTCACACAAGAGGAAATGTTCAAGATGCTGAAAAAGGAATATCCCAATGAGGATACTGAGTAAGTGAAACAAACAGTAAATTATTATAACTAATGCGAACTTTAACATCTGACAGTTTCTAAGTGATAGGAACTTTTTAACTTAGTCGAATTAAACGGAACTTTGTCTCTAGTGAGAATCTGGAGTACATAATTCTGACTTTTCTTTTCTTATGGAATTGAATTCTGAATTCTTATTAAATCTGATACACTATATCTATATCTAATCTATCTCTATATATATATATATATATATATATATATATATATATATATATATATATATATATATATATATATATATATATATATACTAAAGCTGAGCGAATCAATATTTGTTCCTAATGCTTTTTTACTGTTTAGTTTAATGACACGAAAATTTACTAAAATATTCCTTTCTAATTAGTTCTAATTAGTCGTAATTTGCAATTAAGTAATATATATATATATATATATATATATATATATATATATATATATATATATATATATATATATATATATATATGTGTGTGTGTGTGTGTGTGTGTGTGTAATTATATATGAGGATAATATATATGATAATAATAAAAAGTATATATATCTGTGTGGGTATGTAATTTTGTTTTTGGTTACATAATTTCAATTCTGTGGAGTTTGGTAATGAATAATACCTAATAATATTCATTTTGATTGTATGATGTAATGAAACCCTGACATCATTGGTTTAGAAAAAAACCCAGCTTTTTATTTAAAAAAATGCGCAGGTCTTTGTTTACTTATGTGTGATAATCGAGGTTGGATGAAGTAATAGGGTAGGTTGATTTTTTCCCTTTTTAAAAAACATCAAATTAACTCAAACAGCGAAAGTTGTTCGTTGGTAGAATAAATACTGATACCAAAGACTAGATCTCTTAATTGCATCATTGTTTGAGGAAATAGCATCAAAGATCGTCAGTTAAAATGCATCCTCGTTTTCGCAACATTTGGCCCCAAAATTGGTTAGAAAATTTAGCAATTTCAATATTTAAAACAGAAATTTATTTTACTAAGATGAAACAATAAGATATTAGAATTAGAATTAAAATTGAAAATATCCCCCCCCCCATCTTCACCGACACCTCCAAGATGTTGCTTTTTACCTCATTAATTAAACTGTAACAGTGATAACATTTGAAAAAATTGAAATTTCCTCCGAAGAAAAACAAAGTTTGAAGAAAACTATTGGGGTAATTCTCTATGTTAATTTACCACTTTCGTCACATGGGAGAGGGTTCTGTTCCAAAATCGACCAACCCTAATGAAGTAAAGAATTTACTTAACTAACATAAGATTTCTTAGTACAAACTAGAAATTGAAATGACCAAGATTTTTTGAGAATCTTTTCTATTTTTTAGGCTGCTCCGGGAAATCGCACACCAGCTCGCTGTTTTTATTAAGGATGAAATTGATTCTTCCCTGGCTTCCTTTGAAAAGGAATCCAAATTGGCTTCCAAGGTACAGAAAAGCTTATTTCTTAAAATGAATGAAAAAAATATTTCAGAAATGTCTCATTATCATGACTTGCAAGAATATGTGCCCTCCGTACTTATGTATTTAAGTTTTAATGTAATGAAATATATTAGATTAGAAAGACTAACGAAATTAAATAAGAACGCATATAAAATATTACGCTTATTTTTATCATATTTTAATTTTTTTCTCTATAAAATTATGCATAGAGTTGATTTTAATATGTTAGAGAATAAAACAATAATATTAGAGATCAATAACACCAAGTAATTATTTATTAAACCCGGTTTTGTTAAAACCAATATGCAAATTAACTACACTATATATTATGTAAACCTTTATTTCCTAGTGATATATGAGACATGTTGCAGGGTTTTAAACGCATTAATAACATGGGTCGTTTTGAGGAAAATCTCAGATTTTCATAGACACATCCTTAATAAATAAGATTTATTTTATGCATTGATATTAATGATTGTGACTATGAATTAAATACACATTGATAAACTTACGAACTTTCTGAGGGTATTGTGACGTAAACAGTGTCGTAATTTCTGATACAGACAGACACCGATTCTCCATTATAATAAGATTAAAAAAGTGTTTATGTATATCTGTCTGTCTGGATGTTTATTCGTACAATAGCCAAGGACACGCTATCTTATAAAGGGAAATTGCTGGAGACCAGCAAAGACCAAAGTTCACTACTTTTAAGTATGGACAAATTAACAGCGTTATCCAATGGGATCCACACATTAGCCATCGCTTGAGCTTCGGTTTGTGCGTGGCTTCTAACGTTAAAAGTACCTTGTATCACAAACTAACCTTGTGGGAGGTCTTGGTAAATTCAAGACCAAAGTTCAATAAAACCCACTGCCTTATTTTTTCTGAGAACAGGATTAAAATATTTTTATCTATCCTTTTTCATAAGAAAAGTTACATAAAAATTTAATGAGGGTATAAAAATATTTTAAAAGATTAATAAAAAAATAATTGAGAAATTTAACATATTTGTAAAGAATAAAGCACAATAAAAAGACAAATAAAAAAAACAACACCTGAATACAAACCAAATAACTAACCCATTTTGCGTTTTAGTTTAAACTTTTCCAATTGATTTTTCATCCTTTTCTTCTTCTTCTTCTTCAGTTAGTCGATAACATGTTGAAGAATCTGATCAAAGCGAAAACTAACATTGTTGGTGGAGTGGAGTCTGTTCCTTTTTCTGCAATTACATTCTTGGAAGATTTAACTCGTGACATGGACGAACTGAAAGGTACGTAAAGCAGTTGGAGGCGCTTGTTACTTAACGGTTATTGTCGTAGAAAGTGATCTCAGCTTCCGGAGTTGAAACCCTAAACGAATTTGTTTGCATTTCACGCAGCGCTAATGTCCCACCGGAAGAGTAAGAATCCAACTATTCTCTCTCCAGTTATGGTTAAATAGTGGGGCAGATTGGTCTCTTTAATCTTCGTAAAGCAACTAGTGTGGGAAAAAGAAAACAGAATTCAAACTTGATGTAGACCTGGAAAGGGATGGCTATTCCTTTTGGAATTATTTTTGTATATAAGGTGTGCTCCAATTCCCCTCTTGGATTTATAGATTAGCTGTAGTCACGTGATTTATTCCTCCAGCCAATCATACGGCGTGGCTGATACACTACTTAAACACTGATATTGATACATAGTTCTACTAGAACTCATTGAGGAGGGGCTTACAATATTCAGGATTCTTTACCAGAAGAACCAAAGGATTCATTATGAGAGGATTACCAAGGATTCAATTCCACTGGACAAACGCTCTTGCTTAAAGCCTACAGGATGGCCCATAAGATTGTGACACTTCCTACCCAAAACATGTTACATGAGTAGAGCCCAGACGGCCAAAACCAGATGATATTTTCCTGATCTCCCACAGATCTAATGATATTATCTCTTTAGGAAAGGCTAGAGGAGTAAACCCCGAAAACAAATCCGGAGCCGGAGCCGATAAGATGGTGTGATGCTGAAATCCAATGCTACCCAGCAACTCCTGTGACACTACCGCTCGCAAACTGCATTGGTTTCTAACATTTCCTTTGGATCACGGCGGCAGTGTGGAGAGTGGGGTTATTTGCTGTTTGGGCAAAAGCTCATCCTCCATATCAATTCGGCCAGGCTAAGTAGTTTCATAAAAAAAAGAAGAAAAATTGATATAAACTCCATCGAATCTCGTAGACGGAGGAATGCCAACAACATTCCCACCAGACCGGATTAATACCATTTTTTTAACGTGGGACGTTACGCAAAAACCTTTGAGTCGCCCCAGGCACCGGGCAATACATATGGTCCTGCCCCTTTTAGGCAATGGAGCAGGTGCTGCCTGAGGTAGGACCCACTGGGACCACGCGATTCATTTCACCTCACACACATGATAGAAGCCGAAAACCAGGTTAGGTTGAATAGACCTTTAGAATAGTTTAATATTACTTGGATTATTAAGTTCATCAATGCTAATTGTCATTTTCTATTGGGTTTAACAATAAATCTATTGTGTTATGAAGGAGTTATCATCAGAAAAAAAAGAGGTGTGAAGTGAATTGTAGGTTTTTTTTTAACTTCGCTGTTAAAAATATAAGAAATTAAAAAAAGGCAGAATCTGACATTTTAATTTATTTATTTCAGAACATAATGAAATGACTCCTTATTGGGAGAATCACTTCGAACATATTAGTGAAGTTCTTGCTTACAAGGTTAGTAGCATTTTTTCCGTTTATCTATCTATCTCATACTCTTTATATCTATCTATCTATCTATCTATCTATCTATCTCATACTCTTTATATCCATCTATCTATCTACCTCACTCTATCTATCTATCTATCTATCTATCTATCTCAGTCTGTTTCTATATATCTCATTCTCTCAAATTCTGTCTATCTGTCTGTCTGTCTGTCTGTCTCATACTCTATATATCTATCTGTCTATCTACCTCATACTCTTTATATCCATCTATCTATCTACCTCACTCTATATATCTATCTATCTCAGTCTGTTTATATATATCTCATTCTCTCTAATTCTCTCTCCCCCCTCTCTCTCTCTGTATGTCTCACTCTGTCTCATACTCGTCATCTATCAATCTACCTCATACTTTTTATATCCATCTACCTCACTCTATCTATCTATCTATCTATCTATCTAAGTCTGTTTCTATATATCCCATTCTCTCTAATTCCCCCTCTCTCTCTCTGTCTCATACTCGTCATATATCTATCTATCTATCTATCTATCTATCTATCTGTCTGTCTGTCTGTCTGTCTCATACTATTTATATCTATCTACGCCTTTATCTTTCAATTATTCACCCACCTCTTTATATCAGTCTCTTGATATCCATTAGGTTAATATAAAACTTCCCTCCGCCATCCTTTTGCAATACATCACTTTTTATAACCTTACACCATTTTCAAATAAATCGACGAATGTTTCCAGATTTTATTCGACGAATTTTCCAAGGAAATCTTCTTAAACGTAAGATTATTTTGCAAAAACATAACGCAGAACAGAACTTTTGCACCAACCTATATAAATATCCAAATAGTTTCTCTTTTTCATTTTCCTAATTCATAAAATCATTTTTGAATTGAAATGTATTGAAATGTAATGCTTTTGGATGTAAATGTAATGTAATCTAATGATATTATCTCTTGCACGCTATTCTGCATTAGTACCTCAATTTTTTTTTTCAACTGTTGATGAAAATTTTTTTGTCTTTGCTTAAAACTATTTTAGCTGGAATATGGCGTCTGGGATAAGTTGAACGATACCCTGCACCGCGTCCTAGGCCACCTAAGCGGAAAGTTCAGTGATTTGAAGGATTTCTTCCATAAGACAATCAAGGTCGGAGCCGAGAAATTGCAGCCTCATCTTATTAACATCAAGAAATTAGCCAAAGATGTAAGTGAAATGTTTTTTTTTATACAAAACCTTTCATTAGATATATGTAATATATTGCCTGATCAACAAATTGACAATTGGTGCAAATGACTCACGCGTAGGCACAGTAAATGCGTCTGTGTCAAAACAGGCCTGAAGACAAAAACAGGATATTACCTTGAACAGATGAACCGACCTTCGACAACCGGAAGACAAGTGTAAGTGACAACGCGTAGGCACAGAAAATGTGTGGGTGTAGCTCATAACCAATAAAATCAAGCTCCGTGGGTTAGTAGGTGTGCCTACAGGAAAACTGCGTAGGTGTCACAATCAGAGTGCCGTGGCCATGTTGAGTTAGAGAGTTAAATAAAATCTTAGAACTTTGAGTTGAGCAGATAGCTCACCCTCAGAACTCCCGAAGGATCCTGTGTATGTGCATTCACTACCGACGACTCTCAGACTACACACATCGAAGAATATAAATATAACTTTATATATATATATATATATATATATATATATATATATGTGTGTGTGTGTGTGTGTGTGTGTGTGTGTGTTCCGTCTTCTTTGTCTGGTCCAGTGACGGTATATAACATATAGTAGGATTCAAATAACTTAATTGGTCTGACGACTTCGGCTGTGGAATACGCTGACTGCATCTCATGTAAATAAGTAAGACCCCCTTCAAAAAAGGAAGTCATGGTTTTGCGTTATGGCCCTGGTAACCCCTGATTAAAAAGAATCGAACGCAAGTAAGATTTGTTCTCTCGTCAAACAACAACTTTTTTTTTATCTCCGTTGATTTCGCTAGTAACTGTTCAATCAAAGATGGGGGAAGAGGGGTATGTTTTGTTTACACGCATATTGTCAAATAAAAAAAGGAGAGAAACAAAGAAAGTGAATTGTGGAATTCTGTAAATCACTGGCATGGTTCGCGCGTCTCTCACCGCTTATCTCTGTCTCCGTCTGTCCGCGTCTCTGATTTGAATTCTTCTGAAACTAGGTTATTTTATAATCTTCTAAACATTTAGATTATGTATTAAATTATTCTAATCGGTTTTGCACACGTCAGCATTTAACCACAAATAATATCAGCTGATTATTAATGACGTGTGTTCTACCATTCCAACATTCTTTTTGTATGTTCCATTATCTCAACCAAATATTTCTCTAACATATTCCACAATTGTTTTAGATTATTTTTATAATAAGATATCTATATAGATATTGTATTAATATTGTATATGTTCTATACTCTTTTAAAAGTTGACGTGAGAAGATATTAAAAAGGGGAGATGCACATGAAGGCATAACAAACAAATAAACAAACAAACACTTTTCTATTTTGCTTGTCTGATAAAAAGATAATCTGTCAATAAACAAATATGTTTCTCTCAGGTGTTGGCCCATGTTGGAACACTTAGCAGAAATGTTGCCCAACAGGCCATCGAATTTTTCAAGCCATTCGCTAAGCAACTCGGAGGACTGTGGACCATACTCCTCGACAAAATCCATCAACGTATTCATGCTATAAGCCACCCTGAAACTTATTAAGTTTCGCCGACTGGCTTCAGATTTTTGAAAAAACTTGACGGTCAAATGCTTAATGTGAATAAAATCTGTTAAATTCATTTCTCTTTCACGTGTTTTTTCTTTTATTTTTATTTATTTATTTCTCATTCTATTTATCTTATGTTAATATTCTATTAATTTCTATTTATTTCTATTTTATAATTAATTAATTAAAAATATTACACTTATTCTATTGTTATTTCAATTGATTTCTATATAAAATTCTATATAGAATTGCTTTTAATACGTTAGAGAATAACAAGATAGTATTAGAAATCAGTAACAGCAAATAATTATTCATTAAACTCACTTTTGTTAAAATCATTATGCAAATTATTCCCACCATATACTATGTAAATATTTATTTCTTAGAGATATATAACACATATTTCAGGATTTTAAATGCATTAATAATATGAGCAGTTTTGCGGCAAATCTAACCCGTATAGACTTTAATAGAAACATGTTAATAAATACGATACTAACTAAGATTAAATAATGACTATTTCTTAATCGTTGTGAATATAACTTAAATAACAAAGGAAAGCGTAATATCAGTGGTGACGTAGTTTCGGTTACAGACAGACTGTTACATAATATCCATTATAATAAGATGTGTGTGTGTGTGTGTGTGTGTGTGTGAGTGTGTATGTGTGTGTGTGTAGATAGATAAACATCTCATTTGAAAATGAACACATTTGCCGATAATAATTAAAATATAATGCAACAATTATTTTTGAAAATCACAAAATTACAACTGATCGGACACCTCATGCCACTCACACGATTTTCGGAAAATAATGGGTGATTTTAAGTCATCTAAATGTAGAAAACCGCTATTATTTCCTACCTACTTATATTCTATCAAATGATTCTCTCTCTCTCTCTCTCTCTCTCTCTCTCTCTCTCTCTCTTTCTTTCTTTCTTTCTCTTTCTCTCTCTCTCTCTTGTTGTCTCTCTCTCTCGCCAATCTTCCCTCCCGTTTACCGTCTTCTTCCAAAGCTCAGTTTTTTTGTAATATCCAAAAAATCTTAATTATTTATTAATTTAATCAAATCAAATTATCATCTAATTAATAGTTACGTGTATACTGCCTTTCCAGATACTTAAATTCAAGCATTCTTTTGTATGTTCCATTTGATAACATTCGGATTGTTTACATTATAACAACTAGCAAATATATGCACCCTCCGGGTGCAAGTATTTAAGTTTTAATGTAATAAAATATTTTATCAAATTAGAAAGGCTAATTAAACTAAATAAGAATGCAGATAAAAAGATTTGAAACAGAGGGCAGGTATAATCGATAAATAGAACAACTGAAACTTACTCTTCCATCACTCTCGTCTTTCATTGTTATTTTTTCTAATTTAACTATTTAGTTAAAAGACGAAGTAAAAAATAAAATGACAGTTATTTTTTCTTGTTAATGGATTTCATTTAAGATTCATTGAAGAGATTTTTGCTTATATTCATTAGAATAAAACCAAACAATTAGAAATCAATAATACTAAGCACATATTTATTAAAATCACAATTTTAATATCAATATGCAAATTATCTTTCCCGTTCACACTGTAAACCACTATTTTGTTGTATATATAAATATAATTGCATGTTGTTAGTATGTAGATATGGTTAACAGTATTAATAATGTAAAACTATTTTATTAATAATTGAGGTTTAAATTGAAATAAAATCACTGAGAAAGTGACATTAATAACTAAGGGAATTTTGACTTGAGTAGTAATATAGTTTCGTTACAGACAGAAAAACACTCAATCTCATTATAATAAGATATATTTTCCTAACATTAATGTCTTTATCTTTTCTTTCTTTTCGAATCTAAATGTCAAATGAATTACAAACTACTAATAATTTTATTTAAAAAAAACAAGGAAAGATTAATTACAGGAGCTGCAACATATGGACAAACAGGAAAACAGAAGAAAAAACAGAAATAGTGAGAAAAACAATTATATGGGCACTTCCAAACGACAAATTGGGTAGATAGTACATGAAAATAATAGGATATGGTTAAGAAGAGGAAACTTCAAGAGAGAAACCGGATCACTGATAATTGCTGCACAAAAGAATGCCATAAGAACGAATTATATCAAAGCAAAAATCGATAAGACACAACTGAACAGCAAATGTAAGATGTGCGGTGACAGAGATGAGACAATAAGCCATGTATTAAGCAAATGCTGCAAAGTAACATAACGAGAATACTGGGCTAGTCACGACTGGGTTAGAAAGGTAATCCCCTGGGAATTGTGTAAAAAAAAATGAATTTTGACTATACAACAAAATGATATATGCATAAACCAGAATCTGTTCTTGAGAATGAAACACATAAAATTCTCTGGGACGTTGAGACAAAGATGGATCGCCTCATCTCAGTCAGAAGGTCAGACCTAGTATTGTTTAACAATAAACTAAATTAAATACTAATAATGATTATTTGAGATCCCTAATTATTTTATATTTGCATCCAGGTATTCTATCAAATCCATTTTTAAAAAGGAATTTGGATAGATAAAAATTAAAAAGAAAAAATCACAAAAATGTGCTTAGGTTTAAGATCATAAGTCTTTTGAAAACTAGTATTATTTGGATTATTCGGACTATTGTCCTCATCTCATGGTTATCTGTACAACGTTTCGGCCGATGTGTCCCCGGCCTTCTTCAGGTATTTCTTGTCGGGACTTCTGGATTCGGGAACCTTCTTTTCAAACCCAGGAACCTTCTTGCCGTAATCAGGAGCCATCACGGAACTTTGAACCCAACCTTTATTCAGTACACAGGGGTATTCTGTTCTCATTCCGCTAACCATAGCTGGGGTACAGGTGTTAAGCTGTGTTAATTATTATTCTATGTTACTGGTGCCTCTGACCAGGATTGAACCTGCAATCGAGAGATAACTGTCACTTAGAACTGTCTTAACATAACCCCTTATCCACTAGGCTATGTGTCCAATTGGACAATCAAGTGTGAATTTGATAGCGATTATTTAAGAGTAAAATTTCCACTTTTTTACAAATAATTCCCTGTACGTTTTTTTTCGAAAAGAAATCTTCCTTTTCAGACAGATTAAAGGAAGACTTACATTGAAACTAGAAAAGTACTTCTTTTTGTTCTTCCGTTCAAATCAAGAAGAAATCAAATAGAAAAAAATTCTCTGAAAAGGAAGACATACATAAACAATTTAAGTAAGATATTTCGTAATACAATATTTACTTGGTACAAAGATGAAATAGGCTGATAAAACTAAACTTCTTTAGTATTGTTTATTATTTAGAACTAACTGGAATATACTTTAGATTTTTATTGTTATCTAATTATTTTTATCTATATACTAATTACTCATTATGGAAGTGCGTAGTGTAATGGTTAAAGTCATGGGAAATGCACTCATTGCAACGAGTTCAAATCCTGGATATGGTAATTGCATTTGTAGGGACCGTGTTGTTTGGTGTTTGTGGAGTTGAAGAAGATCCGAGTTTTGATCCCCACAATTTAAATGTATAAAACTACGGAAATTTAGTTTTCGTAGAAAACAAAAGAAGATAAAATTTATACAATAAACAACTTTATATACATTAATTTACAATTGGTATATTCAATTGTTCTTTCAGCGGTGTTGCAGACTGTATGTGTCTGTACGTAGTTGTGTTTGTAAAGTGCTCATATATTGTTTATATTTGTGTGATTAGATATGTCAAATTGTAGTAGTTTTGATAAGACAATGTCTGTGATTGAAACTTGTGTAGTATTGAGTAGAAGAGAGAGAAAATATGAAACGAAAAAATAGACGGACCTGTTGAGTCGTATTTTATGTTTTTGGACAGCGTCTTCTGCCCCCATTGTGTCGAGTTGGGAAGAGCGTCCGTTCCCACTGTCGAATTAGGAGCATCAGCCCCAACTCTGTCGAGTCGGGAAGAGCGTAAGCTCCCCACTCTCGTTTTTCAGCTCTATGGGCCTTTTTATAATTTTCTTTTGTCATTGTCTACGTGATCATTAAGTTAAATTTAATATTGGAATTTTCAAATATCAGCTGTTTTCTAATGACGTAAATATCGGATGATTTTGTAACATTCCAATGGCGTACATATTTTCAATGGAATTTAAACCATTGTTTATATTCTTGCTAAAATATTTCTAAACTAATATTTATTCGATTCTCTTTTGTTTACATATTTCTAAACTTAACTTATATAATTGTAAAAATTACTTGTTTCAGAAAACTTAATTATTTTAATCTATTAAATTCCACATGCCGTAAAAATATAGGGGCCAATCCCTATACATTTCACTTAGCGCTAATACCCTTGGGAAAGGTATGAATTCTACTCTCCCTCCAGCTATGGATAAATAGTAGAGCAGACTGGGCTCTTTAACCTTGGTTAGTCAACGGGTTTAGGAGAAGGAAAACTCTGAATTCAAACCTGTTGAACTCCGCTTAAGAAATTAACCTTGTGCCACATCCTGCTCGTGCGGAAGAGTTGGTAAATATATATACTGATAACTCATGTTCCAACAAAATACGACCGTTATCATCTTGCACCACAGCACCTTCTGGTTAAAAGTGAGACCACCCAAATTGTCCAAGATGAAATTCCAAAATGTAAATCCTGATTATCGGGTCGCTTAATCGTCGATTTTTATTTCACCCATTTTAAAATGAATCGTTCCAAATAAAAGAACAAATGGAAACAATTGCGGAAGTGACCAATTGTCTTTAATTAATCAATTTCTTGATTGATTCATTACAATTAACCTTGATAATCCTTTTTTGGTGAAACGTGAGTATGTTATCTGTCTATTAATATATATAGCAAACCTTCTAATATGTATCTATTTGTTGCGTAGTGGACTCAATGTGTATATGTTATGTAGCGCCTTCTTCGCTACTCTAAATCGTGAACGTTAGTTCTGGGGTTTTCACTGTACTCAAAGCAATCTATGTATGTTAGTCGCTTAATGAAGTCTACAACACATGCGTATAGTAGGAGTTTTGACTTTATTTCTCTTCTCGGCTGTATGTGGTGGGCGGCGGGCATTGACAATGACTTGACCGAGGGTTGTCAATGACAGGCACTACTGTTGGGATGGTGGTGATAGTGAGGTGGGGTGGCTAGCTGACGCCTCGCAGCCTGCGGCTGTGACCGTGAGCGGCCATCACGCTCACTTGTTTCCCTGTTTACGTCTTCTGTCTGACTGTCCAACTGACGACTCGACCCTCTGGCTTTTGTATTGACGACACGCCTACGCATCTTTATATTTTGATCTGATAACGGGCCTTTGTTACTCTTTTCGTCTGCTCCCTGCCTCGATCCACCGGAAGACCCTATTTCACCTTCTTTTAAATATCGAGTCTAGGTCAGGATATGTCTATTTACTCCGTTTACGTCTATTAATGCTTTTTATGTTAACCAAATAGAAGTAACAGTATTCACCGTGATTCCTCAGTTATTCTGACTGTAGGTATACCTAACTTCACCTATTTCCTCTTACCATTGTTCCACTGCCAAAGTTTCCCAATACAAGTTTTATAGACAATGTGTAGATTCCGTGTCTTATTTTGGTCTCCCAGTTTTATTTTGAAATACCTTATTTTAAAACAGCTTTTCCCCAAACCACATTATTCAAACACTTCCTTCGTGAAAAAGCCATCTTATCACCTGAAAATTGGAAATATAAAGATCAGTGAACATTTTATTGTTAAATACATTATCTCAAGAACAAGAAGCTGAAAGTGAAAGAAAGTGCTAGTGTAATCATTTCTGTGCATAGTTATATGGTTTCAAGTAAATCTATTGATAATAGAGATTCGGTCTCTATTTGTCTGCAACCGAAACTACGTTACTGCTTACCTCACAGTCATTTCAAGAATTAAATGAGTTTATCAATGAGTATTCAAGTTATAGTTAGTATTATTAATACAAAAACTATTAAAGTTCTATGAAAAATCAATTAAGAATCAAATTATCACGAAAATTACGATTCGTATTCATCTTTAGATTAATTTATATTTAAAATAGTTTTTCCTAAAATATACTAAAATTTTTTTCTAGGCCGACATCTTTATTAATTTCTGAAATCCGAACAAAGTATATATTAATTTTTTCTCTAAAGATAAGTATCTAAATAATCTAATCTGACATTTTTAACAACTTTTTCGCGTTCTCTACTATCGTAAAACAAAACAAATATTTGAGTGGAGTGAATATGATGCTTTTTAAGTAATTAATTTTTAAAATATTAAACGTTTTATTTTATTTTTTTCTAGTAACAATAGTTATAATAATAATGATGATGATAATAATTGTTGGTTGTTGGCACCTTTACGTTCACTAAGGGCAATGGCGCAGTGTCCAAAAAATAACCTGCATTCTGCGCAAGTGGCTGTACAGGCTAATTCCTGAGTGATAATCTTTGGTGCACTGACTCCACATAAACTGTGATGCTTTCTGGGACTGTTATTTTCTCTCCCTCTTCCTGGCTCTCTTCGTGCCTAGCTTAACATTAAGACTCCAGGCCGCTTGATTTTTTGCATCTACCTCCCACGTGTTTATGTCAATGTGGAATATCCTCATGTCTCTGTCGCAGACATCTCTAAAGCGCAGGCGTGTTCTACCTACCGATCGGAAACCTCTTTCCATCCTCCTAACATGATCAAGCCAGCAAAGACGCCTCTTACAGAGGTTGGGGAACATAATATTCATATTGACGCAATCCAGGACATCTGTGTTGGACACTTTATCCTACCAGCGGTTGTACAGAATAAGTCGTAAACACCTGAGGTGGAAATTGATAAGTTTCCTTTCGTGGCTTGAATATGTTGGCCACTATTCGCTACTGTAGATGAGTATAATAATAATAATAATAATAATAATAATAATAATAATAATAATAATAATAATAAATGCGAATGCACAACGGGAGTACAAAACTAGACACGACTGGGTTGGGAAGGTGATCCACTGGGAATTATGCAAAAAATTAAATTTTGACCATACAAAAAAAATGGTATATGCATAAACCAGAATCTGTTCTTGAGAACGAAACACATAAAATTCTATGGCACTTTGAAATAAAAACGGATCACCTTATCCCAGCAAGAAGACCAGACCTAGTGTTGATTAACAAAAAAGGAAGAACTTGTTAACTGGTGGGTTTTGCTGTTCCAGCAGATCACAGGGTGAAGCTAAAAGAAAATGAAAAAATGGACAAATACTTGGACCTTGCCAGAGAACTGAAAAAGTTATGGAATATGAAAGTCAAAGTTATACCAATTGTAGTTGGTGCACTTGGAACGGTCCCAAAAGGATTGGAAAAGGGTTTGGAAAGAATTGATACCATCCAGAACACTGCACTGCTGCAATCTGCCAGAATACTCAGAAGAGTCCTGGAGACCTGAGGAGACTACTAAACCTAAAACTCCAGTGAAAGACCATCAGCTAACACTGATGTGAAAACTCAAAAGGAGTAAATAATAATAATAATAATAATAATAATAATAATAATAATAATAATAATATGTAGTAACGAGTCGAAATTACCTGACTCAAAGCGTCCTCGATGCCTGGCCTGCGAATGTGTCCCTGGCAAGGAAAGGAATGTGGTTGGGGGAAGAAGGAATGTGGTGCGCCATTATGCCTACTCTGAGTAAGAAGTGTCAAGAAGCTGGAGGGGGCAGAATTGACTTTTTATAGAGGTTGCGAGGCATTATGGGTGACTTTGCTCATACAACAAAATGGCATATGCATAAACCAGAATCTTTTCTTGAGAATGTAACACATAAGATTCTCGGGGATTTTAGATAAAGACAGATTGCTTTTTCCCAGGCCATTAGCTAACGCTGGTGTGAAAAACAAGTTGTACCCATATGCAATCGATGTATTTTAACACCCCAGCCAACAGGGCTTGAAAATGAGGGGTAAAAAGTTTTTTAAACACCGGACAAAAATACGGTGTAGATTTTATTGAACTCTTGTCTTGGCTGGTAGTCAAAAAACCAAAACATACAGATAGACTATATATATATATATAATATATATATATATATATATATATATATATATAATATTAAAACACTTTTTACCCCTCATTTTCAGGCCCTGTTGGCTGGGTGTTAAAATACATCGATTGCATTGATCAAAGCCTGAAGAAGATACCAGAAGATCTGAAACACGTGTTGCATATGTAAAATAAAAAGAATAATTTTTTCTGAAAACATACATTTTGCTGACCTTCTTTTTTTCATAAAATATTGGATTTTCTCCCGTTGGAACCAGAAAAACATTTATATATATATATATATATTATATATATTAATCAATGTCATCCACAGACACAGGTTTCGGCGTTTCACGCCTCTTCAGTGTGGCTAGACACAACAACTCTCTTTGGCTAGAGTCGAACTTAGGCTGACTGTTTGCCGGCCTGATATCTTATCCCCTCGGCCACTGACAGCTGCAGTAGCGGGACTGGTGTTTTTAAACTATTAAATACATAAGTTTATTTATATATTTTTACCATCATAGAGAGATCAAGTTTTGCGGGCAAACAATCATTGCTTATATGCTTAGTAGTGAAAGTTAATTTAAATCACCAATTAGAGAGCTCATACCAAATTTATGGGAACATATATTAATAAGTCATCCACAGACACGTGTTTTGACGTTTCACGCCTCTTCAGTGTGGCTAGACACAACAACTATCCTTGGCTAGGGTTGAACTCAGACTGACTGTTTGCCAGCCTGATACCTTATCCCCTTGGCCACTATGCCGTGTTTCCCCGAAAATAAGACCTACCTGCAGAATAATACCAAGCGTAATTTTTTCTCGATGATTTTAATATAAGACCTCCCCTTGAAATAAGCCTTAGTTGAGAGCGGCAGATAGACGAAAGAAATAAGCATAGTTCACAATCACATCATGCGACGCAAACACTCGTCTTTGTCAACGATGAAGACGACGCGCGTTTGCTTATGTTATTTATCCGGATGTTCAGGAAAAGCTGTAGCCATGCCTCCAACACACAAATTCCAAACTACAGTTTTTCTGGTCAAGGCAAATAAGGTCACTTCATAAAGTACTATGAAGATTTACAACGAATGGTGACAGACAAGTCAAAAGAATAAAACGAACACAAACTTAGAATGGAAATAGACATGTATTATTGGAAGAATTGTTGCAAACTTTGTTTGTCTGCGGAATCTTATACATATAAAAAACCCACTTAGCTGAAATCCTGAGGTTGGGGAATTATCGAATCTCTTGCTACGGCTATTCTGGTCGTAGTGCTGGATATGAGAGAGACCTTTTTGAGGTGTGTCTCCGTTGCTGGTCAATCAGAAGAGGGGGAAAGAATTTGCCTCTTTGGCTTTGCCGCCAAAGTATGCTGGCTCGTGATTGGTTGGTTCGATAGAGAGGCTCGTAGACAAGGACGATAACCCATACCTCAGATTTCTTATAGTACACGTTTAATTTTTGTTTTTAATAAAAGAACATGTTAATTGTAAATAAATGTAAATCGTTTTTCGTAATTTCTGTTTATTTAAAATTTCGTAATTTTCTACTTTGTACTGTCGTTTATCGATGTGTGAAGAATAAGAGATCCCCCGAAAATAAACCCTAGTGTTATATTTCGGAGTGAAAATTAAT
Organism: Doryteuthis pealeii; assembly: GCA_023376005.1. Classification (NCBI taxonomy): domain Eukaryota; kingdom Metazoa; phylum Mollusca; class Cephalopoda; order Myopsida; family Loliginidae; genus Doryteuthis; species Doryteuthis pealeii. The sequence continues at coordinate 57,138,844 of CM042147.1, read as the reverse complement.
ACAATCCTCCTTAGGCTGACACGGCAAAAATTGAGGAAAGAGACATTTCTCATATTCACACTGTCCAGAATAAACCAAACGGTAGGAAAAAAAAGTTCTTTTAAAATTAACCCCTGTTATGGTTGTGCATTTATTTAAAATTATCCGTTTAAAAACAAAGAATGTCAAAATTGTTCTAAAAAAAAAAAAGACATAAATATACCATTGTAGAAAAAAGCCTAAAATAAACTGGAAATAAAAATTTTGTCCAATGTACGACTGAGAAAAAAGCAACCGAGACTTAAAAAAAAGTATATATAACCATCAAACTAAACAACGTAAAAGTCAAACTTCAGTTAGACACTGGTTCCGATTTGACAATATTAAACGTTGAAACCTGGAGAAAAATCAACAGACCAACACTAATTACCTCTAAAAAATGTCTAGAGGTGTAACAGGAGGAAAATTAAAATTTGTAGGCGAAAGTAAAAAAAATTAAAAGCTTTTGTCATGGCGCGAACGCAAAACCTCCTGGACTATAATTTTTACAGGATTTCCTACGTTGGCAATCAACCAACCAACCAGCCAGCCAGCCAGCAAGTGAAGAGAGATTGCCAACGTAGAAAATCCTGTAAACATCCTGTTTTTTCCGCTCGGGTTCGACTTGTGTGAACAAAGCATTTATCTCTGTCACGATATAACTATCTCAGTCACGAAACAGATCCAGATAATGGCACATATTTTATCTACAGACAGATAGTAAGTAAATCAGCTTCTGTAGATTATTGTCGGTGGAGTGAGTTCGATCCTTATTGAGGAGTATATTTATACGATCCTATGCCCTATATTGCTTACATTATTAAATACTAACAAAAATATGCGCCCTCCGAGCACACGCATTTATATTTTGATATAATTAGATATTACACGTGTTGCTTAGGTTCACACAAACATCAAATCTAGCTGATCCCTATTACATGTTTGTTGATCTAATTTTTTTTCTTCTTGTGTTCTCTACTGAGACAGCGTCGTCTCCGATGGCTGGGTCATGTCCGTCGAATGGATGATGAACGAATCTCGAAAGACATCCTCTATGCAGAGCTCTCGTCTGGTAAGAGACAGATTGGTCACCCCCAACTGCGTGTCAAAGATTTCTGCAAGAATAATCTAAGGGGCTTTGGCATTGCCCTTGCCAGCTGGGAAAATTTAGCTTAGCCCTCGGTGGCGGCAGGCTCTCCGTAGAGGACTGTTAATGTCTGAAGTCACCCTGACGCAACACCATGAAGCTAAAAGGTCTAGAAGAAAGCAGCGGCAACAAAGCACCGGCACATCAACATCTTCAGGGACAGCCTTCACATGCGACATCTGAGTTCGAGAATGTTTTTCAAACATTGGATTTCACAGTCACATGAGGCGCTGTAACTTCAGGGGTACAACAACTATATTATAGTCTTCCGAGACTGAAATGCCAATAGTTTTTTTTCTCTTACAAAGAGCAATAGAAGAATGGAAAATTAATATCTCTTAAATGCATCACATAGCTTATATCTTAACAGTAAAGGTAACTTCTTTTAGGATTTCTAAAGATTTTGCTTTCATTTGTAAAAAGAGTTCAATTGAAAACATTTTCAAAATAGTCACAAGTCGATCGCAACGATAGCAAACTACATGAATTGCACTTCAAATTGTTTCCGCATCCACCCTATTCTCTAGATCTGTCCCCCAGCGACTACTGGCTGTTTGCAAAACTCAAAAGTATGATCCAGGGAAAGAGATTTGGCTCCAATGAAGAAGTGATATCGGAAACTGAGGCGTATTTTGAGACAAATCGTTCTACAAAAAAGGCATCGAATTGTTAGAGAAACATTGGAATCAGTGTATCACCTTATAAGGAGACTATGTTGACAAATAAAGTCGAAATTTGCCTAAAAGTTGTTTTATTAATTAGGCCCGGGATTTATTAAGTGATGTGTTAATCATCAGTAACGTATGTAGTGTCCAAAAGAAGAAAAATAACAAAAGACAAAAGACAAAAAAAAAAACAAAAAACAAAAAACAAAAAAAACCACCGACGGAGTCTGCTAAGTTATATATGCAAAAAGTGGTCAATATACTAAGTAGAGGCATAATTATAAGGACCTATATGAGTCAGATACTATCTACCTAGGTTTCACCCGAATGGTTCTTCAGGATAATTCTATCTGAAAGGGGTTGTTAGAAACCTCTTTTATTATGGGACTGGGTATCCGAGGGGGTAAAAATTACCATAAAAAGTTAAAAAGTAAAAATTTGTAAAAAGATTGCGTTATAAGTATTTTTTTTTCTTCATTTTTTATAGGCTAAGTAGCCATGCCTTTGTTTATGTCTATATGCGTTTAGAATTTCTCTTCTTTGATTTAATAATTCGCTTGTTTTTTGTTTTTTTGTTTGTTTGTTTGTATATATATATATATATATATATATATATATATATATATATATATATATATAATTCGATGAGTACAGTGACATCTTACGATAGCACAGGGATCTGTGTGGTAAAGTGAGGTCCTGTTGGTAGGTGTGGCGCTCCACCTCAGACGCAAAAAAGTAATCTCCCTGGTCTAGTGCTAATGAAAATGAAATAGACTCCCTCACTGTAGAGCTGATACCGACTTTAGGCCACCCCAATGACTTCATTTACTTTTTAATAATTACCCAATATTTTTGATCAAATTGGTGGAAAGTTATTTAGAAAAAAATATAAAATATCCAATCTTTTGCAGCCACAGGACTTTTAGATAATCAATTAAGTTTTGCCTAAAGCGACATTAACATTTTTTTCTGATTTATTTAAACGTTAATAATCGTTGGGAAATCTCACGTGATTTCTTTTTCAATATTGACACATTTCAAAGTCAATTTAACCCCATAAAGACGTCATTTCAACGGAAAACTTTTCGTTGAGAAGGAAGAGGATTATTTGAACATTCCCAAATAACTTGGAGTTTGATTTTTATCTTTTTCTTACCTTGAACTTCGCAGTTAAATTTACGTATTTTTTAAGAACCAAAATTTAAAATGATGAAAACGTGGAAGTTTAACTTAAAGTCCGTAGGTCATCCGTTTTATTGTTGGAGCAATATTTCATGAATTGTTTTATTCCCATTTTAAATAAATTGAATAATTAAATTTCAAACTATCTGCCCATATGGAATAAAATTACGATAATAGATATGGAAGAACATTGGAGAAAAAGACGTCTCAAAGAATCAGCACATATGTTAGGCTATAGTAACCTATTAAGTAGACAAAGTATAGAGATGACTACAATAGGGGGACTGTTGTATACTGGATCATACAATATCTAGTATATTAGTACATCCAAATACAGTTTGCGCCAGATATCGAGTGACTTTCAACAGAGTACTAAAACATCGAGCTAAACGGTTCACGTAATGGTTCCGTAATCTTCGCAATCTCAGATATTTACCTCTCATCCCACTAAGCCGAAGCTCATAGGTGGTAGGAATAAAATGCATTGATCCCGTCGGCATTAAACCCCCCCCCCCAGGGAGGTGCCTCAAGCGCTGGGCAATAAACTCACCCCTGCCCCTTTAAATCAAGGGGGCAGATATTGCCTGGGTGGATAGCCCCCTGGTATCAACGCTGTTAATTTTACTTAACCGTTCAAGAGGCCCAAGCACTCTGAAGCCGGCTCAGGGTATTTGCCTCTCATCCCACTTATGAGGGCGTGACACAAGGACATTTTATGTGGACCCACCCACAAACCGAAGCTTATGGGTGGTTAGTGGAAAAAATTGCGTCGATCCCGTCGGCATTCCCCCACTAGGTGAGCGCCTCAGGCTCTGGGCAATAAACCCAGCCCTACCCCCAAGGGGCCATGTATTGCCTAGGGGGATAGCCCCTTGTTAATTTTATTACCTAACCACTCCAGAGGCCGAAGTAGTCTAAGAAATCGACCCAATGTTCTAAAACAGCAGTGTACAAATAGTTTTAGACCAGCTCATTTACTTTCTACAAAAGGTAAGCTAGGTTAGTCCACGACAGGAACTAATGATTAAAAGTCTATATTATATTAAAAAAAGCAAAATAAAAACTAATTCCAAACGAAACCAAAATCTAATGTTCTTTCTTTGTTTGTTTTTCTTCTTTTCATCGTAAAATTCCAAATCTTGTTGGTTTCTTTTCTTTTTAATTGTAAACAACCCGTGTCTTTTGATGTTGATATGGTGTGAAACTGCATCGAATGGTGAAATTCTAATTTTGGAGCTCTGGGGAGTGTGGAGTACCCCTTCATTATCATTATTCCCAGTTCCCCGGTTGGCAGCCTCTGTTAAGGCCCCATCTATGGGTAAAATAGGAAAAATGCGTTTTGAAAATATTGAATACCTATCAAGAATGAATAAAAAAAAATACGTATTCGGCATAAAATAACCCAACAAGGGTTGACGTCGTCAAAATCCATCAACCAACCAACCAACCAACCAACCAACCGAGACCTCTGTTTATCAAAACGAATTGATTCGACAATAAATGACCCGAAAAGGGTTGATATGCTGTAAAACCAGCCAACCAATTCATTCTATGAAGACAAGTCTTAATTTTTATTGTTTGGATTATTCGGAATATTGGCCTCATCTTTATTGTTATCTACACAGCGTTTCAGCCGATGTGCTCCCCGGCCTTCTTCAGATATTTCTTGTCGGACACGTGGCGTAGTGGATACAGGCGTTGGGTTAATACAGTTCTAAGTGACAGTTATCTCTAAGCTGCTGGTTCAATCTTGGTCAAGGGCAACAGTATTAGAGAATAATTAACAGAGCATAACACTTGTACCGTGAAGGTTCCCGATTACGACATGAAGGTTCCCAAGTTCGACAAGAAGGATTCGGGAGTTCGAGAAGGTTCCTGAGTCCGACGAGTAATAGCTAAAGAAGGTTGGCATAATTACAAATAAAACAAATGAACCTTAATTTTTATTTTTATTTTTTCTTCAATTCCGCGCGCACACACACACGTATATATCTCTTATTATAATGGAGATTGTGTGTTTTTCTGTTTGTATCCGAAACTATATCATTACTCAAGTCACAATTCCTTTAGTTATTTACATCACATTCTCCATGATTTTATTTTTATTCAAACCTCAGTTATTAATAAAATTGTTTTACATTAGTAATACCGTTGACCATATCTACATAGTATTAACATGCGATTGTATTTATATATACAAAATATAGTGGTTTGCAGTGTGAAGGGAAGGCTAATTTGCATATTGATATTAAAAATTTGATTTTAATAAATATGTGCTCAGTATTATTGATTTCTAATTGTTTGGTTTTATCTTAATGAATATGAACAAACATCTCTCCAATAAATCCATTAACAATATTAACAGTAATTCTATTCTTTACTTCCTAATTTAACTAAATAGTTAAATTATGAAAATTTAGCAATGAAAGACGGGGGAAGAAAAAGCAAGTTTTAGTTGTTCCCCCTCTGTTTCAAATCTTTTTATCGGCATCTTATTTAGTTCCATTACCCTTTCTAAGTTAACATAATATTTTATTTACTTAAAACTTAAATACTTGCACCCGGAGGGTGCATATATTTGCTAGTATATATATATATATATGTGTGTGTGTGTGTGTGTGTGTGTATTTGTGTGAAATGCCTATACCAAGAATACTCAGGATAATAATAACAGGATAAATTTCAAACCCATATAACTTCAAAAGTATTGATAATTTTATAAGAAATTTTCTCAAATTCATTTAATCAAATATAAAAGGGATAATTAAGCAAACAAAAAAAACTGCCTTAGATTGGACGGGAAGAAGTTGAAGGGTTTTAATTTTGTACCCTGTCGGCGGGGCATAGAATACTTTGATTTGATCTCTTGAAAAAGGTTGAGACCCCTAAATATCATGATGAGGTTTCAGTTCTGGAGCTCTATGGAGTGGGAAGTACCCCTTCATTGTCATTACTCCCAGGCCCACTCTGACCTGGAGTAGTAGTACCTGTTAGAGTCCCATCTATGGGTCAAATAGATCTGTTTAAAACTGATTCATATTGGATAGGACTGTGTGCAAAAGGAAACAATCTCTTAAGAAACCACTACGCAAAAAATATAATTATAAAAATACACTGGATCTCTAGGCATAAAATTATTCAAGCTGGGTTGAAGTGCCTTTAAAATCAATCGATGAATTAATCAATTATATTAATTTTCAATGGTAAATAAAGACATTTTTCTTTTGCATTATTTGGATTTTTCGGACTATTGTTCTCATCTTAATTGCTATATGCACAACGTTTCAGTCGATGTGCTCTCCGGTCTTCTACGGGTGTTTCTTGTCGAACTCGAGAACATTCTCTTCGAACTCATTAAACTTATTGTCAAAATTGGGATCCTTCAAGTCGTAATCGGGGGCCTTCGTGGAACTTCGAACTGAACCCTTTTTTTTAATTCATTGGGTAGATAGTTCTCCTTCCGTTAAGATAAGGACAACAGTCCGAAAAATCTAAATATTACAAAGAAATATCTAAAAGATACAAATTATCAAGCCTCGTCTAAAAAAATTCAGACAAATAAAATAGATTAGAATGAAATAAAAACTTAATCTAAAGCGTATTATATTGTAGATTTGGTGTCTGTCTGTAACCGAAACTACGTCACTGCTTCTGTCACAATGCCCTCATGAATTGCGTAAGTTTATATATAAGTATTTAATTTATTGTCAATATAAAATCTATTCTATGTGTTAATAATACATAGAATAAATTTATTTGTTAACAATGTTTCTATGATGATCTGAGTTGGATCTACCTCAAAACAGTCCATGTTATTAATACGTTTAAAACCCTGCAATGTGTCTTATATATCAGTAGGAAGTAAAGGTTAACATAATATATGATGCGGTTAATTTGCATAATGTTTTTAACAAAACCGGGGTTAATAAATAGTTACTTGGTGTTATTGATCTTATGACACATGGGGTCGCGTCGTCAACATCTCACCATTGTTCTCGTCCAAATCGTCTGGGAGAATATCGATCACAACCAATAGCAGTCTCCCAGATCGATACTCTGGATTGTTACGTACAGGACGTCCGGAGAGAATATTGATGACTAATAGCAGTCTGTCCGGATCATCTCTGTCACTTCTGTCACTGGCCGTATTGATCGTCGGACAAAACCCCAACGCCGTGTCTGGGAATGCACCCATGTGTCATAAGGGAAACAACACAACAACAAAAGAGATGAAGAAAAGACAATGTCAGGTGAACTTCAGAAAAGGCAGGGAGGTATATAACTGTCTGCTGCTATCCCCAGTCACTCCATCAGCTTATAATTCATTTGCTCCTATGTCTGTCGAGAGGGGGGTCACCCCCATTCCTTTTGGAGACCTCTTCTAATGCTAGCTTCTAGTGGGCATCTAACATCCTATCTCTTCAGTGTTCAGGGCCCATCTGTCCTCTTCGCTGTCCAGAAACTAACTGACTAAAACTTTTTGAATTTCCCAGAATCCCAATTCTCGCTATCAAATCTCGTTGAAATCTCATCCTCCGAGATCTTATCAACCCTGCGGGATTTGAAAGGGTTCTTTGTCTAAAAGACCACCCTCATGATTTTTATGACCAACTGGTCAACTATTAAGTGCCAAAGGACCAGACATGTTGTCTGCTTCTGGCCTTTATCACTTTTCATATCTATCCTAAACCCTAATCTCACCTTTTATGGCCTGTTTGACCGACCATTCACATACTTTACGCCTACTTACACATACAATATATGCATACACACACATGTATGTATACATGCGCACATATGTATGTATCTATCTATACATATGTATATTCACACATTATCTACACTAGAACACACACATATTTATACATATATGTGGTTTGACTTACTACTTATTAATTCAATATAACTACTACTACGTATCTATATAACTAAGTGTGCATTTATATGCACACACACATTCTTGCACCCACCGTTGTATTATAATCTCTAATATTATTGTTTTATTCTCCGACGTATTAATCAATTAAAATCAACCCTTTGAAATATCTTATATAGAAACCAATTAGAATATAATTAAAATAAGAGTAACCTTTTTATATGCGTTCTTATTTAATTTCCTTCGTCTTTCTAATTTTTTTATATTTCCTTACATTAAAAATTAAATACTTACGCCCGGATGGTGCACATTTTTGATAATAATACAAATGTATTTAACTTATCTAATTCGTTATAAAAATGAAAATATTAAAAGTTTTATTATGTATTCTCCTGCTTTAAGTTGGATTGAAGAGATGATTAGAAATTGGGTCACCATTGGTCGATTTTGAATATCGTTCTTGATTATCACGAAACCTATGGAAACGTGAGATAAGAACATAATTCAGGGTCTTGAATCCCACTTACAAAAACACCAGTGCGTGAGAATCGAACAGGTGAGATGGTATAGACAGAGTATAAAAGAAGCAGGTATCAATCCAAATCTTCACAGCTCTGATTGCCTTTTTGCAACTTCGTGAGGTAAGTTTCTATTCTTTCCTTTCTCTCTAGTTTCTTGACAGACCTAAGAGGTTAATTCCAATAAGTCTAACATAAACAAAGGGGAACCACTCTTGACTGATAAATTATATATTTATTTTCCCATTAAACTAACCCTAAACCCTAAACCCTAAACATGTCTACTTTTTTCCTAGTAGATCAATAAATAAATAAATAATTTATCAGTCAAGAGTGGTTCCCTTTTGTTTATGTTAGACTTATAGGAAATAACCACCTAAGATCCACCAGACCTCCCCCTAAGAAAAAAAACTTGGGTACACACAGTTCACATATATTTTTTTTTGATTTAGAAATTTGATATGCTTTCAAAATCAAAGGGATATATTCCCAACTTAGGTGTCAGTAATATTACTTTTATTTATATATTAATTAATACGTTGGTTCCTAAATCTTCCGTCAGTTATCGTGCAACACCCTCTGCTTAAAAATAGCACCATCTAAATTGTCCAAGATGCAATCCAAATGTGAATACAGATTATCTGATGTCGCTTAATCACAGATTTCTTATTTGTCCCATTTTATTTCACCCAGATTAAAAATGAAATATTCCAAATAAATAAATAAATCATTGACAATTAAAATAATAAAAATAATTGTGTTATTTTTATATGCGTTCTTATTTCATCTTATTAGTCTTTCTAATTTAATATATTTAATTACATTAAAATTTAAACATGAGGAGGGCGCATATTCTTGTTAGTAGAACTAATAGTAGAAAATCTTACTTTAAAAGTAAAGTTGACTAAAATTATCACAAATAAAAAAATATATGAATTAAAAATGTTTAACTCATTAGGTGTTTTGTATTTAAGCAGCAGTCGTTCATTAATACAATTTTGAGTAAAAATTTTAGTCACATTAAAAAAAAAAATTCTATCTCATCAAATATTATGATTATATTCTATTTGGTAATGATAATTGAGATCTATCTATCTATCTATCTATCTATCTATCTATCTATCTAAGTCTGTTCCTTATATATCTATCTATCTATCTATGTCCATTATCAGTCTATCCATCTATCTATCTATTTATCTTAGTCTGTTCTTATCTATCTATCTATCTATCTATCTATCTATCTATCTATCTATCTATGTCCATTATCTATCTATCTATCTATCTATCTATCTAATTGTGTTCCATGTCTCTCTCTCTCTCTCTCTATATATATATATATATATATATATATATATATATATATATATATATATATATATATAGATAGATATAGATAGATAGATAGATAGATAAGGAACATACTTATATAGATAGATATATAACATCTATCTATCGTCCTTGGTGAATAAATACATCATTATTACGACCCCCCCACTTATACGTATGTGAATTGTGATTAAATAATATTAATATATGAGATAGACTTATATACTAAAACCATTTAAATTACACTTTGAAAAGAAAATCCCATATTTATATTTGGCAAATCTAGCAACCCACGGAATAGTATTGATAATGGCAAAAATGAATAACCCTCTTACCTACTGATCTGATTTATCATTTGGTATCTTGATTACCTATCTGTTATGTTACATTATGTTACAAAGAATTTGGGATTTTTTATATTAACACATATATTTAAAATATACAATATATACTAAACTTTTGTCAATAGAAGAAACATGCAGGAAAAAAGCCACAAGTTAAGCGTTTCATTTGTTCTGCTTTAAAAGAGAAATAGCTGAATCTGTAGATATACCACAGTTTGATAATTTGATTATTACAATGTTTGATATCTTTACTTAAGAGCTATTGCTAAATAGTTCAATATGCAAAAAGTATAATAATCTTGATTTACCTCTTTCACACTCTTTCTTAAAATAGGGGTTGTAAAATATGTACATTAATTTGCCGTGACAAAAACACGACTCGGAAAATATCTAAGTTGGCCGGAAATTCGCTGACGCTGGCTCGCTAAAAGATTAAGGCAGTAAGCCAGGATGACATAAGATCAAAATTACCAAAATACATTCCGTAATTCACAATTTCAATATTACATATAATACAAACATGTAACTTCTTTCTTTTTTTCAATTCATTTTAATTTTAATCTAAGCAACGCAAGACCATTTGGGATGTTTCAATTATTAAAATTGGGTGAAATAAAATGGGAAAAATAAGAAATCTGCGATTAAACGACACCAGATAATCTGTATTTACATTGCATTTTGAACAATTTAGGAACAAGCGTATTTTAAAAGAGAATTGCTGTTCCACACGTTGGTCTTTTATTTAGTTCCACTTTCCAATATCTAATGAAGTTTGGTTCGACCCCTGGTGTCAATTCGAGTAACCAGATGTAAATAAGATTTTCGGTAACCCATAGGGCCTCGCAGGTACTGCCACTTCGTTTCAGAGTGGACCTGGGAGTAATGACAATGAAGGGGTACTCCACACTCCCCAGATCTCCACAGAACATTTGAAACAAAATGATTCTTGAAATTATAATTAATAAAATTGTGATTTCTTTTTTCTCGCCGAAATAGGTTGGTAATGAAGAATACAGTAATACCTTGACTTATTAGTGTCCCAACTTACGAGTTTTCCGAGTTAAGAGCTGTCACTCAGTCGATTTTTGCTATGTGCAGCAATCTAAGATTTGAGGTACGAGCGAGCTTCAGATTTGCTTATGTTAATAAGTTCACTTCAAACATTATAGTTTCCAAATTTATTACACCAAAGAAAAATATCAAATGATAATAGAGATTCGTTGTCTATCTCTCTGTAACCGAAACTACGTCACTGCTTACGTCACAAAACCCTCCGGAATGGTGTAAGTTTATCAATGAGTATTTAATTTATATTCAAAATCCTTTTGTTTTTTTTAAACAATTTTTAATAATTACATGTCCGGTATTATATATTTATTAATTAATTTTTTTTATTTACCATCGCCTTTTTTTTTCAGTAACAAAAAAGTTAACTAAAAGTTTACAAATAAATAAATACCTACGATTTTGAGCAAAATTTACGTGCCAAATATTCAAAATAATTATTTGATTAATAATTAATAGATGCACGCAACATTTTATTTGAGAGGGACAGAACTAAGTTTCCATTTCAAATTGTTTTATTTCTTTTAATAAATTTGAAGATTTTACATGCTTATGATACAAACCCTTTGACATTGAATTTACAACTCCCACCCTCTCAGGCAATATCTTTCAAAAATAATTTTTACACCACCCACAGGGCGTTTTGTTTTTCTGCTAGTTATTTATAAAAAATAAATATTAAAACATATTTCATCACATAATTCATTATATTCTATTTTATTATGTTTCTATACAGTAGAGTGCTATTTTTTCTTATTTAAAAAATGTAGCAAAAATAGTTTTTTGTTTGTTGTTGAACTGATTAATGGCAAAGTAATAAACAAGTTATTTTTTTCTTTTCAATTCTTTTTGCAGTCATCAAGATGAAACTGTTCCTCGTATTTTTGCTTGTGGCCAGCTGCCAGGCCATCGAACTCTTCGACACCTCCAGTGAGTATTACAACACAATTACCTGTTATATTAGGTTATATACCCATCAATCTGCTGAGAATATATATATTTACCACCCCCTCAACACGAGCAGGATATGACACAAGGTCAATTTCTTAAGCGGAATTCAACAGGTTTGAATTCAGAGTTTTCCTTCTCCTAGACTGGTTGCCTAACCAAGGTTAAAGAGCCCAGTCTGCCCTACTATTTATCCATAGCTGGAGAGAGAGTAGGATTCATACCTTTCCAAAGGGTATTAGCGCTAAGTGAAATGCAATTACCAGATCCAGGAATTAAACCCGGGGTGACAAGTCTATTTCCCATGACTTTAACCATTACACCATGCACTTCCATCTGCTGAGTATATAAATAGCAGGAGAAGAGATGTTGGAGGGGAAATGAGATAAGATGGATTCTTACTTTTTCTTATTCTTACTTGGTCGCTGATTCTTCCTCTACTGGGCTGACTCTTCCTACTGGGCTGGTCGTCAGAGCTTATTTCTTGGTTAATAATTAAGCAAGACTTAATATTTTTCTTATTCTTTATTAAAAAAAAAAAAAATCCGCAGCACAAAAGCGTTTACCCAGGCGGTGAGAAGCTGGCATCTTTTGAGTGCAAACGATCCTTAAGTCTGTTTCCCTCAGTTAAAAGCCAGAATTTGACTAACTAGACCAGTTTCCTTTCACACAACTTTTCTTTAGCCAATTAACAATCGGCGTACAGGTCAGAGAAAATGAACTGCCTTGTCAATCAACTATAACGGCTAACGGAATTTTTTTATTTATTTACCATCCCGTTATTTGAATTTTAACTACACTTACGTACATAATTCGTAGGCTACCCACGAATTATGTGACACACTTTCTTAAATAAACGAATATATTGACTTTAAGCCTTAAAATTATTTAATACTACGGTGAATATTAAAACAAACATTTTTTGTGCTTTTAAGCTCTTAAATTTTTTACGGCATGTTAATTGTTATTGGGTTATTTAATTCTGGAGTCAGTTTTTTTGTAAGCCGTTATAAGTACTCAATGATAATAAGTATTTGTAAACAATTATAGCTTCAAGACAACATTCTTTATATAAATAATTTGAATGCAGGTATATGGTTTCAAGTATTCATAAGAAATACTTATACTTTTCAAGATCTATTTATAGATGTAGTACCCTAACAGGTAATACCATTTTGGATAAGATTAGATCTGGCAGAAATGTCAATGAAGAAATCCCTGCAAACTCATTTTTTCTGTGCTAATAATCATTAACCCAAACCTACAAATTTTTGTCGTAAATTTCACTGTTCGAAATCCGATTTTATGTATGTGTTCCAGGCTATGAGGTGGAGAAAGAGGTCGAATTGAAGAACCTGGTAAAAGTTGCCGAAGAGGAGATCTTCAAGATGTTGGTGAAGGAATACCCCGATAAAGACCAGAAGTAAGTAATGATTTTAAAGTTCTTTGATTTAACTCTAATGAGAATCGAGCACTAAATGAACACAAATGTAAGTATGACTGGGTAGGAAAGGTGATCCATTGGGAATTGTACAAGAGATTAGAATTTGACTATACTGGTCAAGAAATAACCCGATAAAGACCAGAAGTAAGTAAGGCTTTTAAATTTCCTTGATTTAACTCTAATGAGAATCGAGCACTAAATGAACACAAACGTAGGCATAACTGAGTAGGAAAGGTGGTCCACTGGAAACTGTGCAAGAGATTAGAATTAGACTATGCTAAAAATGGCATATGTACAAACCAGAATCTGTTCTTGAAAATGACAAACATAAAGTTCTCTGGGATTTTGAGATACAAACGGATCACCCAATACCGTCCAGAAGACCAGATCTAGTATTGATTAACAAGAAGGGAGTCACTTGTCATCAAATGGATTTGCCATTCCAGCGAACCATCTAGCAAAAATGAAATAAAATGAAAAGATAGAAGAAAAAAACAAACATCTGGATCTTGCCAGAGGGCTGAAAAAGCTGTGAAACATGAAGGTGACGGTGATTCCAATTATAGGGGAACTGGAGATAAGAATGTATACCGTCAAGATCACAGCACTGTTGAAACCAGTTAGAATACTTAAGAGAGTCCCGGAAACTGAGAAGAGCTGATGTCACTCAGACTTCAGGAAAAAAAAAAAAAAACTCGCATAGAGTGAAATTAATAATTAGCTTCTTCAACGAAACTCGTTCATCATCATCATCATCATCATCATCATCATCTATTACCGTACCAAGGCTAAAGATCACGGTCCGCCCTACTATTTATTCATAGCTGGGATTTGGAGATCAGAATTCAGTGGAACGTCGGTTTTCGAACATAATTCCTTGCAAAATTATGTTCGAGAACCGATTTGTTCGAAAACTGAAACAATATTTCCCATACGAAATAGCGTAAAGTGAATTTATGCGTTGTTGACCATCAGCTGAATGCCTATTTATTTGCCTACAGTTATATATAATACTAGAAGTGGCTACCCGGAGTCGCCTGGGTAGAGGGGAATTTTTTAAAAAGTTGGTCTCGCAGATCCATTATTACTTATTACAAGTTAGATTCTCACTGGATGCCCCATAAAATACACATATAAATATATAACAATACAGTAAGAAATTTTAATTCAATAATTTACAATAAAAAAAAGCACAATATAAATGAGGCGATTAATTCAATCAATCAACATTATATTTCAATTACCTTCTGTTACTATACAAATTTTAATTTTTAAATATCTTCCCAAATATAAATCAAATCTGCATTACTTTTGCTCTAAAACCATGCCCTGGTGATAGTGAATGTATATATATATATATATATATATATATAATATATATATATATATATACTTTGTCGTTAATTGTTTTATTTTCGAAGTTTCCTGCGGACATATACATATATACAACTGCCCTTTATATATGTATAGATGGAAAGACGTGTATTTAAACAACAGATAAAACACAAAAATCTAAAAACAAAACGAAAAACATAATGAAAGTATTATTTAACTCAATTCTTTTTCTTTAATAAATATTAGAAGTATCTTCTCAACTTCGTCCCTTATCTGTGGCTTTTGCTTGCTAACAATACTTGTCAATCCTTTTGCAACATCAGCTGTCTTTATCGCATCTTTATTCTCCAGAAAAGTTGAAACCGAATATTTCGCCAAGCCATATTAGGTCGCAAGAACAGAGAGTCGAACACCATTCGCAAACTTGGCAATTATCTCCTTCTTCAATTCTATTGTAAGGTTCAAGGTGTATATGAACATACAACTCCGTTTGTGAGACAAAACATTTTATATTAGTAACAGCACATGGAAACAAGATACATAAACAATAGAAGTGTACATAAACATACATACATAAAAGACTGGAGCGTCCGTATATAGAGATCACTTACTAGGAGGGGGGACCGTAGCTCCACCGAGAAAGGGGTAGACAGTAGTCTAACCCATGTGCTCGTTCCAGAGATGTAGCTAAAAAAGGAAGAGAAGTTTAAATCAGGCGCTTAAATACTATAGCCCCTGGTGACAACACGCGGCAACACAGCGGGAAGATAACTCTTCCAGACCAATGTGAAGATAAACCCCACACTATCATTGCTCTCACAATTTTCCCCTTTCCGGTAGTATCACTGTTGCCTTTTATTAAGATCCATGAAGAAGGGTTAAAGTAGCC
The DNA here is from genome assembly GCA_023376005.1 of Doryteuthis pealeii. NCBI lineage: Eukaryota > Metazoa > Mollusca > Cephalopoda > Myopsida > Loliginidae > Doryteuthis > Doryteuthis pealeii. The sequence continues at coordinate 57,123,084 of CM042147.1, read as the reverse complement.
GTAAAATAGAGAATAACTCGATACCTTTCCCAATGATCTTAGCTCGATGTAAAATGCAAAAAACAAAAACAAAAACAAAAAAAACCCCCCAAAAAACAAAAACAAACATCCAAGATCTTCTAATAGCGATTTTCTGATAGTCCATTCGCACCTCCACGAATATAGGGAGGTAGTTACTGTGATATTAATATATAGTTATTGAGAAATACTTAATTCTGTTTCCCCTAGGATGCTTCATGAAGTTTCTCACCAGTTGGCTATCCTCATCAAATCTGAAATCGATTCCGCATTGGCCCTCGTTGACCAAGGATCCAAATTGGCCATGAAGGTGAGTGGGATTTATTCATTTATCAATGTTGCATTAATTAATATTATTAGATCACTTACTAATGTAGTACATTTTTATTAAGTAATTTATTTGTAATATTTTTTTTAAAAAAGAAGTCTTGATATCCGAAAACTTTGCAATGCATTTCCATAGTAATTCATTTGAAATACATTTCTATATTAAGTCATTTCACATGCACTTCTATGGTAATTCATTTTGATAGATATTTTATATTTAATTGTTTAAGATGCACTTCCATAATAATCCATTTTTAATGGATTTTTATTGTAAATCATTTAAGATGCACTTCCATAGTAATTTATTTTTAATGTATTTTTGTTACGTTATTAAGGGGCTTGGATGATTAAGGGTCGCAAAGAAATCAGTTTTAGTAAAAAGTAAATTATGGGTGAAAAAGAAAGAAATATTTTGAAAACATATTAAAAAAAGAATCTATTTGGAATGCAGTTTGTTTAAATTGTTGGTTTGAAATTTAAAAGCAGAAAAAAGAAGAAATAAAGAAAGACTGCTTTTCGGCTAAGGTTGGCGTCGTGCTCCTCTCCACTCACTGTCTGTCCTTCTTTCCTGACTTGGAATCTTCGTTCTCTATTTTATGATAATTCTTTAATCAGCTGATTATTTTTCTGACGTAGGAGGAACTACATCAGGAAAATATATGCTTATTTCTGTATATTTTAATTCCATTGTATATTGTTTTATTGCATCATACAAGTACATTGCAATTTTAACCAAACAATTCAAAATGCATTCCAGTCAGATTTTTCCTTTCAAAATATTTTTTAATTCTATTGTATCTTGTTAATTTTTCCCAAAATATTTAACATCGAAATTTTCACATCTGACATCAATTCACAACAAACAAAATGCATTCCAGTCAGATTCATCCTTTCAAAATATTTTTCAAAACTATTTTTCTCTCTCTTCTTAACCCATAATTTACTTTTACTAAAACTGACTGTTTTGCAACCCTTAATCACCTAAGCCCGTTAATTATATTACAAGAAAGTTTTCACTCTCAATGAATTTCTGTTTTGTTTTGTTTTGTTTAGCTGACCCATAACATGTGGGAAAACATGCAGAAGGCCGTCGCTGATATGCTCCACGATTTGGAATCCGTTCCTGAATCCGTCAAGAAATTCCTTCATGACCTGACCCGTGACATTAAAGAGATGGAAAGTAAATAACATTTTTTTCCTTTATTAGTCTTGCTAAATGTTACATAATTTATGGGTAGCCTGTTAATTATGCACAGTCGCGTAGATTTTAGAATAATGGTTAATGAAAAAACACGGGAAGAAAAGTGATTGTCATTTTCTGACCAACTCTTCCGGTTCGCGAACCACGAAAAGTGAATTGAAAAAATCAGTCTTTGGTTAACCGTTGAAGGAGACGGACCGCAATATTCTAATTATATTTTAATTGGTTTATATATATAATAATTCATAGGATTGATTTTAATACCTTGGAGAATAAAACAATAATATTAGAGACCAACAAGACCGAGTAATTACTTATTAAAACCGATTTTTAAAACCATTATGCAAATTAACCACACCATATGTTATGTAAACTTTTATATCTTAGTGATATATAAAACACATTACAGGATTTTAAGCGTACTAATAACTGGGCTGTTTTGAGGCAAATCTTACTCAGATTTTCAAAGTGACATTAATAAATAAGTTTTAATGCATGTATTAATGATTTTGACTATTGATAAACTTACCTAATTCCTGGGGGTATTCTGATGTAAGCAGTGACGTAGTTTCGGTTACAGACACTGAATCTCCATTATTTATTTTATTTTATTAAATATTTGTTGCTATTAAGACACCGTTTCGGTCGATACAGTCTTCGACTTTCCGGTATGTCCTATTTCTCATTAGAATATAACGACAGCAATAATCTGATAATAATTTATTTGAATTCAGAATATGGTGTATTCGAAATTGATATCGATAACCTCTTCGATCACATCATGGACAGAGTTGCCCTTAATGTGAGTATTAATTTTCTTTAAATAAATATTTTTCTCGTGTTGTACCGTCTTGAACACTAAGCCATAGCTAAGTGGTTATATCACAATTGAACAAACTACGGATTGTGGGCTATTACGATTCTTGTGGCCATTCTAGGACAATAGGTGAGAGCAGTTTTACAGTGAAGATCCCCTGTGGCACGAAGTTTGATCCTTTCTTGAACTAGAAAGATGTAGTATCAGTTTTTATCTTTGTTAGCTAATCGATGTTAACGAATTGTAAAATCCTTGTCTGTTCATCCAACGAGCAATTGAGCGACAATTTATCAACACGTTTAAATAGTAAATTAAATACAATTGATATAGCTATCTAGCAATCTATCTATCAATGCCCATTCACCAGTCTACCTATCTATCTATCTATCCCAGTCCATGTTTATCTGCCTTTGTTCTTTATTATCTCCCTTTCCAAATCAGGTCATATCTATTTTACAAATCCCCTTTTGCTGTTATAACCCAAACGTATTATATATCTAATAATAGATTCGCTGATGTTTTAAAAATACCATTAACCCTTATCCTATACTTTATAAAAATTGCAGCTTGAATACGGACTTGTTGAGAGACGTGACATCTGGGATACATTGAACGACACCCTTCATCGTGTCATTGGTCATTTGACCGGAAAATTCAGTGACTTGAAGGATTTCTTCCAAAAGACAATCAAGGTTGGAGCCGAGAAATTGCAGCCTCATCTTATCAACGTCAAGAAACTCGCTAGCGATGTAAGAGAAATTTCGTTTTTATTGGAAATCTTTCATTGAAAAATTCATTTCCTTTTGTAATCCTCTGCAGTAGATTTTGGTCTTGAATGTACTTATATCTGTTAAAATATTTTAAGCCTATTTAAACCTGAAAACCTATGAAATAGCAGAGGTGGTCACTACTAGAATAGGCTCAGTCCTAATTAGTGATCATCCTCCACACATTAATCATTTGGTTTTTTGTTTTTTTTTGTAAAAAATGTGTGAAAATAAACATATTTCTTTCTTTCTTTGAGAATTATGTGACACAAGCAAAAAACTACCCTGTGGGCGATGTAAAAATAATTTTTTTAAAGAAATTTCCTGATATTGCGCCTTTTCCCAGATTTTCACGCCTTTCTTCTCCAACTCTTAAACCAAAGATCCACATAAGAACCTCCCCCTAAAAAAAAAACTAGAAAAACCAAAACATCCTTCCTTTTATTTGATGTTTTTCCAAAGTTAAAAAATGGCGTTACCAGAAATAAAATTCAGCGATTAAATAGATAAAATACATTGAGTAAAAATAGTAAATTAATTTCCTTAATTGCTCAGTGAGTTAAATAATGTTCGTTATTTACAAAAAAAAAGTTGTTTCTTAAATGTCAGTTCTGTGTTTGTTTACATTTTTCTTATACAACGGGCGTCTCTATCTTACGGAAATTAATATTGGGCGATAATTTGATTAAGTTAGCAAACACAAACTAATAGGAACCAAATTTGGGCTAAACTTGCAAATCGGTCGGAAAATTAGGGTGACCCAGAAAAAACAGAATCCACAAATTTTGTAATAAAACTGTTAATGTTAACTAGGGTGGTTTAGGGTTAGGGTTAGGATTTAGGGTCAGGGTTAGGGTTGGGGTTTAGGGTTAGTTTAATGGGAAAATAAATAAATAATTTGGGTTCTGTTTTTTCTGGGACACCTTAATATTCCGACCGATTTGCAAGTTTAGCCCAAATTTGTTTATGCAAAGCTTTTTTCATGATCCAACTTATTTACTTATTTTTTTTTGTTTTGGTTTATTTTCAGTTGTTGAATAATATTGGTGTGATCAGTAAGAATGTTGCCCAA
>CM042147.1:57091382-57113882 GCA_023376005.1 Doryteuthis pealeii | reverse complement strand
TGTAGTTTATTCTAGCAGCCGACTTAAAATAAATTTTTGCCAGATGACGATATAGATTTAGGTGTCATCTGCTCCATCACAAACTGCACAAAGTGTCACATCTTCCTCCTTAATTAGCGTCCTTTTATCAAACTTTGTCTTGTATTTTTTATCCTTGTGAACCTTTATCTAGCTCGTGCCTTTCGAACTGGCCAGCATAGATTAGTTATACGTGGGGTCATCGCCATTGTGTAACGAAGGTAAAAGAGGGCAGAACATGTATTGTTTCAGAATATGTGCGTGTGCACGTGTGTGTGTGTGTGTGTGTGTGTGTGTGTGTGTGAGGACACGCGCGAGTGTGTGCATGTATTAGTACTACTAATAAATACACTAGAGACAATATATACGTATTATATATACATATTAAGGGCCGGGTTCGCTCAGTCGGTAGAGCGTTCGGCTAGAAACCACATGGTTCCTGGTTTGATTCCGGTCCTCGCCAACTCAGTGTATGAGTAGCACAGGGATCTGTGCGGTAAAGTAAGGAGTTGATGGTAGGTGTGGCGCTCCACCTCAGATGCCAAAACAATCTCCTTGGTCTAGCGCTAGTGAAAAGGGGATAGACTCCCTCGCTGATTGGCTGATACTGACTTTAGGCCGCCCCGACGACTTTACTTTTTACTTTACATATACATATATTATAGACTGAGAAGGAAAAAAGAAAGAAACAGTCAGTTTATCTTAAGCTTTTCAGAGAGAGAGAGAGAGAGAGAGAGAGAGAGAGAGAGAGAGAGAGAGAGAGAGAGAGAGAGAGAGAGAGAGATGACTTTCGGAATATTGATAAATGAATTAAATTAAGAACACAATATTCATCATTTTATTCCTGATCTTAATTTTTTCATGCTTCTCAAACAACTAAAAATACCCCTAATATATATATATATATATATATATATATATATATTATATATATAAAGTAGCCCAAAGTATGTCACCGCCAACGTCACAGTCCCTTTAGTTATTTACGTTAGACGTTCAATGGTTTTTATTAAACAATCATTATTTAATCTTGATTAGCATCATATATCATTAACAATGTCTGCAATAAGGTCTAGCTGAGATAGATTTGCCTCAAAACAGTCCATGTTATTAATATGTTTAAAATTCTGCAATGTGTGCCATATATTATTAAGAAATAAATGTTTACATAGTATATGGGGTGAATAATTTGCATACAAGTTTTAATAAAACTGTGTTTAATAGATAATTACTTAGTGTTATTGATCTCTAATATTATTGTTTATGTCTCCAACGTATTAAATCAAACCCGTGAATGATTTTATATAGAAACCAATTAAAATATAATTAAAATAAGAGTAAACTTTTTATATGCGTTTTTATTTAATTTTGTTAGTCTTTTTAATCTAATATATTTCATTACATTAACATGTAAATACTTACGCCCCGGGTCGAATATTCTTGCTGGTATTATTAATGTTCACACATGATAACGTAGAGATAAGACCCGTGTCGATTGTCCACCATATTTATTTTAAACTGCAAACGTAACATCAAAACAAGGGACACAACTGTGACACCAAGTTAGATAACTGAAACTTAATAGTTGTATCCAAAATATAGTTTCCTCTGCTGAAAACATATTCAATGTTGCACTCTTCAGTAAAAATTACCTTTGTCTAATTGTTTACAGCATTTTACACTAGGGTAGAGCGATTTTGGGACTGTAACGTCTACCATGTGGCGAAAGTTGTAATAATGGGTCCGAAGAGATGACAGCCTGAGGCAAACTTTATTCCAAAGACGAGGAAGTGAAATATGTAGTGAAGAAGTGGCTCAACGAACAGTCAACAGAATTTTACGGGGCAGGGATACATGCTCTCATTCGAAGGTGAAACATTGTTATTTAGAGTGGAGAAGTAGGGATGTGATCCATATAGGATCAGCTTCATTTTGATGTATAATACATGTTCCTGTGTTGGTAATTATACCTGTCCTAAAAAATGGCATTACTTTTTGACATACCTATGTGGAGAAGTAGGGATGTGATCCACAGAGGACCAGCTTCATTTTGATGTATGATACATGTTCCTGTGTTTGTAATTATACCTGTCCGAAACAAAATATCAATACTTTTGAACTCACCCTCGTAGAATCAAACATGCATTACATCAAATTTCCATGAATGGGCGCATTAAAGATGTCTGCAAGGGGGAAATGAAGACATGCCACATCGATATCAACACATGGGAGGCTTATGCAGAATACCGTACGACCTGGCGCCTCATCGTCAAACAAGGAACGAAAAGGAGTGAAAAAGAGAGGAAAGAAGCCGCCGCAGAAAAGAGAGTTAGAAGGAAAGAGAGACAACAGTATCTCCAGCAAGCATCACCGTTTGTTTGCAATCACTGCACCAGAGATAGCCATTCAAAAATTGGTCTGTTCAGCCACTAACACAGTTGCAGATAAAAAAAATTGGACACCAAGCCATCGTCTAGAGTAGACGGAAGGATGACAACAAAAAAATATGTAGTAATCAAATGCATTTGGCAAATATTCATAATATGGATATGATGTTAAGTCGATACACTTTGATTATAGTTCAGTTTCATTTTTATTAGTCTTTTTCTGTTAGGGAGTTGGCTTACTTTATTAACACTGCATATCCTCTATCTAAAAACTATTCTAAAATGGAAAACTTTGTATCTGAACTTATAAGGTAAGTAAAGTAAAATCGTCGAGGTGGCCTAGAGTCGTTATCAGACAGACAGCGAGGGAGTCTATCCCCTTTTCCCTAGCGCCAGACCAAGGAGATTGTTTTGACGTCTGAGGCAGAGCGCCACACAAAAAATGTTAATGTCGCCTTAGGCAAAACTCAATTGATTATCTAAAAGTCCTGTGGCCGTAAAAGATTGGATATTTTATATTTTTTCAAAATAATTTCCCATCAATTTGATCAAAAATATATATAGTAATAATTAAAGAGAAAGTGAAGTCATTGGGGTGACCTAAAGGCGGTATAAGAGGTTCACAGAGTATTAACTCTGGTTCTTATAAAACATTGGGTTACTTAAAGGATAAGTACCTAATGAGGAACACCTCGGTTAGGAAAACAACAAACACGTTAGTTACGTTTATAAGACTTTATTACAACATGTATAGGGGAACGAAGTTCCCCGGACTATAGAACGTCACAAGTGTCCAAACATACACAGTAGTATTCATAGACAAAATAGGTGGAAACCACTTACTGTGAGCAGTGTCGTGTCTGTGGCGTCTGGCATGCACCATAGGTGTCTGCTGGAGAGAGGTGACAAGCACGCCCAGGCTTGTTCAGTGGCATCAGAAGAAGAGGGTTCCCTCCTTGGGTTCCTGTGTCACGTGACCACAATAGGGTCTCCAGACACAGGAGATTTACCAACACCCTCAGAAAAGGGAGACTGCCCTTACAGCGGTATCAGCTAGACAGCAAGGGAGTCTATCCCATTTTCATTAGCACTAGATCAATGAGATTATTTTTTATTGCATCTGAGGTGGAGTGCTACACCTACCATCTGGTCCTCACTTTACCACACAGATCCCCGTGCTACTCATACGCTGAGTTGGAGAGGGCCGGTATCGAACCTTGTAGTTCGTAGTTGGACGCTAGCATGTGTTAACTAGCAGTAAAATTAATAATTACATTTCCATCAAATTCTTCAATTGCTCTCTCTCTCTTTTTCTCTTTGTCTGTCTCTCTCTCTTTCCTCCTCCCCCTTTCTCTCAACCTGCCCGTGAAAAAATGCATCTTCTTTCACGGGTGCGTTGTCTTGACGATAAGTGGCTAACACGCTGCTTTGAAACCAATAGTAACAATCGCACCTTAAATGTATTGTACCCTATAACAAATAAATACAGCTCTTACAACCGTAATCGAAGACTTTATTTTCAATTCTCTAACACTAGAAAAAAACATTTAGTCTTTTTTTTAGTTTTAGAAAAAAACCTACTATATACTCATTCATTAAATACAGTTAATCCAGAAAGCAGCACCCTACAAAACAGCAGTTGGATGGCCACTTACTTCCCATCTAACAAACTAAGTAAGACGAGTAAAACATGCTGGGCACTGCTGGTGACGTAAGGGTGAACTCATAAATGACATTCTCTTATGGACTCCGACACACGAGCACACCAGTGTTGGCCGACCCGCAAAAACTTACATTTATCAGCTCTGTGCAAACACTGGATACCTTATAGAGACCTTGTCGAGTCTGATGACCAGTATGGTGAAATGGCGTCAAAGAAATACGTGCTACCATTATGCGTTGATGATGATGATGATGATGATGATGATGTAAGCTAGTTTAATCATTACATCAAGGATTAGTGACTTCCATGTTTTAATCCTTATCTATATATCAATACTGGTGTTCCTCAATCTTCCGTCCGTTATCATCCTGCGACACCCTCTGGTTAAAAATGAGATCGCCCAAATCGTCCAAGATGTAATGCAATCTATATATCCAATACTGGTGTTCCTCAATCTTCCGTCCGTTATCATCCTGCGACACCCTCTGGTTAAAAATGAGATCGCCCAAATCGTCCAAGATGTAATGCAATCTATATATCCAATACTGGTGTTCCTCAACCTTCCGTCCGTTATCATTCCTGCGACACCCTCTGGTTAAAAATGAGATCGCCCAAATCGTCCAAGATGTAATGCAATCTATATATCCAATACTGGTGTTCCTCAATCTTCCGTCCGTTATCATCCTGCGACACCCTCTGGTTAAAAATGAGATCGCCCAAATCGTCCAAGATGTAATGCAATCTATATATCCAATACTGGTGTTCCTCAATCTTCCGTCCGTTATCATCCTGCGACACCCTCTGGTTAAAATGAGATCGCCCAAATCGTCCAAGATGTAATGCAATCTATATATCCAATACTGGTGTTCCTCAATCTTCCGTCCGTTATCATCCTGCGACACACTCTGGTTAAAAATGAGATCGCCCAAATCGTCCAAGATGTAATACAATCTATATACCCAATACTGGTGTTCCTCAATCTTCCGTCCGTTATCATCCTGCGACACCCTCTGGTTAAAAATGAGATCGCCCAAATCGTCCAAGATGTAATACAATCTATATATCCAATACTGGTGTTCCTCAATCTTCCGTCCGTTATCATCCTGCAACACCCTCTGGTTAAAAATGAGATCGCCCAAATCGTCCAAGATGTAATGCAATCTATATATCCAATACTGGTGTTCCTCAATCTTCCGTCCGTTATCATCCTGCAACACCCTCTGGTTAAAATGAGATCGCCCAAATCGTCCAAGATGTAATGCAATCTATATATCAATACTGGTGTTCCTCAATCTTCCGTCCGTTATCATCCTGCAACACCCCCTGGTTAAAAATGAGATCGCCTAAATCGTCCAAGATGTAATGCAATCTATATATCAATACTGGTGTTCCTCAATCTTCCGTCCGTTATCATCCTGCACCGCCCTCTGGTTAAAAATGAGATCGTCCAATATATAATGCAAAAAAATGTGAATACAGATTATCTGGTGTCACTTAAACGTATATTTCTTATTTGTCCAATTTTATTTCAACCAAGTTTTAAAATGATACATTCCAAATGGTCTTGCGTCGCTTAAATGCCCAACGTAAAATTAAAATGAATTAAAAAAAAAAGAAGTTACATGTTTGTTTTATTTGTAATATTGAAATTGTGAATTACGGAAGATATTTTAGTAATTTTCATCTTATGTCATCCCGACATCATGTTTTAGCGAGTCAACATGAGAAGAATTTCCGGCCAAACTTAAATATTTTCCGAGTCGTGTTTTTGTCACTTTTTGTCGGCAAATTAACGTAAATACTTTATACCCCTTCCCCCAGATTTTTATCAGCAAGTCAATGTAAATATTTTACAACCATTCTTTTAAGAAAGAGTGAGAGAAAGTTAAATCAAGATTATTATACTTTTTACATATTGGGCTATTTGGCAATAGTTCTTAAGTAAACATATGAAGTGTTGTAATAATTAAATTATCATACTGTGGTATATCCACAGGTTCTGCTAGTATACTAATAATATTATACAACGTATGAATGATGATTTTATAAGAAATAGTGGAAACCAACCTGCTCTAATGTGTTGGAGTGGATAGGATAACGTGATGCGTCTTTACTTTATCAGCATTGCCCAGATATGTCTTAGATGGTTTGTTAGATGGGAGGTAAGTGATCCGACATCTGTTATTTTGGAGGGTTTTGCCTGTAGGATTTGTTCAAAATAGCACCCAGCATCCTTATGTAGTTCCCGATTCTCAGTGTGTGCCCTTATTTCTGGTCTTGTGCTAAGACTAATAAGATATCAAACCGTGAAATCTTCACGATTTCATCAAGTAAAATATGGAAGACACTAACAGTAATAAAAGAAAAACATAAACTTGGAAATTGTTTAAATCAAATAACTTTATTTGCTATGAAGATGTTTTTTCTTCATTTATATACAAATTCTGGTCATTTTAATAAGTGGGTGTGCCTTCAGGAACGGGTTCGGGTGAGGCTTTAACGACGGGTTCGGGTGTCACTTTAGCGACGGGTTCGGGTGTGCCTTCGGGGATGGGTTCGGGTGTCACAATGGGTTTGCCGCCATCAGTAATCTTCTGAAGATGATCATGGACTCTTTGGACAAGCTTTACCCAGAGGCTTCCAAGTTGAGCAGCGAATGGTTTGAAGAAGGCTAAAGCTTGTTTGGCTACGTTGGCGCTTACGTCGTTAACGTGGGCAATGAACTGAAAAGAGAAATAAATACAATAATTAATATTGATAGCATTATCTAATTATAATGAAGATTATGTAACTGTCTGTATGTAACCAAAATTACGTCACCACTGTTGTCACGATATACCTAGTTATTTAAGTTATATTCTCAACGATTAAGAAATAGTTATTATTTAATCTTAATTAGCATCTTATTTATAAACAAGGTCTCTGTTAACGTCTAGCTGAGTTAGATTTGCTGCAGAACTGCCCATATTATTAATGCATTTAGAATCCCGAGTTACGTGTTATATATCTGTATAAAATAAAGATTTACATAGTATATGGTGGGAATAATTTGCATAATGATATTTACAAAATTGTGTATAAGAAATAATTATTTGCTGTTACTGAATTCTAATACTATGATGTTATTCTCAAACGTATTAAAAGCAATCCTATGTCTAATTTTAAATAGAAATCAATTAAAATAATATTAAAATGAGTGTAATATTTTCATATTCGTTCTTATTTAGTTTCGTTAGTTTTTCTAATTCAATATGATATTTCATAACATTAAAACTTAAATATTGCTGTTTAAAATCATCATCATCATCATCATCATCAACAAAAACAACAACAACTGACAGCACGTATACCCTTCTCTCTCTCTCTCTCTCCTCTCTCTCTCTCTCTCTCTCTCTCTCTCTCTCTTTCTCTTTCTCTGTCTATCTGTCACTCGTTATTCTCTGTAATTCTTTTCTCTTTACTTTCTACCTATTTATTGAAAGAATCTGTACTTACATCTTTGGCAAGGGTCTTGATGTTTTCAAAATGGGGCTGCAGTTTTTCTCCGGCGGCTTTCACAATTTTCTTGAAGAAATCATGCAAATCGTGGAATTTACCGTGAAGATGGCCAATAACCTTCATGAGGGTATCGTTAATTTTGCTCCAGATGTCACTCAAACCACGTTTCTCGATCAATTCGTAGCTAACCTGAATTTAAAACAAAAAATTATCAACAAATATATACAGTTATCTACTGGAAGTAAATGATGATGATAACCTATCAATATATTAGTACGTTTTATCCTAAATCTTCGGTCCATTATCATCCTGCCACACCCACCGGTTAAAAATGAAACCATCCAAATCTTTCAAAATGCAATGCCCAACGTAAAATTAAAATGAATGAAAAAAAAAAAAGAAAAAAAAAAGAGAAGTTACATGTTTGTTTTATTTCTAATATTGAAACTGAATTCCGGAAGATACTTTGGTAATTTTGATTTTATGTCGTTCAGGTCTCCTGCCTTAATTTACGCTGTTTTAGCAAGCCAACATCAGGCGATTTTTTTCTGAGTCTTGTTTTTGTCACTTTTATTTTTGTATTATTTATTGCAAAGACAACACTAGGATTTATATGTAATGAAATTGCAAATCCTCATTTCTGGCTTCGTTTCGTGGAAATTCTACGAGTTCCGCCAGTACTAAAAATAAAGAAAGAATTAGAAGAATTTTTTTCGGATACTTACGATGCCGACAACTTTTTGGATGACATTCTTGAACATGTTTTCAATGTTCACAAAGAAAGTTCCGCTCTCTGAAACCAAAAAAAGATTTATTCAATCCCAAATACTTATGGATTTCCAAGAAGAAGGATTTTCCAGGAAGGTTTTCAATTTCTTAGATAAATACTTTAAACGTTTTCATTTTTTAAATTGAATTTCTGATAGGGTTTCACTAAAACTAGTTTTTATTCATTATTGTTTAAATTTTAATACTTTTTTTGATACAAGTGTGAGTCAAAGGTTTTAAAATATTTTGGTACGTGCTATATTCTGACAGGAGTCGGAATAATTTACGGACATGTATGCTGGAAAGGATGTCACTTAAGGAATAATAGTGATATTATAACAAGTACCTGGCATCTATTACTTAAGCAGAATATTCATCATCTTGATGTATTCAGATAAGAATAATTAATTAGAATAATTTTATATATTTTGTTATTGTTAAAAGAACAACAATGGTTAAATTATTAATATACTAATAGTAACATGTACTCGTTTGCAGATAAGAAGAATTTGTGAAAATTATGAATTTATTCCGGGGGTTGTGGTTATTATGTCAACTGTTAAATTAATAGCAGGCAATGGATGTAATACATTTTGCTTGGGTTGCAAAAGACTCAACTACCAGGCAATATCATCTATAACGGTGGATTCCGAGACTATACTCCACGCCCTAGTGGTAAATCCGAGAGCATCGAACATGCAATCTGGTCTCACTATAACGTACTGAGAAATGCAGTTATGATAATACGAGGCATAACTCAAAAATTGATAGATAGATAGATAGATAGATAGAGAGAGAGAGAGAGAGAGAGAGAGAGAGAGAGAGAGAGAGAGAGAGAGAGAGGGGGGAGGGGGTGCTGAACAATATGTAGGCAATATAGTAATTTATACTTACTTTCCATGGCTTCAATATCGGCCATCATATCGTGCAAGAACTTAGCAGCAGCCTTGGGAGCCATATGAAGTCCTTCGGTGATGTTGAGGGCAGCCATACGAAGGTTTTCGTACATTTTCTTTGTGAACTGAAAGCAACAGTATATAAAAGTATTTTAAAAGTTATTCTCATAGAGCAAAAATAGCAATCGTAGAAAGATAACAGATTATTAAATAAAATTGCCATTATGTTTATATATACGACCATAATGCAGCAAAACTGGCACCGCGTAACGAGACTTTTGCTAGAGCAATAAACTTAAAATGCTCTGAGAGAATAAGTAATTTCTAGTCTAATTTACAACTTATTATTATTTTTGTCTTCTCGATATAACGAGATGTAAGAAAGAAATGCTAATTAGAATCCTTCACCACTTCTTGAATAGAAACATCAATATCATCATGGACCACAATTATAACGTAAACTTAGCGAGTCGTCTATATATTTACTAATTCTGTTCTTGCGATTTGGTCATTGGTACCAATATAACTAAAAATTCTAAATGTTCTAAATGCCGATATTCCTTAACAGTGTAATATTTTTGGGTATTTCATCTCATTATATTGGTTTAATATTTAATTATATTTTGGAAGAAAACTTCAATTTCTGAATAAAGGTTGGTTGGTTAGTTGTGACAATCATATAGGTGCTAAGGCTTGATGTGTCCATCCGATTCTGGGTAATGTAAACTTACGAGTGTTCTGGCCTCGGCAGCATTTCTGACTTGGTCAATAATTCCATGGACTTCATCAGCGAGAACTGAACCGAAGGTGGCAGCAAATTTATTAATCACTCTGTAAAGAAAATTGCAATAAAAATGTGGAATAAGATGAACAAAATATTCTCGTATATATATATATATTTACCCAGCCCCACCACTAATATTTAAAAAATATATGCAGCTTATTAAAAAAGAAAGAAAATATAACCTGTAGAATTCTGGTCAGTTTAGCTCCGGTAGAGCGTCCGACTTAGAAACATAAGGTTTCTGGTTTGCTACCGACCCTCACCAATTCAGCATACAAGTAGCACAGGGATATGTGCGGTAAAGTGAGGAGCTGATGGTAGGTGTAGCGATCTACCTTAGATACCAAAACAATCTCCTTGGTCTAGCGCTAGAGAAAATTTTTATTTATTTATTCTGGTATAATATTGAGACAGGACACTTACTACCGAGACACCGGTCGAATTGAACACCACCTGCTGTATAATTGATATAATAATCTATATTAGTAATACAGCCGACATTGTGGTTTACACGTGTCGTTATTAACAAAGTTAATCTGTAGCCATCTTTAAGATGAATAAAAGATATTACATGAATTAATACTTCAATTTAATCCTGCATTATTATTTATATATTGCAAAAGTTTTATGGGTTAAATGTAATTATGATTGACTCCTGAAATCATGACTGACGCAAGGATACTAATTTGATGAAGTCTTCGTTGAGACTCAACAGCAAATACAGCTGTATGTGTCTTGAATAAATGTAAAAATCGTTTTTTTTTTATTTTGTGTCATTCGATGCAGTCGATTTGAAATAGGGAACCCCCATTTCCTTTTGTCCAATTTCTCTTTTTCTCAGCTCCGTCTGAATAAAGATGAATAGAAGATATCAAATAAACTAATACTTAAATTAAAGAATTATCAACGAGAAATAACGAACTTTCTTGTATATTTCTGCTTATAAACTCAGAAAATCTTTCGTCATTGCATAACCTGTATATATTTACATTGGTGTGTTTCACAAGCCTCTATTATTACAGGAACCTTATAAATGGAAACTTTTATCAGCGGTTATTTAGCCAAGTGAAAATGAGTGAAGAAATCGAAGGATAAGAAAATATGGCTACCATAACACCTTAATTTAAGAAAAGGCGATTTCGCAGCCGGGAGAATTGGCGAGAATGTATTTGCATGTATGCGAAATATTTCGAGAACGAGCGGTGCATAAAACACCAGACGCAGCAGTGAAAGAGGCGGGACGTTATTGAATAAACGTTGGGGACTGTTGTGTTATTGTTGTAGTCGGACTTTTGAAATTTCAAAATAGATCAACGGGATCAATTTGCATAAGTCCTAAATGAACCTTATAAATAAAAGCTTTTAACTGCGGTTATTTAGTTCAGTGAAGGAAGACAAAACCCCAACAAAGCTACTTACTGACGCTCAACGAGACTGAGTTCTTTTCCACCGGCTGCAACAACATTTTCAACTTCATTAAGGGCGAGTTTCTCAAGTTCAGCAGTGGCTGAATGGACAAGGAACTCAAAAGCTGCAAAAGAAAGGAATTTGAAAAAGTAAATAAACCAAAATGAATTAAATGTAAACAGTAAAAAAAAGAAGAAAAAAATGAAAAAAGAAAAAAAAAGAACATATAAGAGAACTCAATATTTTACATTTAATTCATCCGAAGAGTATTATGATTAGTTTTGGATATGTGTTGGAAGAGACAGTTTTTGGGATTTCCTAATCTAATATTACGATGGTGTTCATAGATCCGTTTTTTAAGATTCCTGAATGTTTTACTTATATATTTTTATCATGTTTATACATATTACTTCTTTTTATTCTGACCAAAAAGTTCGTTCTGTTTTAATCTTTAGATCCAGAGGATTCGCATTAAAATAAATTCATTCAAAAAGGTCTCTTTCGATTTTACAACAGTTTGATAAAATAAGAATATTTTAGCATTGTTTGCCATTTTCTAAGGAGTTATCCCCCTTGTTTTAGTCAGTCAAAACCGCCATCTTTGTTTATATACGTGCATTCTTTGAGTTGACTAAAACCTTAATCGGCTAAAGTTATTCTCTTCAGTCTTGTTATTTGCCACAAGCAAAAATTTAATTGATCAAATTTTTCTAACTTGGAAAATTAAAGTAAATTATATTTTCTGTCAATTAGGATTTTGTATTTTACGTAGGTCAAGAGATGAAAATATATTTATCTAGATTATTAACATATAAATTAGATGAAAATATATTTATCTAGATGACTAGGAAGAATATACGCCGTCTTGTCGTAAGTATTTAAGTTTTAATATAATGAAATATATCAAACTAAAAAGAACCCATATAAAAAGATTACACTTATTCTATCAAGATTTTAATTGGTTTCTATATAAAATCATTCATAAAATTGATTTTAATAAGCTAATTGCTTCGATATTTTGGTAAAAGTTCCAGGCGCTTGATAATTTATAGAAAAGATAATGGTTGACTGATCACTTGAACAAACCACTCTCCCATGACAGACAGCAGTAAATAAATGCTACACATATTTGACAGTCTTTGTTCTTTTAAAAAAAATCTTGGTGCTTGTATTTTTCTGTGTGAGATTTCCAATTGATTTAGGGCGACACTTACCTTCTTTCTCTATCATAGATTCGATAGAGAAGGCTGAACAGGATGCAACGAGGAGAAGAGCAATGAAGAACTTCATGATTGTTTTGTGCTGTCAAATAAAATAGAAAAAGAGAAAGTTGTGAACAAAGTGAAATAAAAGAAGCACACTTGACAAATGGGAATGAAGAGAGAAACATAGAATAAAATAATAAAAATTATTTAAATGAAAAAGTAGAATATTGGGGTGTGTTGAATTACTCTTTGAAGTTTTGTTTTAGGGGTATGTTTGTTTAAGCCAATAGAAAGTAAGAATAATAATATGAATAGCGAGATAGTCTATTCCCTTTTCACTTGTACTAGGCCTGAGATATTATTTTTTAGTTAGAGCGCCACACCTACTGTCAGCTCATGCTTTACCACAAAAATCAGTAACCCAAGCTGTGTTCATCAAGCACTGAGTTTGTAGGTGCCGGTATTGAACCCGGGGCCTTGCGATTCCAAGGTACCTGCTTTACCAACTGAGCTCAACCGGATAAATATATATATATATATATATATATATATATATATATATATATATATATATGAAAAAGGAATGACTTACCGGTGAAAATATTGGGTTGGTCTCAATATTTAGTTAAGTCTTACCCGGTTAAGTCAGCGTTATAACAAATATAAAGTGCTCAATACATAAGTAGAGCGGATTTAACCACATCATGAACTCCTGCAGTTAGCTGTAATTAATCAATATCTTGATTAATTCAGTGGATTTAACCTTGATGGTCCTTATGGTGAAACTCGAGTAGATTATTTCTGTACACACTATAATATACATATATATTTCTGTACTCACTATATGCCCTATGCACGAAAATTCATAGCAATATTACATTATGTCAACTGTTGATCTTTCTATGGGTTAAATAATATTTATTAAATTACTATTCAAGATTCTAGATTGGAATTTGTTTAACAAACTAAGATGAATATGATAGGGAATAAGACGGGGGAATAAGACAGGGGAATAAGACAGGGAATAAGATAGGGAATAAGACAGAGTTGTGAAGCCAGAGAAACAGATGGACTTTGTCCGTCAAAGATAGACAGGAGAAACAGACTTTTGGAATTCAACTAGCAAGTAGTAAAATTTGTTATTGCGGAATTATAATTATAGGACCATTTATATAGTCTCTCTCTCTCTCTCTCTCTCTCTCTCTCTCTCTCTCTCTCTCTCTCTCCGAATCCGCGCACAAAATAAAGCTAACAATGAAGTAAAAATTCTGGGGTTTATGTTAGCTAAATAATAGCGTGCCAAACCAAACATTTGTTATTCCGAAAAGAGCCAGTTTATTCTTTTGCAAGAGAATAACTAAAGTGAGGGTCGATATGTGCTTTACAAGCTTCAGCATCCATTCTCTGAATACCTTCATTACATAGAAGCACAAAAATATTAACGCGACGAACGTTTCATTGACAACGAAACAAAACAAAACGAAGCAAGCTACTTATGTCAATTTAAGGCCGGTGTCCGCTACGAAGGTAATACGGTAAATCGTTTTAGTACCATTCTCATAGTACAATGCTAGTCTGAGTAGTTCATTGAATAATGATAATGTTTCCTCTCTGAAAAAATCAGATCCTACAAGGAAACACGGAAAACGTATTTAGTGAAAAGTAATGATCAAAACATCAAAGGTGTAGATATTAGCCCAAATTATTGATGGACCAACCAACCAAGCACCCAACCATTATTTTATACGAATATAAATATTGAAAATATGTTAAGAAAGAAGTACGACAAGACAAGGAAAACCTAGCGTACGTAATGCAAATACTTCTATTCATGCAACGACGTAATTCATGAAATACAATTCAAGATAAGATTCGATGATATATTAAATTCCTATAGAAATACATGGGCCATGTTCACCGGATGGATAATGGATTAGTCGTCCCCAACTGCGATTTAAAGACGTCTGCAAGAATGATCTCAAGTGCTTTAACATTACCATTTCCAGTTGAGAAAGTTTGGCTCAGGACCGCCATCTGTGACGGCAGTCTCTCCCTAGCGGGTAATTCATCCGAATGACAGGGATCAAAACAACAAAGATGAGGATATAATTTTGAATTATCAATAAAATATCTACGCTAAAAACTTTATGCTAAAATAGGAAAGTCGGAGAGCGTATCAGCTGAAATGCATTGATCCCAGCAATAAAGATGAATATATATATATATATATATATATATTCATTGAGTAACGAAAAACTTCATTTCAGAACTTCAGATGAGACGAAGGATGTTCGTCAACATCATGTCGCGCCCGTGGCACGGATATCTATGACAATATCCCGCCAACCATCACTATCATTCATTGCTGTTGGGAGGTATTCTATACAGCATCCAGTCTCCGCACAGGGCTGGTCAATGCAGGCATTTGCTGGACCACACGCACTGGCGTGTCCATGTGCTGATATCCACGGAAGAACGTCACTTATGAGTTCATCCCCGTCTCTTCCGCAGTGCTCAGCATGTCTTGTTCGTCTCACTTGGATGGTCTGTGTGATAGGGGCAAGTGGCCGTGTAGCTGCTTTCTTATAGGCTGTTGTTTTCACGATTTGTTCATGATTGCACGCAGCATTCTTGTGCATCTAACATTTAGCTTCTTTTTTAGGTGCCTCGTTAGGGTCCATGTGATGCAGCCATACAGTAGCACTGGTACAACGACAACTTGGAAAAATTGTCGCTTTAACTTGTGAGTGAGATCGGATTTTTATATGACTGATAATCTGTCTGACATGCCATACCTTCCTTTTACGTGTATTAAAATCGCTTTCTGTCGATGAGATATTACTACCTAGGTTTTTATCCCGGAAATATCAGAAGCAGTTTTGGTTGGAGTAGACGATCCATTATAACATAGGTTCATTATTCAATTGAGGCAGAACACATCTCATTTACCATGTCATGTATTTTTAGTTTTGTTTTGTGTAAAGAATAATAAATTGAATGTAAAGTGTTGTCAAGACTTGGTCGATCCTGTTTCATCGCAGTCAACAGTGAATTAGCCGAATCTTTATGGGATTTATAGGGGAGTAGTTTCTCGTTGCTTTTCTCCTAGACTGGTTGTCAACTAGCATCGTTAATCAGCTCTTCTATCATAGCTTTGAATGTAGAATATCCAATAATAAATCTTTTATAAATTACTGGATAGAACAGAAAAGCATCTGTAGATGTCTACAGTTACATATATAGTAAGGAAAATGTCCAAGATTTGAAACAGTGTTAGATTTATCAATTATTTTGTAAAGAAAAAAGGTTAATGTCAACAGTTTGTGAGATGTTGAATTATATAAGGGTAAAGGCTATGTTATAAAATGCTCAGAGTAGTTGGCCACAATGTTGGAGCATAGAGTAAGGATCGAACTCACAAGCAATGGTTTGTGCGATTAACTTGCAAACCATTGCTTTGATATTCTACTTGGATGAATTACGTTTGAATGGAATTACGAATGTAAGAAGAATGTGATGCGCCAATATTTTACCTAGGTTCCAACTTTATAGGCAAATAGGTAATTACCACAACCACAAGGCAGGTCACCTAAATGGCGTTTACAAAATTTCAGATAGAACAATGAAAAATAGTAAAATAAATGTAATCTTATAAGCTCTGATGAGCCTAAAAATGATTAAAGAATAAAATCCGTTTCTTGATTGTCGAATGGAAAGGAAATTAAATTTTAAACTAAAATGAAATAGGGTGAAAAAGAACAAGAAGCAAAGATCTGTTCTAGAAGTGATCTTACCTTCAGGCTGAGAATGCATGTCTTCAAAAATGTTTCGGTTGTATATATAGCATCTTGGTATAAATCACGTGACTGTAAGCATTTGTACAGATTCCCAACGCATCACAGAGATACCAAATCTTCAAAGGTCGCGATGCAATGTTTTGGTCATAAGATAAGAGATAAGAAACAGAACAATCGACGCAAAAGTACGAGAAGATATATCATTAATTTAAATTTAGTATCAACTGATAAAGATTTCTGAAATCATGTCAAGGGACTGAAGAAACCGTTCTACTTTATTTAATCAGCTAAGAGTACATGTGTTTTTCCTGTGTTCTTCACATGGCATCTTTCGAGGATCCTATCTCCTTTGACAAAAATAACTTGTCATTTAGAGGATATCACTTTTCAAGCGAATCACAGAATACTTAAAGAATTTAATAATCTTATTATTATGGAGATTCGGCATCTGTCTGTAACCGAAATGTGTCACTACTTACGTCACAATACCCACAGGAATGACTTAAGTTTATCAACGAGTATTTTACTTATTGTCAACATCATTAATACATGGATATATCATGGGATGTCGGTCTTTGGCCAGGGTTGAGTTTTAATCGGAGGGGCTTTAGTTGCCAACCTCTGCATTCTTTAATCATTATTTAATCTTGATTAGCATCATATATCATTAACAATGTCTGCAATAAGGTCTAGCTGAGATAGATTTGCCTAAAAAAGTCCATGTTATTAATATGTTTAAAATTCTGCAATGTGTGCCATATATTATTAAGAAATAAATGTTTACATAATATGTGGGGTGAATAATTTGCATACAAGTTTTAATAAAACCGTGTTTAATAGATAATTACTTCGTGTCATTGATCTTTAATATTATTATTTTAGTCTCCAACGTATTAAATCAATCCTGTGAATGATTTTATATAGAAACCAATTAAAATATAATTACAATAAGAGTAAACTTTTTATATGCGTTTTTATTTAATTTTGTTAGTCTTTTTAATCTAATATATTTCATTACATTAACATGTAAATACTTACGCCCCGGGTCGAATATTCTTGCTGGTATTATTAATGTTCACACATGATAACGTAACATCAAAACAAGGGACACAACTGTGTATCAGACTGACACCAAGTTAGACAATTGAAACTTAATAGTTGTTTCCAAAATATCGTTTCCTCTGCTGAAAACATATTCAATGTTGCAATCATCAGTAAAAATTACCTTTTTCTAATTGTTTACAGCATTTTACTCTAGGGTAGATCGATTTTGGAACTGTAATGTCTACCATGTGGTGAAAGTTGTAATAATGGGACCGAAGAGATAACAGACTGAGGCAAACATTATTCCAGAGACGAGGAAGTGAAATATGCAGTGAAGAAGTGGCTCAAAGAACAATCAACAGAATTTCACGGGGCAGGGATACATGCTCTCATTCGAAGGAGGAACATTGCTATTTAGGGTAGAGAAGTAGGAATGTGATCCTCAGAGGACCAACTTCATTTTGATGTATAATACATGTTCCTGTGTTGGTGATTATACCTGTCCTAAAAAATGGCATTACTTTTTGACATACCTATGTGGAGAAGTAGGGATGTGATCCACAGAGGACCAGCTTCATTTTGATGTATGATACATGTTCCTGTGTTTGTAATTATACCTGTGCTAAAAAAATGACATCACTTTATGACACATCTATGTAGAGAAGTATGAATGTGATCCACAGAGGACCAGCATCATTTTGATGTATGATAAATGTTCCTGTGTTGGTAATTATAATGTCCTAAACAAAATAGCATTCCTTTTTGACAGACCTATGTAGAGAAGTAGGAATGTGATCCACAGAGGACCAGCATCATTTTGATGTATGATAAATGTTCCGGTGTTGGCAATTATACCTGTCCCAAACTAAATAGCATTACTTTTGAACTCACCCTCGTAGAATCAAACGTGTGTTGGGTTTAACGTACATTATAGATGGTTGGAAGGCTTAGTGTCATTCCATATGTATTGCAAAGAAAGTAGGACGTAGTCTTTCGGCCTAAAGAAATGTTAGAGAGTACATGAAGGAATATTACATACTTATTACAGGCTGGGGGGGGGGGGCGAAGCCAACCCACATAAAAGGTATAGACGGAAAATGTCTAACCCATGTGTACTGCTTGCTGTCCCGGAGGGAAGAGGATTCAAACTTGGCGCTTCCCTGATTAAATTGTCAGCACTCCGAGCGGTCAAAACCTGAAAACAAGGGAAGATAACTCTTCCAGACCAAACAGGAGCAGACAGTCACTACACATGCATTACATCAAATTTCCATGAATGTATATATAGTAATGTTGTAACGCGCTTAGCGAATAATAAGACGGGTAGTCCAGCTGACGTCAACTGCGAGAAGTGATCACTTCCGCCTTTTATTTGCAACAAAACCAGATGTCTGAAACAGTACTTCCGTTTCATAACAAAACAATGGTATAAACGGTGCTTCCGTTTCTTAGTATACCACATCCCTCCCCACTTAGCTTAAAACATCCATAGGTCTCTTCCCGGAACTCCGGCAAGAACTCCCATTACTTATAGGAAGCGTTGTCCGACTCTCGGACATAGTCACATCATTATCATCTGTAGCCTCTGGAGATTCCTGAACAGCAATTTCCCCAGTTAAGGCGCTGTCACTGGGTCGTTTCCCTTTTGTGCCTGGTTTCATGTTGGTGCGCTGTCTTTTGGGTTTATTCTCAGCATTGTTCCTTCTTTCCTCCTCTATTGCGTTTCTGAAAACGTGTTCTCATGTGAGTTCTTGGATGTTCATCTTCCAAGCTGTCACCGGTTGTCAAAAGACTGCTATCTCTGTAGGGGGCAGGAAGCTGTGCAAAATATATTGAGTGCCGTGTAACTGTTTGATCCCGACTCCCCTGAGGCTGCCTGGATTCTTCTGGACCTCTCACAATACGTTCTGTTGGAATATTCGCGCGAATATGATCCACATGTCTTTTCCATAATCGACCATCCTCTAATCGCACTCAAAAAGTCAGTGGACCAAGCTACTCCTCTAAAACTCCGGACAGCCATTTTGGCCTCCCTTGAAAATTCACCACACTAACGCTATCTCCAATATGGAACATCCTTTCACTACGATATTTATCCGTCGTTTTAGTATCATCTATTTTTGTGGTGACTTGGGTAGATAAATCTAGATACACAAGGTCTAGACGAGATCGAGGCTGACGGCCCATTAATAGCATTGCTGGTGATTGACCCGTTGTTGATTGCGGGAATAAACGGTATCGGGCTAATACATTCAATAATCGTGTTTCCAAATCTCTAGTAACTTTTTTAAGTCCACTCTTAATGGTTTGCACTGCACGCTCTGCCAGTCCATTTGAGAAGGGGTGGTATGGTGCACATCTAACATGCTTAATGCCATTTAGGGTACAGAACCTGGAAAATTCCTTATTAGTTAAACTGCTAGCGTTGTCAGATACGATCACATGTGGACTCCCATGTGTGGTAAACGTGCGCCTCAACATCCTTTCTGTTTCTGAAGAAGATGGTGATGACACAACATGTGCATCTATATATTTACTGTGGGCGTCGACAATCACTAGAATCCACTTGACATGGAGAGTACTACTTCCACCTGACAAGGTAATGGCGTAAAATAGTCCTCTATAGGTAGCCGACTCAGTCCATCTGCATTAGAAATTTTTGAACCAGGTTTGTATTCTAGTTGATAGTGATAATTTGCTAGAACCAAGGCCCAATGTTGCACTCTAGCACTTCCTGTTGGTGATATTGCACGGTCCTCTTGAAAAAGCCCAAGCACTGGTTTATGATCCGTGATGATGGTAAATTCCCGACAATAGATATATTTATGGAATTTGGAAACTCCAAAAATGACTGCCAGTCCTTCACATTCTATCTGGACATAATTTAGTTCTGCCTTTGATAATGTCCTGGAGGCAAAATAAATCAGTTTTTCACTCCTGTCTTTCATTATATGCGATAACACTGCCCCCGCATCCACCGTCATGATAAGTTTAAGTTAAGCATCGTAATGAACCAAAACACTAGTTGATATTAGCAACCCCTGTGATTACTTGAAAGCAAAGGCTTCGTCTTCTCCATTTCCAGGGATCTCCCTTTTGTCGTAATTTGTACAAGGGAGCTAAAACTGTGCTGATATTGTTTAAATACCGCCGATAGTAATTAACAAAAGCTAAAAAAAACAAAAACTACGCAGTTCAGACACATTCTTTGGGGTGGGTGCTTTATGAATTGCATTGACCTTATCTTGCGTTGGGTGGATTCCTTCAGAATCAATCCTATGACCCAGGTATGAAATTGACGACTTTTTGAATTCACATTTATCGCCTTTAAGGCGGAGACCATCATCTCGTAATCTCTTTAATACTGTCCGCAGGTTCCTATTATGCTCTTTCATAGTTTGTCCCGAGATTAGGATGTTGTCGAGATAAGCAACTGTCTTTGGTACTCCTTGAATCAGTTGATTTATGATCCTTTGAAAAACTCCTGGCGATGGAGCAATACCAAAACACAACCGAGTATACATAAAAATACCTTTGTGTGTGTTTATCGTTGTTAGTTTTTGTGATTCTTCATCCAAAGGAACCTGTAAATAAGCGTCACTAAAATCCAGTCTCGTAAAATACTGCCCACCAAGACTTTAGAATACAGGTCGTCTATATTCGGAATGGGATATTTGTCTATTTGCAAAACAGTATTGACGGTCTGTTTAAAATCCCCACAAATCCGAACTTGACCATTTCTCTTTAAAACGGGGACAATAGGGGAAGCCCATTCTGCAAAACGGACTGGCTTGATAACAGAGGTAGCAACCATTCGTTGAAGTTCAGTTTCAACTTTTTCTCTAATTGTTAAGGGTACGGGTCTAACCTTCATAAAACGAGGTTTGCTATTTTCTTTAACATACAATTTTGCTTTTTCAATATTCAATGTACCCAAGCCTGGTTTAAAAAGTTCAGCAAATTCTTGAATAAAATCGGTCCATTCCATTTGGTTGTAAGTAACATATATATTAATTGGCAACTTTTGCAGCCAGTCTCTTCCAAGAAGACTTGGTCCAGATCCGGGTACAACTAGCACCCTTAAATAATATATTTTGCCCTGGTATTTGACCCTCAGGTTAGCCACTCCATTAGGTACAATGACCTTACCTGAATAGGTCCGTAACCTCTGTAGTGTTCCCTTTTTTTTTTATAACTCTCGCGTTCGGTAGTAAGTCAAACTGTTTTTTACTTATCAGAGTAGACGAACAACCAGTGTCAATTTCCATTTGACATTGAATACCATTTGAATAAACGTTACATATATATGGTTCACAGTTACTCGATCTCGTAAAAAATAAGGGTATGTCGTATGTCTCTTGTATGTAATGCGACACGTTTCCCCTAGTTCATTTTATAAGTCTGGAAAAATGTATTTTACTGTTGCATTTAAAACATATTTATCCCCATGCGGGTCACTGTGTGCGTCCCTCATGCTATTTTCCACCGCACCCAAAACATATATTTGTTTTCTTTGTACTTCAGTTGCATTAGATTCCGCACACATTTTATTTACTTCATCCGTCTCTTTTTCCTTTATATGTGCAACATCACTCATGCTAATTCCATAGCCCTGGCCATTTTAACAGCTTCTTCTAGCGACATGTCCTCGGACAATATTCTTCTTGAATTTTATCGTCGACACAAATTTGTCACGCAATGCTCTTTTTAAAATGACCCAAATTCGCATGTAGAAGCCATATGTTTAAGGCGAAAAAGAAAATTAGAAATTGACTCACCCTCCTTTGTTTTGCATTATAGTATCTGAAACTCTCTGCGACAACTAGTTGTTTAGGTTTAAAATGCTCCAACAACAACTGCCTAATTTCCTCCGGAGACTTGTCGCTTGGTTTTTGAGGGGTACATAAATCTCCAAGACTCTGTAGGTCTTTTCTCCAATTGTACTAAGCAAAATTGCTTTGCATTTTGTTGCTTTCACGTTCGATAAGTCGTTTCGATAAAAAACCGTTCGATCGCGGTCGTGCGCAGGATGG
>CM042147.1:57009968-57091282 GCA_023376005.1 Doryteuthis pealeii | reverse complement strand
ATGTTGTCGAGATAAGCAACTGTCTTTGGTACTCCTTGAATCAGTTGATTTATGATCCTTGAAAAACTCCTGGCGATGGAGCAATACCCAAAACACAACCGAGTATACATAAAAATACCTTTGTGTGTGTTTATCGTTGTTAGTTTTTGTGATTCTTCATCCAAAGGAACCTGTAAATAAGCGTCACTAAAATCCAGTCTCCGTAAAATACTTGCCCACCAAGACTTTAGAATACAGGTCGTCTATATTCGGAATGGATATTTGTCTATTTGAAAAAACAGTATTGACGGTCTGTTTAAAAATCCCCACAAATCCGAACTTGACCATTTCTCTTTAAAAGGGGACAATAGGAAGCCCATTCTGCAAAACGGACTGGCTTGATAACAGAGGTAGCAACCACGTTGAAGTTCAGTTTCAACTTTTTCTCTAATGTTAAGGGTACGGTCTAACCTTCATAAAAACGAGGTTTGCTATTTTCTTAACATACAATTTTGCTTTTTCAATATTCAATGTACCCAAGCCTGGTTTTAAAAAGTTTCAGCAAATTCTTGAATAAAAATCGGTCCATTCCATTTGTTGTAAGTAACATATATATTAATTGGCAACTTTGCAGCCAGTCTCTTCCAAGAAGACTTGGTCCAGATCCGGTACAACTAGCACCCTTAAATAAATATATTTTGCCCTGGTATTTGACCCTCAGGTTAGCCACTCCATTAGGTACAATGACCTTACTGAATAGTCCGTGTAACCTCTGTAGTGTTCCCTTTTTTTTCATAACTCTCGCGTTCGGTAGTAAGTCAAACTGTTTTTTACTTATCAGAGTAGACGAACAACCAGTGTCAATTTCCATTTGACATTGAATACCATTTGAATAAACGTTACATATATATGGTTCACAGTTACTCGATCTCGTAAAAAATAAGGGTATGTCGTATGTCTCTTGTATGTAATGCGACACGTTTCCCCTTAGTTCATTTTTATAAAGTCTGGAAAAATGTATTTTACTGTTGCATTTAAAACATATTTATCCCCATGCGGGTCACTGTGTGCGTCCCTCATGCTATTTTCCACCGCACCCAAAACATATATTTGGTTTCTTTTGTACTTCAGTTGCATTAGATTCCGCACACATTTTATTTACTTCATCCGTCTCTTTTTTCTTTATATGTGCAACATCACTCATTGCTAATTCCATAGCCCTGGCCATTTTAACAGCTTCTTCTAGCGACATGTCCTCGGACAATATTCTTTCTTGAATTTTATCGTCGACACAAATTTGTCACGCAATGCTCTTTTTAAAAATGACCCAAATTCGCATGTAGAAGCCATATGTTTAAGGCGAACAAGAAAATTAGAAATTGACTCACCCTCCTTTTGTTTTGCATTATAGTATCTGAAACTCTCTGCGACAACTAGTTGTTTAGGTTTAAAATGCTCCAACAACAACTGCCTAATTTCCTCCGGAGACTTGTCGCTTGGTTTTTGAGGGGTACATAAATCCTCCAAGACTCTGTAGGTCTTTTCTCCAATTGTACTAAGCAAAATTGCTTTGCATTTTGTTTGGCTTTCACGTTCGATATCGTTTGCGATAAAAAACTGTTCGACGCGGTCTAGATACGTTGATATATTTTCTGACTCCGTACAGAATTCTTCTAAATGTCCGAGTAATGGCATTTTCTTGAGTGAAACAGATCCTCGTCTGCCAATTTTTGTAACGCGCTTAGCGAATAATAAGACGGGTAGTCCAGCTGACGTTAACTGCGAGAAGTGATCACTTCCGCCTTTTATTTGCAACAAAACAAGATGGCTGAAACAGTACTTCCGTTTCATAACAAAACAATGGTATAAACTGTGCTTCCGTTTCTTAGTATACCACAAGTAATTAAATGCATTTGACAAAAATTCATAATATGGATGGGATGTTAAGTCGATACACTTTGATTATAGTTCAGTTTCATTTTTATTAGTTTTTTCCTGTTAGAGAGTTAGGCTTGCTTTATTAACACTGCATATCCTCTATCTAAAAACTATTCTAAAATGGAAAACTTTGTATCTTTGAACTTATAAGGTAAGTAAAGTAAAATCGTCGAGGTGACCTAGAGTCGTTATCAGACAGACAGCGAGGGAGTCTATTCCCGTTTCCCTAGGGCTAGACAAAGGAGATTGTTTTGACGTCTGAGACGGAGAGCAACACCTACCATCATGTACTCACTTTACCACACAAATCCCTGTGCTACTCATTCACTGAGTTGGCGAGGGCCGGTATCGAACCTTGTGGTTTGTAGTTGGACGCTAGCATGTGTTAACTAGCAGTAAAATTAATAATTACATTTCCATCAAATTATTCAATTGCTCTCTTTCTCTCTCTCTCTTTCTCTGTCTCTCTCTCTTTCTCTGTCTCTCTCTTTCCTTCTCCCCTTCTATCTCTATCCCTCCATCCCCTTTCTCTCAGTACGCCCGTGAAAAAAATATATCTTCTTTCACGGGTGCGTTGTCTTGACGAGAAGTGGCTAACACGCTGCTTTGAAACCAATAGTAACAATCGCACCTTAAATGTATTGTACCCTATAACAAATAAATACAGCTCTTATACCAGTAATCGAAGACTTTATTTTCAATTCTCTAATACTAGAAAAAAAACTTTTAGACTTTTTTTTTTAGTTTTAGAAAAGAACTACTATATATTCATTCATTAGATACAGTTAATCCAGAAAGCAGCACCCTACAAAACAGCAGTTGGATGGCCACTTACTTCCCATCTAACAAACTAAGTAATCTTCCGTCCGTTATCATCCTGCAACACCCTCTGGTTAAAAATGAGATCGTCCGAATCGTTCAAGGTGTAATGCAATCTATATATCAATACTGGTGTTCCTCAATCTTCCGTCCGTTATCATCCTGCAACACCCTCTGGTTAAAAATGAGATCGTCCAAATCGTCCAAGGTGTAATGCAATCTATATATCAATACTGGTGTTCCTCAATCTTCCGTCCGTTATCATCCTGCACAACCCTCTGGTTAAAAATGAGATCGTCAAATCGTCCAAGGTGTAATGCAATCTATATATCAATACTGGTGTTCCTCAATCTTCCGTCTGTTATCATCCTGCAACACCCTCTGGTTAAAAATGAGATCGTCCAAATCGTCCAAGATGTAATGCCAAAATGTGAATACAGATTATCTGGTGTCACTTAAACGTATATTTCTTATTTGTCCAATTTTATTTCACCCAATTTTAAAAATGATACATTCCAAATAGTCTTGCGTCGTTTAAATTCCCAACGTAAAATTAAAATGAATTGAAAAAAAAAAGAAGAAGTTACATGTTTGTTTTATTTGTAATATTGAAATTGTGAATTACAGAATATATTTTAGTAATTTTCATCTTATGGCATCCCGACATCATGTTTTAGCGAGTCAACATGAGAAGAATTTCTGGCCCAACTTAGATATTTTCCGAGTCGTGTTTTTGTCACTTTTTGTCGGCAAATTAATGTAAATATTTTATACCCCTTCCCCCATATTTTTATCAGCAAGTCAATGTAAATATTTTACAACCACTCTTTTAAGAAAGAGTGAGAGAAAGTTAAATCAAGATTATTATACTTTTTACATATTGGGCTATTTGGCAATAGTTCTTAAGTAAACATATGAAGTGTTGTAATAATTAAATTATCATACTGTGGTATATCCACAGGTTCTGCTAGTATACTAATAATATTATACAACTTATGAATGATGATTTTATAAGAAATAGTGGAAACCAACCTGCTCTAATGTGTTGGAGTCGATAACGTGATGCGTCTTTACTTTATCAGCATATGTCTTAGATGGTTTGTTAGATGGGAGATAAGTGATCCGACATCTGTTATTTTGGAGGGTTTTGCCTGTAGGGTTTGTTCAAAATAGCACCCAGCATCCTTATTTAGTTCCGGATTCTTACTGGGTGCCCTTATTTCTGGTCTTGTGCTAAGACTAATAAGATATCAAACCGTGAAATTTTCAGTAAAATATGGAAGACACTAACAGTAATAAAAGAAAAACATAAACTTGGGAATTTTTTAAATTAAATAACTTTATTTGCTATGAAGATGTTTTTTCTTCATTTATATACAAATTCTGGTCATTTTAATAAACGGGTGTGCCTTCAGGGACGGGTTCGGGTGAGGCTTTAACGACGGGTTCGGGTGAGGCTTTAACGACGGGTTCGGGTGTGCCTTCAACGACGGGTTCGGGTGTGCCTTCAGGGATGGGTTCGGGTGTCACTTTAACGACGGGTTCGGGTGTGCCTTCGGGGATGGGTTCAGGTGTCACTTTAACGACGGGTTCGGGTGTGCCTTCGGGGATGGGTTCAGGTGTCACAATGGGTTTGCCGCCATCAGTAATCTTCTGAAGATGATCATGGACTCTTTGGACAAGCTTTACCCAGAGGCTTCCAAGTTGACCAGCGAATGGTTTGAAGAAGGCTAAAGCTTGTTTGGCTACGTTGGCGCTTACGTCGTTAACATGGGCAATGAACTGAAAAGAGAAATAAGTACAAGAATTAATATTGATAGCATTATCTAATTATAATGAAGATTATGAAACTGTCTGTCTTTAAACGAAATTAAGTCACCACTGACGTCACGATTTCCTTAGTTATTTAAGTTATATTCTCAACGATTAAGAAATAGTCATTATTTAATCTTAATTAGCATCTTATTTATATACAATATCTCTATTAAAGTCTAGCTGATTTAGATTTGCGGCAAAACTCCCCATATTATTCATGCATTTAAAATCCTGAGTTACGTGTTATATATCTGTAAGAAATAAAGATTTACATAGTATATGGTGGGAATAATTTGCATAATGATATTTACAAAATTGTATATAATAAATAATTATTTGCTGTTACTGAATAATTCTAATACTATGATGTTATTCTCAAACGTATTAAAAGCAATCCTATGATTAATTTTATATAAAAATCTATTAAAATAACATTAAAATGAGTGTAATATTTTTATATTCGTTCTTATTTAGTTTCGTTAGTTTTTCTAATTCAATATGATATTTCATAACATTAAAACATAAATATTTGCGCACAGGAGGCGCATACTTTTGCTAGTTTTATTAAATATTGCTGTTTAAAATCATCATCATCATCATCATCATCATCAACAAAAAACAACAACAACTGACAACACGGATACCCCCTCTCTCTCTCTCTCTCTCTCTCTCTCTCTCTCTCGTTATTCTCTGTAATTCTTTTCTCTTTACTTTCTACCTATTTATTGAAAGAATCTGTACTTACATCTTTGGCAAGGGTCTTGATGTTTTCAACATGGGGCTGCAGTTTTTCTCCGGCGGCTTTCACAATTTTCTTGAAGAAATCATGCAAATCGTGGAATTTACCGTGAAGATGTCCAATAACCTTCATGAGGGTATCGTTAATTTTGCTCCAGATGTCACTCAAGCCACGTTTCTGGATCAATTCGTAGCTAACCTGAATTTAAAACAAAAAATTATCAACAAATATATACATTTATCTACTGGAAGTAAATGATGATGATAACCTATCAATATATTAGTACGTTTTTTCCTAAATCTTCGGTCCATTATCATCCTGCCACACCCACCGGTTAAAAATGAAACCATCCAAATCGTTCAAGATGCAATGCCAAACGTAAAATTAAAACGGAGTTACATGTTTGTTTTATTTGTAATATTAAAACTGAATTCCGGAAGATATTTTGGTAATTTTGATTTTATGTCGTTCAGGTCTCCTGCCTTAATTTACGCTGTTTTAGCAAGCCAACATCAGGCGAATTTCCAACCTAGCTTTTTTTTTTTGAGTCGTGTTTTTCACACTTTTATTTTTGTATTATTCATTACAAAGACAACAGTAGGATTTATATATAATGAAATTACAAATCATCGTTTCTGGCTTAAAGAGCTCCTCTTGATTTTTGTTTTGTTTCTTGGAAATTCTACTGGTTCCGCCAGTACTAAAAATAAAGAAAGAATTAGAAGAATTTTTTTCGGATACTTACGATGCCGACAACTTTTTGAATGACATTCTTGAACATGTTTTCAATGTCCACAATGAAAGTTCCGCTCTCTGAAACCAAAAAAAAAAAGAAGATTTATTCAATCCCAAATATTTATGGATTTCCAAGAAGAAGAATTTTCCAGGAAGGTTTTCAATTTCTTAGATAAATACTTTAAACGTTTTCATTTTTTAAATTAAATCTCTGATAGGGTTTCAATAAAACTAGTTTTTATTCATTATTTTTTAAATTTTAATACTTTTTTATACAAGTGTGAGTCAAAGGTTTTAAAATATTTTGGTACGTGCTATATTCTGACAGGAATCGGAATAATTTACGTAGCGGACATGTATGCTGGAAAGGCTGTCACTTAAGGAATAATAGTGATATTATAACAAGTACCTGGCATCTATTACTTAAGCAGAATATTCATCATCTTGATGTATTCAGATACGAATAGTTAATTAGAATAATGTTATTTATTTTGTTATTGTTAAAAGAACTACAATGGTTAAATTATTAATATACTAATAGTAACATGTACTCGTTTGCAGAGTTTGTGAAAATTATGAATTTATTTCGAGGGTTGTGGTTATTATGTCAACTGTTAAATTAATAGCAGGCAATGGGTTAAAGACATTTTGTGTTGTGAGGTGTGGTTTCGTATTCTCTGTTGTAGTAGTATCTATAATTCTTCGAGCGTAATCGTAGCTCAGGTCTTAGCATCAAGTCGCTAATTTCATACCAGTCCTCTAAACAGTCTCTATATATCTCCTGCTGTAATACACATATGTAAATGAGATAACACGCCATTAGCTATCTCACTACATCTTCCTGAAACGGAAAGGTTTTATTCCCCTCGTCGATCTATTGCTTCTCCTAAATATCCTTGGGGGTGTTCTTCGTAATGTTGACCGCGGTCTCATTTCATCACTACTGGATCCCTGGTATGGTACCTCGGAATCAGACTCGCTTTCATCAATGGGTTCTATAACGTCTCCCCCATATTGGTTTATATCTTCGTTTCTTTCCGATTCCTCCACACTCATGTCTTCCTCATATCTGATCAGTGTGGGCCAGCACACTTCTCTCCTGTGTCGTTATTATGGCCGGGTTGCTCCCTTTCTGCATAATAAAATATGCCTTCTCAGGTTGCGCGTCCTTATTCTTTTTGAACCACATTTTTTCATTAGTCGAAAAATACATGGTTATGGGAGATCTGATCTGTCTTCTCATCAAGGCAGAAGGACTTAGTGTTCTATCAGCATGAGGAATGGATCTGTAACTCATCAAGAGTTTAGGTAGAAAGGATTCTATGGTCTCTCGTGACGGCTCAAATGCTTTTAATCCTAATTTAACCGTTCTAACCATCCTTTCCGCAGCCCCATTCGATTGTGGATGGTAGGGTGGAGTTTTATAGGGTTTACATCCTATCCTCCTCAACCAGGAACATAGACTTTCATCACAGAATTCGGGCGAATTGTCCGATACCAGGGTTCTCGGTACGCCGTTTCTTGAGAATACTGTTCTCGAAATTTGAATGACAGTTGCAGATTTTCTATCACGCACCTGAACAATCTCTGGCCACCCCGAGAAAGAATCTACTAAAATCAATAGTAGTCCTACGCCCTTGACAAAGGCGTGGTCCATGGTTCTTGTTCTTTTGGCCACGAATGAGTCGATTTTTGTGGAAAATCTTTGATTTCCATGCATTTGGGACACTTTTTTACATAATCTTCAATATCACGCGAATATCCTGGCCACCAGCTCTCCAATTTGAGTCTTTTTTGTGTGGCCGCTATTCCACAATATATATCGTCGTGTACACTTTTGGTTATTTCTTTTCACATTTTTTGCGGAGGTACAACCAAATCTCCGTTACATATAACCCCTCTGTCCATAGTTAGTTTATGTTTAACCTCTTTATAAGGCCTTTCAGCTTTAGAGCAGTCGTTCCATTTATTCCTCCTTATTCTATTCGATATTTTGCTCAGAATAGGGTCCAGCAAGGTTTCTTTTTGAAGCTGTTTAATCGGCATTACATCGGTTTCGACCCAATGTAATACATCTTCAGTGTTGCTTATTTCGTCGTCGTCTTTGTTGAAGGCTAATCTGGATAACGCGTCGACATGCGGAATAATGTTTCCTTTGACGTACATGATATCGAAATCAAAGGCCATCAGCAGTATGGCCCATCTCCTTAACCTGGCGGATGTGACCTTGGGTAATTCTTTCCTTGGATTAAAAATGAATTCTAAGGGTCGATGGTCAGATTTTAGTAAAAATTTTCGACCCAATAGAAATTGTCGGGCGCAGTGTGTGCTCCACACTATGGCCAAAGCTTCCTTCTCTATATTCGAGTAGTTCAATTCTGCCTTGGTTAGCCTTCACGACAGGTACATAATCGGATGATCGTCCTGTGACAATATAGCAGACACAGCATGTTCACTGGCATCCGTAGTTCAATTTACTTCTTTTCTGGGGTCAAAAACTTTTATAACGGGTTTTTCCATAAGTCCTTTTTTTATTTTGTTAAAAGCCGTTTCTTGTTTTTGTGTCCAAACAAACTCACTATTCTTTCTTCGTAAGTCTGTAAATGCTTCAGTTAAATCGGAATATTTGGGCACATATCTGCTATAAAAATTAGCCAATCCTAAAAACGATTCTAATTCTTTTTTGTTGGCTGGGAATGCGACCTGCGATATTTTAATTAATAAATTTAGGTCAGGCGAAATGCCTTCTTTGGATATTTGAAAACCCTAATAATTTATTTTCTCGCAATTAAATTTACATTTATCGTGGTTTACGCTCATTCCGGCCTCTTTTAATTTGTTCATAACTCGGTAAGTTTTTTTGTTGCAATTCATTTATACTGGTGGCCCCTATTAAAATATCGTCCTGATAAATTATCCTATTTTCTACTACCCCCTTCAAAACATTTTCGATAGCTCGTTGAAATATTGCAGAAGCGGTTTTTATGCCGTATGGCATTTTCGCCCACCTCATTATTCCGAGGGGTGGGGGTGTTAATAGTGGTTATTTCTTGAAATTTATTGTCAATCTGTATTTGATTGTATGCTGCTTTTAAATCAATTTTTGTAAAATATTTAGTGCCTGTTAATGTATGCGACACAGTTTCAAGCTCAGGAATAGGATACGAGTCTGAACAGATTTTATGATTCACACCAATCTTATAATCACCACATATTCTTAAATCCACATCTTTTTTTCGTAAAACTACAATTGGGGACGCCCAGTTACTACCGCCGACCAGCACTGGTTTTAAAATCCCTTCTGCTACCACATCTTCCAATTTCTTTTTTTACTAAAGGTCGCAAATATATAGGTATCCTATTCGTAATATGAGGGGGGGGGGCTATTTTCTTTCACTCGTATTGTGGCTTTGTAACCTCTCAAGATTCCTATTTTCTGCTTTTTGCTTTCTATGCTGTCGATTAAATCGTCTGTATCTATGTTTATAATATCTGTGCCTATTAGTCCATGATTTTTTAAACAATCCACTACAGTTATAGGGACCACTTCGAATCTTCTATTAGCCTCAAACGTAGCGTCGAATTGTCCCAATGCAGTGATGTAAGAGCCATCAAATTGTCTTAATTTCAAGTGACTTCTCTTTAACTTGGGTTTGCTCATATGTTGCCAAAAGTTTTTCAGAATAAGAGTCACGTCACTGCCTGTATCGACTTGTATATCAAATGGTATTTCGTTTAATTTTACTGTCAACTTCTGTTTTTTGTTCGCCCGTACTTGGTACGCGTCTTCTATCGAATTTGCCCACTTCGACTTGACTTTGCATACGGATACAAAATGATTGTGTTTTTTGCAAATGTAACATGTTTGTCCATAAGCAGGACAATTTGTTCTTTTGTCAAAATTATGTTGAAAATTGCAGTACTTACAATTTTTTAGCCTTGTTTTTACTTGTAACACGTCAGTGTTATTTGCTGCATTTTCTTCTATTTGAAATACCATTGTATTGTGTTGAGTATCTTCGTTGAATTCGGATATCATTTCCAGTTGCTGTACAAATTCCACGCACATTTCTAATGCCATGTTGTGAGGAATTTAGTTCTCTCTGCGATAACCAGTTTTTTCTTAGGTCCTAAATTATTCCTTATAATATGTGCAATTTCTTCAAAGTTGAGATCCTCCAAATCTTTTGGATACGTCCTAACGGCTACTTTCATGTTTACTTCACATCCAGCGGACGCTAAAAAAAAAATCAGTAATCTCGTTTTCTCCTCCAATGTTCATTTTGTCTTGTAATTTTTTGCTTTCTTTGAAAAACATTTTAGCCACATCGCAACAAAATCTGGGTCCTCTAATGTGAGTAAACCTATCGACGAGGCCATGTGTTGTGAGGTGTGGTTTCGTATTCTCTGTTGTAGTAGTATCAATAATTCTTCGAGCGTAATCGTAGCTCAGGTCTTAGCATCAAGTCGCTAATTTCATACCAGTCCTCTAAACAGTCTTTATATATCTCCTGCTGTAATACACATATGTAAATGAGATAACACGCCATTGGCTATCTCACTACATTTTGTTTTGGTTGCAAAAGACTCAATTACCAGGTAATATCATCTATAACGGTGGATTCCGTGACTATACTCCACGCCCTAGTGGTAATCCGAGAGCATCGAACATGCAATCTGGTCTCACTATAACGTATTGAGAAATGCAGTTATGATAATACGAGGCATAACTCGAGAGAGAGAGAGAGAGAGAGAGAGAGAGAGAGAGAGAGAGAGAGAGAGAGAGAGAGAGAGAGAGGGGGGTGCTGAACAATATGTAGGCTATATAGTAATTTATACTTACTTTCCATGGCTTCAATATCGGCCATCATATCGTGCAAGAACTTAGCAGCAGCCTTGGGAGCCATATGAAGTCCTTCGGTGATGTTGAGGGCAGCCACACGAAGGTTTTCGAACATTTTCTTTGTGAACTGAAAGAAACAGTATATGAAAGTATTTAAAAAGTTATTCTCATAGAACAAGAATAGCAATCGTAGAAAGATGTCAGAATATTAAATAAAATTGCCATTATGTTTATATATACGACCATATTGCAGCAAAACTGGTACAGCGTAACGAGACTTTTGCTAAAGCAATAAACTTAAAATGTTTCTTAGAGAATAAGTAATCTTTTGTCTAATTTACAACTTGATACTTTTTTGTCTTTTCGATATAACGAGATGTAAGAAAGATAATTATGAAATGCTAATTAGAAACCTTCACCACTTCTTGAATAGAAACATCAATATCATTATGGACTACAGGGTCCTCTAAGTGTTTTCGAAATACATTCTTGTGATTCTGTCACTCTAACAATAAAAGCTAATTGCCTTTTATAACAAAAATCTACATAAAATCTTAATAAAAAAAAAGATTAGTCATGGTTCTGCCAATCAAATCATCCACGATGAGCTTGGCTTCCATAAAACAAGAATCCATTTGCAATTTGATACTTTTTTGTCTTCTCGATATAACGAGATGTTAGGGAGATAATTATGAAATGCTAATTAGAATCCTTCACCACTTCTTGAATAGAAACATCAATATCATCATGGACCACAATTATAACGTAAACTTAACGAGTCGTTTATATATTTACTAATTCTGTTTTTGCGATTTGGCCTTTGGTACCAATATAACTAAAAATTATGTTCTAAATGTCGATATACTTTAACAGTGTTATATTTTTTATTTCGTCTCATCTTATATATTGAATAAATATTCAATTATATTTTGTAAGAAAACTTCAATTTCTGAATAAATTGGTTGGTTGGTTGGTTGGTTGGGACAATCATATAGGGGATAAGGCTTGATGTATCCATCCGATTCTGGGTAATGTAAACTTACAAGTGTCTTGGCCTCGGCAGCATTTCTGACTTGGTCAATAATTTCATGGACTTCATCATAAAGAACTGAACCGAAGGTGGCAGCAAATTTGTTAATCACTCTGTAAAGAAAATTGCAATAAAAATGTGGAATAAGATGAACAAAATATTCTCGTATATATATATATATATATATATATATATATATATATATATATATATATTTACCCAGCCCCACCACTAATATCTAAAAATATATGCAGCTTATTAAAAAAGAAAGAAAATATAACCTGTAGAATTCTGGTCAGTTTAGCTCCGGTAGAGCGTCCGACTTAGAAACATAAGGTTTCTGGTTCGATACCAACCCTCACCAATTCAGCATACAAGTAGCACAGGGATATGTGCGGTAAAGTGGGGAGCTGATGTTAGGTGTAGCAATCTACCTTAGATACCAAAACAATCTCCTTGGTCTAGCGCTAGAGAAAAAGGAGATAGACTCCTTCGCTGTCTGGCTGATAATGACTTGAGGCCACCCCAACGAATTTACTTATTTATTCTGGTATAATATCGAGACAGGATAGTTACTAACGAGACACCATAAAACACCAGACGCAGCTGTGAAAGAGGCGGGACGCTTTTGAACGCGTTATTGAATATACGTTGGGGACTGCTGTGTTATTGTTGTCGTCGGACTTTTAAAATTTCAAAATAGATTACGGGATCAATTTGCATAAGTCCTAAATGAACCATATAAATAAAAGCTTTTAACTGCGGTTATTTAGTTCAGTGAAGGAAGACAAAACCCCAACAAAGCTACTTACTGACGCTCAACGAGACTGAGTTCTTTTCCACCGGCAGCAACAATATTTTCAACTTCATTAAGGGCGAGTTTCTCAAGTTCAGCAGTGGCTGAATGGACAAGGAACTCAAAAGCTGCAAAAGAAAGGAATTTGAAAGAGTAAATAAAGCAAAATGAATTAAATGTAAACAGTAAAAAGAAAGAAAAAAGAAAGAAAAAAGAACTTCATATAAGAGAACTCAATATTTTACATTTAATTCATCCGAAGAATATTATGATTAGTTTCGGATATGTGTTGGAAGAGACAGTTTTTGGGATTTCCTAATCTAATATTACGATGGTGTTCATAGATCCGTTTTTTAAGATTCCTGAATGTTTCACCTATGATTTTTATCATGTTTATACATATTACTTCTTTTTATTCTGACCAAAAAGTTCTTTCTGTTTTAATCTTTAGATCAAGAGGATTCGCATTAAAATAAATTCATTCAAAAAGGTCTCTTTCGATTTTACAACAGTTTGATAAAATAAGAATATTTTAGCATTGTTTGCCATTTTCTAAGGAGTTATCCCCCTTGTTTTAGTCAGTCAAAACCGCCATCTTTGTTTATATACGTGCATTCTTTGAGTTGACTAAAACCTTAATCGGCTAAAGGTATTCTCTTCAGTCTTGTTATTTGCCACAAGCAAAAATTTTGTCAATTAGGATTTTATATTTTACGTAGGTCAAGATATGAAAATATATTTATCTAGATTATTAACATATAAATTAGATGAAAATATATTTATTTAGATGACTAGGAAGAATATACGCTGTCTTGTTGTAAGTATTTAAGTTTTAATATAATGAAATATATCAAACTAAAAAGACTAAGGAAATTAAATAAGAACCCATATAAAAAGATTACACTTATTCTATCTAGATTTTAATTGGTTTCTATATAAAATCATTTATACGATTGATTTTAATATGTTGGAGAATAAAACAATAATATTAGAGAGCAATAATATCTAGTGAATTCGATTTTTTAAAACCAGAATGCAAATTAACTACACCATATATTGTGTAAATGTTTATTTCTTACTGATATATAAGACACATTGCAGGATTTTAAATGAACTAATAACATGGACTGTTTTGTGGCAAATCTAACTCAGATTTTCATAGAGACATCGTTAATAGTTAAGAATTATTCTGTTCTATGTATTAATGATTTTTACTATAAATTAAATACTCAATGATAAGCGTACGCAATTACTGAGGATATTGTGACGTAAACGGTGACGTAGTTTCGGTTACAAACCGACAGCCACCGAATCCCCATACCAATACGATTGAAATATAAAAACCGATATCGGCATATCAAATTCTTGGTGATCATGTTTGTATTCCCCCCAGTATTACCGCCCATAGGAAAGTTATGTATTCCAGGTCTAAGCTTCTCGCTTAGATATTTTCAGACGGTAGATAGTTAATGAAAAAGATAATGGTTGACTGATCACTTGAACAAACCACTCTCCCATGACAGACAGCAGTAAATAAATGCTACACCTATTTGACAGTCTTTGTTCTTTAAAAAAAATCTTTGTGCTTGTATTTGTTGTGTGTGAGATTTCAAATTGATTTAGGGCGACACTTACCTTCTTTCTCTATCATAGATTCGATAGAGAAGGCTGAGCAGGATGCGACGAGGAGAAGAGCAATGAAGAACTTCATGATTGTTTTGTGCTGTCAAATAAAATAGAAAAAGAGAAAGTTGTGAACAAAGTGAAATAAAAGAAGCACACTTGACAAATGAGAATGATGAGAGAATCAGAATAAAATAAAACTCATTTAGATAAAAAAGTAGAATCTTGGGGTGTGTTGAATTACTCTTTGAAGTTTTGTTTTAGGAGTATGTTTATTTTAAACAATTTGAAAGTAGGAATGATCATATGAACAGCGAAAATAATTTTCCCCAACTAAAACTCCCAAAGGACAGAGTATTGTCAACTGGTGGATTTTGCAGTTCCAGTAAATCACAGGGTAAAGCTAAAGGAAAATGAAAAAATGGACAAATATCTGGACCTTGCCAGAGAACTGAAAAAGTTATGGAATATGAAAGTCAAAGTGATACCAATTGTAGTTGGTGCACTTGGAACGGTCCCAAAAGGATTGGAAAGGGGTTTGGACAATTTGGAAATCAGAGGAAGGATTGAAACCATTCAGAACACTGCACTGCTGCAATCTGCCAGAATACTCAGAAGAGTCCTGGAGACCTGAGGAGACTTGCTGTCACTCAGACTCCAGTGAAAGACCATCAGCTAACGCTGCTGTGAAAACTCAAAAGGAGTAAATAAAATAATAATAATAATAATAATAATAATAATAATAATAATACACGGCTAGGCACGATTAGGTTGGAAATGTGATCCACTGGGAATTGTGCAAAAATATAATTTGACACCGACAAATGACTATTATTAAATATAGATAATTATTTAAAACTGTACAAACTGTAGTATTAGAGAGGAATACTTGAAACCATATAACTGCGTGCAAACAAATGACTATTATTAAATAGAGATTATTTAAACCTTATGTGAAAGACAGAGTAAAAAATATAAGAAGTATCTAAAGTATGAGTTTAATTATTATCATTGTAATGAAGATATTAGGCTGAATAATTCATTGAATAATGATAACATTTGTTATCC
The DNA here is from genome assembly GCA_023376005.1 of Doryteuthis pealeii. Lineage (NCBI taxonomy): Eukaryota > Metazoa > Mollusca > Cephalopoda > Myopsida > Loliginidae > Doryteuthis > Doryteuthis pealeii. The sequence continues at coordinate 57,075,897 of CM042147.1, read as the reverse complement.
AGAAAAGATCCAGTTTGTTCTTTAGGAAAATAAGAATTGAAGCAATGGCAATCCTTTGCTTTACATGCTTCAGCATCCACTCTCCGAACATCTTCCTGACATAGCAGCGCGAAAAAGTTAACGCGACAAACGTTTCCCTGACTACAGAACGAAAAGAAAAGTAGCAGGCTACCTAGGCCGGTGTCCGCTACGAAGGGATGCGGTACATAAGTCGTTTTAGTAAAACTCTCATGGTAAAATACACTGAATAAGGATAATGTTTCATCTCTAAAAATTTCAGATGATACGGGGAAAGAGGGAAAACGTATTTAGTGAAACGTAATGACCAAAACACCAAATAATGTGGATATTAGCACAAATTGTTGATGGAACAATACATTTCGGAGTGCTCATCATCCGAATGACAAGGATCAAAACAACAAAGATGAGGATATCATTTTGAATTATCAATACAATATCTAAGTTAAGAACTTTATGCTAAATGACCCGGTGTCTTCCAGGTTTATATTTTTAAAAAATATTTTTATATTTTTTTAATCTTAACGAGTCCAGGTGTGTGCTTGCCTCAGGTCCTTTTTCGAGTCCTTCCAGTTCCTTTTTTTATCTTATGTATCCATTCAGCTTTTATATTATGTTTTTTTTCCTTCCCATATTTTGCTCCAGAAGTCCTTTGCAATTTCGGGTATTTGTTTGTCTTAGTGCTTTGGCCATCTACTTGTCGGTAAAATTTCCCTTCGTTATTTTGAAATGTCTTGCAGGGTTCCCACGTGTCCTGGTAATGTTGTGCTACAAGCAATAAGGATGAATATAGAACTTTGAATTATTCATTGGGTAACAAAAAAATGTCACGTTAGTAGCACGGATATCCATGACAATATCTTGCCAACCGTCCCTATCATTCATTACTCTCGGGGGGTACTCTGTGCAGCATCCAGTATCCGTGCAGAGCTGGTCAATGTGGGACACCTACACTGGCGTACTCATGTGCTGATTTCTACATATGAGTTCATTACCGTTTCTCCTGCAGTTCCCAGCATGTCTTGTTCGTCTCATTCAGATTGTGTGCGTGATAGGGGCAAGTGGACATACAGCGGCTTTCTGGTTATTTCCACGATTTGTTCAGCATTCCTGTGCAACTCCCATCAAGCTTCTTCCTTAGGTGCTTCGTTAGGGTCAAAGTGATACAGCCATACAGTAGCACTGATACAACTACGGCTTGGAAAAATTGTCGCTTTAACTGTCAGTGAGATCTGATCTCTATATGACTGATAATCTCTCTCTCTCTCTCTCTCTCTCTCTCTCTCTCTCTCTCTCTCTCTCTCTCTCTCAGACCATGCCTCCACTATACCTGTATTAAAATTTCTTTCTGTGGATGAGATATTACTACCTAGGTTTTTATACCGGAAATGTCGGAAGCAGTTTTGGTAGGAGTAGAGGATCCATTATAACCAGGGTTGATTATTTAATTAAGAAAGGTAAATATCGTTTAGCATGTCATGTATTTTTAGTTTTGTTTTGTGTAAAGAACAATAAATTGAATGTAAAGTGCTGTCAAGTCTTTTGGTCGATCATATCTCTTAACTGTCAATAGTTAATCAACTTAATTTTTCATGGGATATATAGGGGAGTAGTTTCTTGTTGCCTTTCTCCTAGACTGGTTATCAACTGCCACCGCTAAACAGCTCTTATATAATTGCTTTGATTGTCGTCTATTTAATAATAAATCTTTGATAAATTACCGGATAGGACGGAAAGAAAGTGGTTTCTTGTTGCTTTTCTCCTAGACTGGTTGTCAACTAACATCGCTAATCAACTCTTATATCGTTACTATCATTGTAGACTATTCAATAATAAATCTTTTATAAATTACTGGATAAACGGAAAAGCATTTCCTGGTGTCTGCAGTTACATATATGGCAAGGAAAATCTCCGGTTATAAGGTTAGATTTATAAATTATTTTTAAAGAAAAAAGGTTAATGTCAATAGTTTGGGCGATGTTGAATTGTTTTAGGGTAAAAGCTATGTCATAAGAAGCTAGGCGTAGTCAACCACAATGTTGTAGCATGTAGCAAGGATCGAACTCACAAACAATGGTTTATGAGATTAACTTGCAAATTATTGTTCTTCAGCAGCCGCCCTAGATATATCTCTAGTTTTGCGTAATTTAGCACAGATATACACCAATAAGCACCCGGTTAGAATCAGACTCATTCATGTTCTCCCAGCTTATCGTCGCTCTATGGTAAAAATCTAGCATAAAATGATGAGAATATAAAAAGAGAGATGCTATTTCGGTTATTTCCATGGCCGGTTAGATAGTCGAGATGTGTTGGATTACTTTATGCTATAGTTATTTACTAAGCATAGCTTAGATGTGGCACAAGGCCAGAAGTATGGGGCGCCTGACGAGAATCGAATTCACTAACATTAGTCTGCAAATCTAGCTTGCTAACCATTACACCGTCGCTCTATGGTACATATACATAAGTATATAGAGTATATAAAAAAGAGATGCTATGTGTATGTTTCCCATGGCCTGTTAGATAGTCATGGTGTGTTTGATTATTGTATCGTATCAGGTGTGCTAAAGAGCGCAACTTATATTTATAGGCTATTCCAAAATGGCGGTGGCTTAATCGGCTAATCAAAAACGGCCAATATGATTTACTATTTGAAGGTGTTGATAAACTGTAATAAAATTACTCGCTGGAAGGACTGCTTAAGGAAAGGACCGATCAATAGACAAGGATTATAAAAGAAAAAAGAAATAAATTAGAAGGAAAAAAAGAAAGAAAAAAAGAGCCAAATAAATTAGAAACAGTGTTAGATTTATGAAGTTTGTAAATAAAAATTGTTTAAATTCAACGGTTTGTGAGATGTTGAATTATATTAGGATAAACACTATATTATAAGAAGCCCAGCGTAGTCGGTCACAATCTTGGAGTATACAGTAAGGATCGAACTCACAAGCAATGGTTTGTGAGATTCACTTGCTAACCATTGCTTTGATATGCTATTTGGAGGAATTACGTTTGAATGAAATTACGAAAAGAGTGAAGGAAGAATGTGATGCGCCAATCTTTTACCTAGGTTCCAACTTTATAGGCAAATAGGTAATTACCACAACCACCAGGCAGGTCTCATAAATGGCGTTTACAAAATTTCAGATAGAACAATGAAAAATAGTAAAATAAATGTAATCTTATAAGCTCTGATGAGACTAAAAATGATTAAAGAATAAAATCCGTTTCTTGATTGTCGAATGGAAAGGAAATTAAATTTAAAATTTAAATGAAATAGGGAGAAAAAGAACAAGAAGCAAAGATCTGTTCTATAAGTGATCTTACCTTCAGGCTGAGAATGCATGTCTTTAAAGATGTTTCGGTTGTATATATAGCATCTTGGTATAAATCACGTGACTGTAAGCATTTGTACAGATTCCCAAAGGCAATCGACGCAAAAGTACATTAATTTCAATTTCATATAAACTGATAAACTTTATGGGGCCTTGCCTATCAGCTAAGTGTTATATGTTTTTTGAAGGTTGCGTAATTTTCTACATATGTCATTTTTTTTCAAGGACCCTAACTCTTTCATCCTCTAGATGATTTTACAGTTTAATAATAATAATATTGATAATCTTATTATAATGGAGATTGTGTGTTTTTCTGTCTGTAACCGAAACTATATTCCTACTCAAGTCACAATTCTCTTAGTTATTGACATCACATTCTCCATGATTTTATTTTTTATCTAAACCTCAATTATTAATAAAATTGTCTTACATTATTAATACTGTTAACTATGTTTACATACTAACAACATGCAATTATATTTATATATACAACAAAATAGCGCTTTACAATGTGAACGGGAAGGCTAATTTGCATATTAATATTAAAAAATCGAATTTAATAAATATGTGCTTAGTATTATTGATTTCTAACTGTTTGGTTTTATTTTAATGAATATAAGCAAAAATCTCTTCAATGAATCTTAAATGAAATCCATTAACAAGATAAAATAAGTGTCATTTTATTCTTTACTTCCTCTTATAACTAAATACTTAAATTAGAAAAGATAACAATGAAAGACGAGAGTGATGGAAGAGTAAGTTTCAGTTGTTCCATTTTTTTTATTATACTCCCTCTGTTTCAAATCTTTTATTATACTCCCTGTGTTTCAAATCTTTTTATCTGTATTCTTATTTAGTTTCATTAGCCTTTCTAATTTAATACAATATTTTATTACATTAAAACTTAAATACTTGCACCCGGAGGGTGCATATATTTGCTAGTAATAATAATAATCCATAAGATAACGCTGGTGTAAAAGAAAATACCCAAGAGACAGCGAGGGAGTCTATCCCCTTATTTCAAGACCATTGAGATTGTTTTTGGGGTCTGAGGTGGAGCGCCACACCTGCCATCAACTACTGCACTTTACCGAACAGATCCCTGTGCAACTCATATGCAGAATTGGCGAGGACTGGTATCGAACCAGGAATCTTGTGGTTCCTAGTCCAATGCTCTACCGACTGAGCTAAACCTCTCCTTATACAATGCACGTAATACTTTACTATCTACTTTTGACTATAGTTTTCATGTGTTTATATCTTAGAGTGAAAATCCTGGTAAGTTCGATGATCCCGTTTCATCATTGGGGGATTGTTTTTTATGGTGAAACAAATAAAAATTATAAAATCCACTCTTTAGGAAACACACTTCATCGGTCTTCCTCTGGATAAAAAGTACCGCGTCCCTACTGAATCTACCAAGATTCAAAATTCAATGTCAAGGGTTTGTATTATAAGTAAGATCGTCAAATCTATTAAAGGAGTAAAAACATAAAACAATTTGAAATGGAAACTTACTTCAGTCCCCCTCAAATAAAATGTTGCGTGCATTATTAATTGAATAATTATTTTTAATATTTTACACATAAACTTAACACAAAATCGAAGGTATTCATTTATTTGTCAACTTTTTAGTTAACTTTTTGTTATTAAAAAAGGTCGAGTTACTCTCGACCAATTTTTTATATTGCTCACTCAAAGTTTGAGTGTATATAACACAGGATTGTTCTTTATTCTATGTATTAACGATTTTTAATATAAATTAAATACTCAATAATGAATTAAATACTCATTGATAGAGTTGTGCAATCATTGAGAATATTGTGATGTAAGTTGGGACGTAGTTTTGGTTACAGACAGAAATACATCCAATCTCCATTACTAATAGATTACATAGGAATATTTGAAATCATATAACTGTATCTAAACAAATGATTGTTATCATGATGGGAATAGTTATGGGTAAACTTGTCTCACTAACCTTATGGATGTGCAAACGGCTCTACTTATCTATATCTTAAAAAGAGATGAATTCATGCCTTTTCCAATGGAAATAGCATGAAATGAAGCGCCAACAGTATTATTCAACTGGTAGGTAATAGGTTAAAGCTGAAGCCCCATGAAGAAGGACGGTGTAAGAAACAGACTGAGATAATTCGTATTTCTATAAAAGAAACCTTTTATGGAGTTTCAAAATAAAATATATGATTTTAAAAAAAATATCAGAACACGTCCCTCCCGTTCAATATAACTCAACCGGGTGTGCCTTATGGAATGATGGTAAGTATTTTGAAGATATTTGGTTCAAAACTACTTTTATTACCACGGCATCGATTTTGACATCTATAATGCTATATCATAGTTCCGTAACCTTTTATGTCCTTGTATGACGCTAAAATCAATTCCATTCCATAAAAAAACTTGTTATTAAAACTGCAGCACTATCAGAAACATTGTGTGGCTGTAACCCTCTATTTATTAAGGAATCTGCAGTATGTATTTTCCCCCTTTTTTTCTTGGTTCTTGAATAATATATTATGTCCATCCTCCTCACTCACTCATATTTTATCATCAATCACACATCAACCACAACTGTATCCCGATTATGACACTAAATTGCATCTGATGATGATGCTCTAGCTCTGAAACTCTGGGAAGTTTATAGTCACCTTGCTGCATTTCCTTCAGGGCTGTGGAGTCCAAACACAAGACTTTCCATTGCGACTCTAACACCGACTCCTGTATTTTTGGCGACTCCGCCTCTGACTCCTCTTCGTGTAATTAAGTGATTATGACCAAAACATTTCATAAAGTCTATGCATATGCTCCTAACTTTAATAGTCCTATATAATTATAACCGATATTGTAGGAGTAAAAGAGGAAATTAATATTCATATGAAATACGTCATAACCTTTTTAAACATTTACTCGTGGACAATTCACGTTCGACATGCGCCGGTTTCTGATCATCAATTTTCGTTTTCACATGCAATGATCACATCATCGGCTTTCGTATATAAACGCCAAGTAAATAACGGATAATAACCTTTTATCACACATTCAACATACACTGAACATATTTCATCTTTTACTCATACAAATTTTCAATGTCCTGAAGAAGGTTTTAATTTAAAAAAAAACGAAATACTTAAGTATCGTCATAAAGAGTTTCCATTATTCATGACATCCTGTGTTTGTTTTCTTTAAAGATTTTCTCCATATAGTTCAATCTAAAATTGAAGAAAGTCAGGACACTTGTTTTCAGGGTTTATTTTGTGTTTTAGTTCGTTTTTGGGTCTCTCCTTGATTAATTTCATCTCAACTTATCTGATCACATATTTCCATTACCTCGAGATCAGAAATCAAGACTTTCTTTCAAATCTTCTTTGCACGGTCTGCAAATCTTTAGCAGTTATTAAAATTAACAGATTACTTGCAAATTTTTATCATCCTTTTCCTATAACTTCTTTATGTTGATTTGTTTTTAAAATAACAGTGGATTTTTATTTATGTTGCCTTCTCCATGCCATTTCTTTCTTTGATGTATTATAGTTTTTGTCTTTGTTTGTGTATCTGAAATTAGAACAGACAACATTCGCAGCCTACATACCGGATCCCACATCTTGGCTATTTAGTGAGCACCTTGAAAATCAGATCTATCATCTGAATTCGACGTTTATTTGTATTAATATTTACGATATTATTATTTTCACTCCTTTTGATTTTTTCACATCAGTGTTAGCTGATGGTATTTAACAGGGGTCTGAGTGACAACAAGTCTCATCAGGTCCCCAGGGCACTAGTATTCTACCCGATTGCAGAAGTGCAGTAGTCTGGGTGGTCTCAATTCTGCCTCTGATTTCCAGATCCTCCAGTCTTTTTTCCAAGTTCATTGGGACCATTCCAAGTGCACCAACTCCAATCGGTATTACTTTCACTCTCATATTCTACAGCTTTTTCAATTCTCTGGCAAGGTCCAGGTATTTGTCCATCTTTTCATTTTCCTTCAGCTTCACCCTGTAATCTGCTGGAACTGCAAAATCCATCAGTTGACACGTTATTATTATTATTTCATTCCTTCATTTTGAGTATTCTAACCGATGTCAACAATGCTGTTGTCTGGATGGTCTCAATTTTTCCCCTGATTTCCAGTTCCTCTAATCTGTTTTCTAAACTTTTAGGGATCGTTTCAAGTGCACCAACTATAATAGGTATCCCTTTCACCCTCATATTCCATAGTTTTTTTTTTCAATCTTCTAGCAAGGTCCAAGTGTGAATATATCTTTTCGTTTTCTTTCACCTTCACGCCTGGTATTATTATTATTATTTACTCCTTTTGAGTTTTCACATCAGTGTTAGCTGATGGTCTTTCACTGGAGTCTGAGTGACAGCAAGTCTCCTCAGGTCTCCAGGACTCTTCTGAGTATTCTGGCAGATTGCAGCAGTGCAGTGTTCTGAATGGTTTCAACCCTTCCTCTGATATCCAAGCTTTCCAAACCCTTTTCTAATCCTTTTGGGACTGTTCCAAGTGCACCAACAACAATAGGTATAACTTTCACTTTCATATTCCATAACTTTTTCAGTTCTCTGGCAAGGTCCAGATATTTGTCCATTTTTTTCATTTTCCTTTAACTTCACCCTGTGATCCGCTGGCACTGCAAAATCCACCAGTTGACAAGTTCTTTCTTTTTTGTTAATCAACACTAGGTCTGGTCTTCTTGCTGGGATAAGGTGATCCGTTTTAATTTCAAAGTCCCAGAGAATTTTGTGCGTTTCGTTCTCAAGAACAGATTCTGGTTTATGCATATACCATTTTGTTGTGTGGTCAAAATTTAATTTCTTGCATAATTCCCAGTGGATCACCTTCCCAACCCAGTCGTGTCTAGTTTTGTATTCTCGTTGTGCTAGTTTGCTACATTCGTAGAGTATATGGTTAACAGTCTCATCTCTATTACCGCAAAGTCTACATTTACTATTTTGTTGGGTCTTATCAATTTTCGCTTTGATGTAGTTTGTCCTTATGGCATTATTTTGTGCAGCAATTATAAGTGATTCTGTTTCTCTTTTGAGGTTTCCCTTTCTTAACCATGTCCAAGTCTTTTGATGTGCAACCTCATCTATTTGTCGTTTGAAGCGTCCATATAATTGTTTTCTTCCCATTTTTGTTTTCTAGTCTTTGTCGTTTTTCTGTTTGTCCATCTGCCGTTTCTACTATTGTTGGTCGCCATAAGTAATTTGTCTTTGCTCTTCCTTGTGTAATCTTCAAGTTGTTGGATTGTGGTTTCTACGCATTCCTCTATGTTGGCAAGACCTCTTCCCCCTTCCTTTCTTGACACATACAATCTATCTCTATCATCTCTAGGGTGGAGAGCCTTGTGCATGGTCATTAATTTTCTCGTCCTTTGGTCTATCTGTCTGAGTTCTTCTTTTGTCCATTTTAAGAATGGTCCTGAGTATCTTATAATGGGGACAGCCCAGGTATTAATTCCTTTGATCAGATTTCTGCTGTTAAGTTTCGTTTCTAGAAGTTTTCTAGTTCTCCTGAGATATTCCTTTTTAACTTTTCCTTTCATTTCTGCTTGCATGATATTGTCCGCTTCCAAAATTCCTAAGTATTTGTAGCTTTCATTTTCATCAAGAGATTTTATAGTTTCCTGATTTGGTAGTTGTATTCCATTTAATAGTTTTCTTTCACCCCTTTTTATTACAAGCATAGCACATTTTTCGATTCCAAATTCCATCCCTATAACCTGGCTATATATCCTAATAGTTTGTACTAGGCTCTCCAATTCTTTTTCATTTTTTGCAAAAATTTTAATGTCATCCATGTACATAAGGTGGTTGATCTTTTCTTGTGAATTACTAAATTTGTATCCCCCGGTACATTTTTTCAGTATATGGTTTAGCGGCATCATTGCAATAATAAAGAGTAGTGGTGATAATGAGTCTCCTTGGAAGATACCTCTTTGGATTTTTACTTCTGCCAGGGATTGTTTTCCAGCTTTTAATTGAACTCGCCAGTTTTCCATGGCTTTTTTAATGAAGTTTATAATGTTGTTGGAAATTTTATACATTTGTAGGCATTCTAAAATCCAGGTATGTGGGACCATGTCATAGGCTTTTCTGTAATCGATCCAGGCCATTGCAATATTTTTCCGTTTATTTTTGACTTCTTTAAGAATGTATTGGTCTATATAGAGTAAGTCGTGTGTTCCTCTTTTTCCCTTGCGACATCCTTTCTGTTCTTCTGGGAGCCCTTGCGACATCCTTTCTGTTCTTCTGGGAGAAGTTTCTGCCAATTGTTATTATTATTATTATTATTATTATTATTATTATTATTATTATTGATATAATGGAATGACCCATCTTCCCTGTACCTCAACAGTGCCTATAAACTCTTTCTGTAATAAATTTGACGCTAAAGAAAAAAATAAATCCAGACAAACATAGGAACTTTTAACTGGACTAAAACACGAATTTCCTCAAGTATTTTCTGAGGGTTTAGGTTGTTGCACGAAAACCGAAGTAAGATTCAAAATTAAAGAAAATGTAAAACCACTGTTCAAACCTAAAAGAAATGTACCTTTTTGATTTTGGAGGTAATAAACAAAGAACTCAAAAGACTAGAGAAAGTCGGAGTGATCGAAAAGGTGGATTATTCAGATTGGGCGTCACCGACAGTATACGTAAAAAAGGAAGAAAAAGAAATAAGAGTCTGTGCCGATTTTTCGACAGGCCTTATCGTGGCTCCTACTTCGCCGTTCATATCTTTTCCAAAGTGTATGAACGACTTTTCGTCTCACGTAGTCTAACTCCCTCTGGCATAGAATAACAAACACCGTCGATGAGGTAATCTCTTTATTCCTTTCACCAGAAAGTGTAAAAAACTGAAATAGGAAAGAAAACAGGTTTATAGAACGAGCCACATCACAGGGGATGGTACAATGTCTGAACAAGGCAATGGATGGGTGTTAATATAAAAACTGAGGCAGTTCATAGATAAAGACAGTGAAATAATAATGACATACGATAACACTACCAAACAGGCTTAGAAGTTAAGAAAGGTACAAACGAGGGGGCAGAGTCATGAGAGAAAGTCAATCGAGTGACAAGGGAGTGAACATTACAAAATCTTTCTTAGTGTACAAGGTTCAGCGAAACGTCAAATAATATAGTCAGATACACAAGGTAAAAGTCTATAACAAAATTTAATAAGAAGGTTACTGAGAGTCAAGTGACGTACCTGTTCTCTTTAAGGAAGAACACAGAAAAGGAATTGAACGCGTGTGGATAAGCCTTGAATTTACCGCTGAATAATGGTAGCCGGAAAAGGGCGGTGAAAATGCAAGAATAGTCCCGTTTAGGAAAAACACACAGTTGGTCTAAGGGACGTAACTCTTACCGCAGAATCGTAAATACAAGCCGAGACAGGCCTAAATGACTGTATAAGAGATCATAGCTATCCTCTTCACACTTCAGAAGACATTTTTCCAAGCTTAACGGAGGAAAGTTATTTTTTAAAATCGACTTGTCAGAAGTATACCTACAAGTTAAAGTCGATGAGGAATGTTCCAAATACTTAACCATTCATACGCACCGGGGTTTGTATACCCTAAAACGTCTTCCATTTGGACTAAAAGTGACACCGAGCCTTTTCCAACAGATAATGGATGCTATGCTGGCTGGTCTAGAATACGCTATGGCGTATTTGGACGACATACTAATAAAAAGCGAAAATATGGAACAACATAGGAAACCTTTTCGGGAAGTATTTAAAAGAATTAATGAATACGGGTTTAAGCTAGAACCTGAAAAGTGTGAATATTTCTATGGATAGAATGAAATATCTGGGACAGTTAATTGATCAAAAGGGTCGAAAACCTGACCCAGAAAGGGCTAAATCCATAAAAAATATGCCCTCACCGGAAAATGTAACGAAGCTACAGGCATTTCTAGGTCTAGCAAGTTATTATAGTATATACATATCGAGAATGTATGAGCTAAGAGCCCCATTAAATGAACTACTAAAAAAGGGTAAAGAATGGTGCTGGTCTAAAGAGTGCGAAAAGGCATTTCAAAGAATAAAAGAATGTCTACTATTAGACCTCACTCTAGCACACTTCGACCCAAATAAAGAACTGATCGTAGTATAACCCGTCGGTCACTACTGAGCTAAAGGGCTCACAGAATTTCCGAAATTGGCCGTCAAGATCGGATTTTCTGCATCAACCAAGGATTGCAGGGTCTCTATATTTGCTGAAAGTCTAGTCGAATGCTCGCGCTGTGTTCAGATCTCAAACGACTAGAAATCTGCTATAGAAACTGATTCCCAAGGTTAACGGCGGTCTAGTGGTCACATAAAAAAACAACGACTCTTTTTCTTCTTCAAACTCAACAACATTTAAATTCAAATAACAAAAGGATACAAACAATTATATCTTAAGACTGTGGGAGCGATGTACCCGTAATTAATAACTTCTGGTCTTCTGAAAAATATTGTGCAAGACAGTTCGTAAAGTTGACTAAGTCTTCAAATGGTCTTAGCTGAAGTCAGTTTCTCTCGGCTCTCAGTATTTGCGTTAATCTTCTTCACTAGCCCAATGAACTAATCAGGCCCGTCTTGGCCTCGTCTAGCTTCTCAGCTGTATCTCAGCTTCATCTCTGATTCTCAAGCAAAAACGTCTCAGTTAAATAATATTTCAATCGGAACATTTTTATTTCCGGCTGGCACGAAGATATTAGTAACTCTCTCTAGACATCCTACTCTAGAAAAGTACCGCCTCCTCTAGTTCTAAGCAGCCAATAGATTTCACTTCTGTTCCCTAATCCAAGTACTATCTCTTCCGGCTACTTGAGTGTTTCCCAAAAAAATGTGTGGTCTTTGATAAATTTGATTTTGTTTCTAATTCAAGTTATCTTTTTCCTAAGTGGAAAAAGGAAAATCATAAAAAGATTCTCTTCAAGGGTCCAAGATAATCATGGTCAACCGACGTTTTGGTTATCTTGTTTTGTGCCTTTAGTCTGGTCACATCAAAGGACTGTTTCGATCGCAGCCGATTTAAGTAGTCTCGCTTCTGGGAGTTCTTCTGACCCACTTGAGATTTTACTTCCGATATGGTCATTTCCGAATCGCTTAGTGTAGCCTTATCATGGCTACCATCCGTTTTGATTCTACTCCGACTCAAGTTTATCGGAAGATTTTAACTTCCGATTTCTTTCTTTCTTTCTTTCTTTCTTTCTTTCTTTTTCTAATTCCAAACCAAGAAATCAGGTCACAGTAGCACCGGACGCAAGCCAGTATGGACTCGGGGCTGTTCTACTGAATAGACGTGAAGACGGGTCGTCAAAACCAATTACCCATGCATCCAGAACATTACTACAAGCAGAAAAAAATTACAGTCAAATTGAAAAGGAAAGCCTTTCAATTATTTATGCTATCAAGAAATTTCATAGATTCATACATGGTAGAGTATTCACACTACAAACGGACCACAAACCTCTACTAATGATTTAGAAAAAAAAGTTACAACACATACAACGAACTGGTTACAATGATGGGGTATTATACTTCTAAACTACAATTTCAAAATGGAGTATATCGCATCGAAAAAAATGGGTCTCGCAGATGGTCTCTCGAGACTAATTCCAAAGAACACCGAACTTTGGAAGAAACAGTGATAGCATCATTGAATGAGGAAAGAGAGCTTTCAGAGTTACCGATTAATACTAAAGCAAGTCAGATTGAACGAAAGAAACAAAAATGGAACAAAAGTATCTCCATTTTCAATCTGCGATCAAACACTTATGTATGCTGATAGGGTCGTAATGCCACACTCTTTACAAAAAAAGATTTTAAAAGAGTTTCACACAGGCCATCCGGGTATGTCTCGTATGAAATCTTTGATGAGGAGTTATATGTATTGGCCACGCATAGACCAGGATATTGAGAAAATGATTAAAGAATGCAGAGGTTGGCAACTAAAGCCCCTCCGATTAAAACTCAACCCTGGCCAAAGACCGACATCCCATGATATATCCATGTATTAATGATGTTGACAATAAGTAAAATACTCGTTGATAAACTTAAGTCATTCCTGTGGGTATTGTGACGTAAGTAGTGACGTATTTCGGTTACAGATAGATGCCGAATCTCCATAATAATAAGATTATTAAATTCTTTAAGTATTCTGTGATTCGCTTGAAAAGTGATATCCTCTAAATGACAAGTTATTTTTGTCAAAGGAGATAGGATCCTCGAAAGATGCCATGTGAAGAACACAGGAAAAACACATGTACTCTTAGCTGATTAAATAAAGTAGAACGGTTTCTTCAGTCCCTTGACATGATTTCAGAAATCTTTATCAGTTGATACTAAATTTAAATTAATGATATATCTTCTCGCACTTTTGCGTCGATTGTTCTGTTTCTTATCTCTTATCTTATGACCAAAACATTGCATCGCGACCTTTGAAGATTTGGTATCTCTGTGATGCGTTGGGAATCTGTACAAATGCTTACAGTCACGTGATTTATACCAAGATGCTATATATACAACCGAAACATTTTTGAAGACATGCATTCTCAGCTTGAAGGTAAGATCACTTATAGAACAGATCTTTGCTTCTTGTTCTTTTTCCCCCTATTTCATTTTAGTTTAAAATTTAATTTCTTTTCCATTCGACAATCAAGAAACGGATTTTATTCTTTAATCATTTTTAGGCTCATCAGAGTTTATAAGATTACATTTATTTTACTATTTTTCATTGTTCTATATGAAATTTTGTAAACGCCATTTAGGTGACCTGCCTTGTGGTTGTGGTAATTACCTATTTGCCTATAAAGTTGGAACCTAGGTAAAAGGTTGGCGCATCACATTCTTCTTACATTCGTAATTCCATTCAAATGTAATTCATACAAGTAGCATATCAAAGCAATGGTTTGCAAGTTAATCGCACAAGCCATTGCTTGTGAGTTCGATCCTTACTCTATGCTCCAACATTGTGGCCAACTACTCTGAGCATTTTATAACATAGCCTTTACCTTTATATAATTCAACATCTCACAAACTGTTGACATTAACCTTTTTTCTTTGCAAAATAATTGATAAATCTAACACTGTTTCAAATCTTGGACATTTTCCTTACTATATATGTAACTGTAGACATCTACAGATGCTTTTCTGTTCTATCCAGTAATTTATAAAAGATTTATTATTGGATATTCTACATTCAAAGCTATGATAGAAGAGCTGATTAGTGATTCTAGGAGAAAGACAACAAGAAACCACTCCCCTTTCCATCCTATCCGGTAATCTATAAAAGATTTATTATTTAATAATCTACATTCAAACTATGATAGAAGAGCTGATTAACGATGCTAGTTGACAACCAGTCTAGGAGAAAAGCAACAAGAATCCACTCCCCTATACATCCCATAAAGATTCGGCTAATTCACTGTTGACTGAAATGAAACATGATCGACCAAGTCTTGACAACACTTTACATTCAATTTATTGTTCTGTACACAAAACAAAACTAAAAATACATGACATGGTAAACGAGATGTGTTCTGCCTCAATTGGATAATGAACCTATGTTATAATGGATCGTCTACTCCAACCAAAACAGCTTCTGATATTTCCGGTAGTAAAATCTCATCGACAGAAAGCGATTTTAATACACGTATAAGGAAGGTATGGCATGTCAGAGACAGATTATCAGTCATATAGAAATCCAATCTCACTCATAAGTTAAAGCGACAATTTTTCCAAGTTGTCGTTGTACCAGTGCTACTGTATGGCTGCATCACTTGAACCCTAAAGAAGCACCTAAAAAAGAAGCTAAATGTTAGATGCACAAGAATGCTGTGTGCAATCCTAAACAAATCGTGGAAACAACACCCTATGAGAAAGCAGCTACACGGCCACTTGCCCCTATCACGCAGACCATCCGAGTGAGACGAACAAGACATGCTGAGTACTGCGGGAGAGACGGGGATGAACTCATAAGTGATGTTCTTCCGTGGATATCAGCACATGGACACGCCAGTGAGTGTGGTCCAGCAAATGCCTACACTGACCAGCCCTGTGCGGGTACTGGATGCTGTGTAGAATACCTCCCACCAGCAATGAATGATAGTGATAGTTGACGGGATATTGTCATGGACATCCGTGCCACGAGTGCGACATGATGTTGACGAACATCCTTCGTCTCATCTGAAGTTCTGAAATGAAGTTTTTCGTTACTCAATGAATATATATATATATATATATATATATATATATATATATATATATATATATTCATCTTTATTGCTGGGATCAATGCATTTCAGCTGATACGCTCTCCGACTTTCCTATTTTAGCATAAAGTTTTTAACGTAGATATTTTATTGATAATTTAAAATTACATCCTCATCTTTGTTGTTTTGATCCCTATCATTCGGATGAATTACCGGCTAGGGAGAGACTGCCGTCACAGAGGGCGGTCCTGAGCCAAACTTTCTCAACTGGAAATGGTAATGTTAAAGCACTTGAGATCATTCTTGCAGACGTCCTTAAATCTCAGTTGGGGACGACTAATCCATTATCCATCCGGTGAACATGGCCCATGTATTTCTATAGGAATTTAATATATCATCGAATCTTATTTTGAATTTTATTACATAAATTACGTCGTTGCATGAATAGAAGTATTTGGATTACGTACGCTAGGTTTTCCTTCTCTTGTCGTATTTCTTTTTTAACATATTTTCAATATTTATATTCGTATAAAATAATGGTTGGTTGGTTGGTTGGTTGGTCCATCAATAATTTGGGCTAATATCCACACCATTGATGTTTTGATCATTACTTTTCACTAAATACATTTTCCATCTTTCCTCGTAGGATCTGATTTTTTCAGAGAGGAAACATTATCATTATTCAATGAACTACTCAGACTAGCATTGTACTATGAGAATGGTACTAAAACGATTTACCGTATTACCTTCGTAGCGGACACCGGCTTTAAATTGACATAAGTAGCTTGCTTCGTTTTGTTTTGTTTCGTAGTCAATGAAACGTTCGTCGCGTTAATATTTTTGTGCTTCTATGTAATGAAGGTATTCAGAGAATGGATGCTGAAGCTTGTAAAACAGATATCGACCCTCACTTTAGTTATTCCCTTGCAAAAGAATAAACTGGCTCTTTTCGGAATAACAAAGTTTTGGTTTGGCACGCTATTATTTAGCTAACATAAACCCCAGAATTTTTACTTCATTGTTAGCTTTATTTTGTGCGCGGATTCGGAAGAGAGAGAGAGAGAGAGAGAGAGAGAGAGAGAGAGAGAGAGAGAGAGAGAGAGAGAGAGAGAGAGAGAGTATAAATGGCCCTATAATTATAATTCCGCAATAAAAAATTTTACTACTTGCTAGTTGAATTCAAAAAGTCTCTTTCTCCTGTCTATCTTTGACGGACAAAATCCATCTGTTTCTCTGGCTTCACAACTCTGACGGTCAAAACCTTTCTGCCTTATTCCCTATCTTATTTATCTTAGTTTATTAAACAAATTCCAATCTAGAATCTTGAATAGTAATTTAATAAATCTTATTTAACCCATGGAAGATCAACAGTTGATATAATGTAATATATCAATTTTCGTGCATAGGGCATATAGATTGTATGGATTAAAAATGTCTTTAACATTAGATTTTAGGCATAATTTTGTGTGTGGTTTTCCTTATATATATATATATATATATATATATAAATGTATATAAGTGTGTACATGAATAATCTACTCGGGTTTCACCATAAGGACCTTCAGGGTTAAATCCCCTGAAGATATTGATTAATTACAGCTAACTGCAGGAGTTCATGATGTAGTTAAATCCGCTCTACTTATGTGTTGAGCACTTTATATTTGTTATAACGCTGACTTTATCGGATAAAACTTGTACCAACTAAATATTAAGACTAACCAAATATTTTCACCGGTAAGTCATTCCTTTTTCATATATATATATATATATATATATATATATATATATATATATCCGATTGAGATCAGTTGGTAAAGCAGGTACCTTGGAATCGCAAGGCCCCTGGTTTAATACCGGCACCTACAAACTCAGTGCCTAATGAGCACAGCTTGGGTAAACTGATTTTTGTGATAAAGCATGAGCTAACAGTAGGTGTGGCGCCCTAACTAAAAAAAATATCTCAGGCCTAGTACAAGCGAAACGGGAATAGACTATCTCACTATTCCTATTATTATTCTTACTTTTTATTGGTTAAAATAAACATACTCCTAAAACAAAACTTCAAAGAGTAATTCAACACACACCAAGATTCTACTTTTTTATTTAAATAATTTTTATTATTTTATTCTATGATTCTCTCTTCATTCCCATTTGTCAAGTGTGCTTCTTTTATTTCACTTTGTTCACTACTTTCTCTTTTTCTATTTTATTTGACAGCACAAAACAATCATGAAGTTCTTCATTGCTCTTCTCCTCGTTGCATCCTGCTCAGCCTTCTCTATCGAATCTATGATAGAGAAAGAAGGTAAGTGTCGCCCTAAATCAATTGGAAATCTCACACAGAACAAATACAGACACAGAGATTTTTTTAAAAGAACAAAGACTGTCAAGGTTAAAAATAGGTGTAACATTTATTTACTTTTACTGTTGCCTGTCATGGGAGAGGGGTTTGTTCAAGTGATCAGTCAGCCATTATCTTTTTCATTAACTATCTAGCGTTTGGAACTTTTACCAAAATATCGAAGCGATGAGCTTAGACCTAGGATCCATAACATTCTCAAGGGCGGTAACACTTGGGGGAATGCTAATACGTTCGCCAATAATTTGATATCCCGATATTGGTTTTTATATGTTAATAACCTAAATATATATTTTTTTCATTTTTCCATGTTTGAATTGATAAAGAAAAATACAACAATTTTGATCAAATTAAATGTGTGCTTGTAGCGAATAAAAAGACTGAAAAGAATACATTTAGGCGATTAAGCTTTTAGTCAACTCAAAGAACGCACGTATATATACAAAGATGGCGGTTTTTTACTGTTTAAAACAAGGGGGATAATCCCTTAGAAAAGGGGAGATAACTCTAAAATTATCTCATTCTACCACACTGCAATACAATCGAAACGGATCTTTTTGAATTAATTTATTTCAAATCAAACTATTCTAATCATATCTAACGACTAAAGCAAAACGACCTTTTTGGCTAGCATAATAAAAATGATGCGTATACACATAATAAAAATATATTAGCGAAACATCCAGGAATCTTAAAAAAAAAAACCCGGATCTATGAACACCATCGTAATATTAGATTAGGAAAACCCAACAGTTTTCTCTTCCAACACATATCCGAAACTAACCATAATACTGATCTCACTGATAAGATAAAGTGATAATTCTTCAAAGCCAAGTATGTACTACTGTATGACTGTACCACTTGGACTCTAATGGAGCGCTTAGAAAAAAGCTAAATGGCAGCTACAGAAGGATGCTGCGTGCTGTCTTGAACAAATCTTAGAAGTAGCACCCTACAAGATAACAGTGAATAATTAGAATAAAATATGACTTAATGGCGTTCAAAGGATATGCTCGATATCTGAGGTAGGTAATAGTTTCCAGTGCTCTTATAATGATAGATTCAATAGTTACGTCATTTTCTTCCTGTCCTGATAAAGGTTTAATAAAAAACCGAAATATTTTAATGTTAACTTCACTATTACGAATAAATTCATCTTTTTGGAATACTTTGTTGTTGTTTTAGAGAGAGAGAGAGAGAGAGAGAGAGAGAGAGAGAGAGAGAGAGAGAGAGAGAGAGAGAGAGAGTAAAAAAGGTGTCGGTATCAGTCAGACAGCAAGGGAGTCTATCCCCTTTTCAATAGCGTTTGACAAAGGAGATAATTTTGGCGTATTACCGCTCAGATCTCTGTGATACTCATACGCTCTGTTAGCGAGGGCCGGTATCGAACCAGGATACTCTACTGACTGAGTTGAACCGGCCCCTTATATATATATATATATATATATATATATATATACCCTTATACTCATCTTCGGATGAATTAAATGTAAAATACTGTGTTGTTCTCTTATATAAAGTTTTATTTTTTACTGTTTACTTTTAATTTATTTCAGCGAAAAGTATGTTGAAACGTTTAAACGTTCGATCATTTACATTAAATTCTCCATAAAAATACAATTTTTTTTTTACAGAAGCTTTTTTAACTTTCATAAAGTTTGAGTAGGGAATATGATTGTGCTTTTCTATTGCATTTTTATTTAATCCATGTGGAAGTCATACATTAAAGCGACTAACATAAAAACACAAAAGGATTTTCAATACTCTTATCCAGATGAATGAAAACAGAAAATTATGTTCCATATATATATATATATATATATATAATATATATAATATATATATGTGTGTGGGTAATTCCATGTCAAATTACCCAGGCTATGTCACCCACCCCATTCAATTTTTCTGAAATTTTGTATAGGTGTGGACTATGTTAAAGATCGACATTGGCCAAAATTTGAGCTTCCAATTTCAAAATTTGGCGGAGTTATGTCAATTTTTAGCTCTCCAAATTTGAGGGGGTTGCGAAAAATGGCGACTTTTTGTAATCTATTTTTGTCTGTAAAATGAGTTGTAGTGCTTTTCTACTCCTAAAAAATTGGTTTATAAAAGCATTTCTGCCCGAGGAATCCGAGAGTCTGAGAGTCAATCAGTTTTAAGTTATTGATGATTTTTGATTTTTTCATAGCAAGATCAATATCCCGATGTGGCACTGTATCTATGACAAAGATTTTTTAAATTATTATTTCACATATAATGAACATTATTTATACCAAAAAGATTGTTTGGTTTTTGCTCAGAAACGAAGCTACAACATTTTGTTAAAATTTGGACACTTCAATTTTTCTGAAATTTTGTCCGGGTATAAACTATGTTAAATTTAGAAAATCCCCAGAATTTGAGCTTCCAATTTGAAAAATTGGTGGAATTATGTCGATTTTTAACTTTTCAAATTTGGGTGATCGATCATGAAAATGGCGACATTTTTGTAATCTATTTTTGTCTGTAAAAATTGGTTTATAAAAGTATTTTTGCTAAATAAATCCAAAAATGCTATCAAAAAAGTCTAAAAGTTAACCAGTTTTAAAATATTGATTCTTGATTTGCAAAATTCTAACTGATGTTGTAGCTTCGATTCTGGCAAACACCAAAATAATAATAATAAAAATGTTGTCATAGATTCTGTGCCACATCGGGATATTGATCTTGCAATGAAAAAATCAGAAATCATCAATAACTTAGAAATGGTTGACTTTCAGACTTTTTCGATAGCATTTTTGGATTCCTTGTGTAAAAATACCTTATAAACCAATTTTTAGGGGTAGGGGAGCACTAGAACAAAAAGTCACCATTTTTTGCGCACTCCACCACCAATTTTTGGAATTGGAAGCTCAAATTTTGGGGATTTTCTAACTTTAACACAGTCCACACATGTAAAAAATTTGAGAAAAATTAAAGGGGGTGGGAGACAATTTTACTTTTATCTGGATGATTTTACATGGGTTTGCCCATATATATATATATATATATATATATATATATATATATAATTTTTTAATTTATTTCCTTTTCAGCTTTTGAGTTCCTTATTCATACAGCCACTGCTGAACTTGAAAAACTCGCCCTTAATGAAGTAGAAAATGTTGTTTCTGCCGGTGGAAAAGAACTCAGTCTCGTTGAGCGTCAGTAAGTATCTTGCTGTTTCCTTTTCGTAACGTTTCTTTTTCTTTTGGGTTAAATGAAATATGGTAAAAACTTTCATTTGTAAAGTTCCTGCAATAATAAACTTGTATAACACATCACATTTATAAATGTAAATTATGCAATGACGAAAGATCTTCTGTGTTTATGAGCAGAAATATGCAAGACAATTCGTTATTTCGTAGTTGATAATTCTTGCTTTATTCAGACGTAGCAGAAAAAAGAGAAACCGAAGAAAAAGGATAAGGTTTCCATATTTCAAATCGACTGGGTCGAATGACACAAGAAAAAAAAAACGATTTTTACAATAATTTCACACATACAGCTTTACTTGCTGTCGAGCTCGCAATAAAGATTTCATCAAATTATTACCCTAGAGTCAAATATGATTTCAGGGATGTGGGGCTTGGATAAGTTCGTTTGTACTGGTATCCTGTCCCCAATAAAATCTGGTTCTTTCTTCTAATGGGCTGGTAAGCTGAAATAAAATCTAAGGAACGAAGAGAAACGAAAAGAAACGAGAAGTAAGGCAAGAGGTAGTTTTACGACTTAGGCTTTATTGAACGGGGCATAGTTGGCCGTAGCAAGGAGACATGCCCCTAGCCAGGAAAACGACTGCCTTCAGTTGTGGCCTCAATTCAAATCGCCGAATTATTCTTTGGGGGTAGGCAGTTAGTCCTTTTTGTCGGACATGCGCAAAGGGTTTTTTTCTGGTCAAGGCCCCATGGGAGTTTGTTGTTTATTTTATTATATTTGTATTTTCGTTTTTTTTAAAAATTTCCCACAAGGATCAAACATAATTATGATTAAGCCTCAAAACTTTTGCAATATCTTGATAATAATGAGAGATTAAATTTAAGAATTAGTTGATGTTATATCGTCTTCTTGACAAAATATCTTCTTAATGAGCCATACTTTATTCAGACGGGAAAAGGAGAAACCAGACAAAGGGAGGAAAGGTTTCCCTATTTCAAATCGGTTGGCTCGAATGACACCAAATAAAACCCAATTTTTACAATTATTTTCGACACATAAAGCCTATTGCTGTCGAGTTCTCAACAAAGAATTCTTCAAGTTATCATTCTTAATGCCATTTTCTAAAAAATCTATCCGTGATTTTCCGACTTTTGTCGAAGATTTTCTTAATTTCCTATTCAAAAAGAAATTGTTTAATACACA
This sequence comes from Doryteuthis pealeii, assembly GCA_023376005.1. Taxonomy (NCBI): domain Eukaryota; kingdom Metazoa; phylum Mollusca; class Cephalopoda; order Myopsida; family Loliginidae; genus Doryteuthis; species Doryteuthis pealeii. The sequence continues at coordinate 57,053,562 of CM042147.1, read as the reverse complement.
AGTATTGCTACAGTGTACCATTTTTGCTATTTTACAAAAATTGGATCAATATAAATTTCATGTGAGCTTGTATGTGTGTGTATATACGTGTGAGTGTATATGTATGTGCGTGCATGTTTGTATGTGTGTGTGTGTTCACATATATGTGTAAGTAATAATATTTTAGATAGTTCAACAATTTCAAATTCCAATATTATCTCTTATTTTAGTCTACCTTTAAATTTCACTTTTTACATAAGAAATTTCGACTTATACTTAAAATCCTAGGTAGAACAAGAATGTACTATTTGTAGCAGAGAATCCAGTTGTAATGTTCCTTCTGGTATTGAAAATCACCAACGATCTTAAATGCATTCTATGTCGTTTTCCCTTGGTCAAAGCCTGCTGCTGATTTTGGTAAAGTTCATAAATATAAGTTACAATTTTGCGTACATCTAAAACCTTAGATAGTCCAATAATTTCAAATTCCGATATTATCACTTATTCAAACAGTTAATTCGAATTTAGGTCTACTTCTAAATTTCGGAGTACTTTTTACATCAACAAATCTCGACTTATACTCGAGTATCTACGGTAAATATCTATAATTTCAATTTTGATCTCCTGTTGATTTCCCAATACTTGACAAAGGAAATTGTTTTTGTTAATATTTTTATTGCGATAATAATGCAGGATTAAATGTAAGAATCAGTTTATGTAATATATTCTATTTGTCTTAAGGATGGCAACAAATTAACTCTGAATTTCATCTTCAATGTTCTTCAAAATACTCCCCCCCCCCGGTAGCCATTGCTCATACTACTATAATTATATATATATATATATATATATATATATATATAAATTATATATATATAATTTTATATATATATATATATATCTCAGTGGGTGGTGTGTTTTGAAAATGTTCTTCATTAGGCTAATAACAGTTACACTGAAATAAATATTTTGTTTTAATTAACTAATAATATAGAATACTATCTTAACTTACAAGTTTAAATAGATTAGTTGATTTTAACGGCATTCCGATCCGTCAAGTATTATTTTATGCCTTGATTTTTATATTTATTTTTCTATGCAGTTGTTTCTTGAGAGTTTTTGTCACATTGTTATATCGAAGTTTTGATATTCTGGTAAAAAAATAGTCATGACAAAAAAAAGGTCATAACTTTGGTTTCTTGTCAGGTAACTTTCAGTAAGATGTTTATTTTATGGGTTAACTAATTTAATGGACACGAAGTAAAAGCCTAATTTAGCATTTTTTTATTGCTTTGTTCTTATTTTGCTGACTGCCTGTTTATTATTTATTAAAAAAAAGGTTTTAGATTCTTTTTTTGATTTTAAATTTTAAAGAAAATCACTTATATAGTGTTATGCGTTTTGGGACGTTTGACAGATTATTACCTTAACAACACGGGTAAACCACAATGGATGCTGTATTACTAATATACATTATTATATCAATCATACAATAGGCAGTGTTCACTATGACCGGTGTCTTGGGAGTAAGTTTCCTGTCTCAATAATATACCAGAATATTACATGTTAGGTTTCTCTTTTAAATAAGCTGTATTATATATATATATATATATATATATATATATATATATATATATATATATTATATATATATATATATATATATATATTTAAATATTAGTGGCGGACTAGTAAATATCTACATATGCGAGAATATTTTGTTGATTTTATTCCACATTTTTATTGCAATTTTCTTTACAGAGTGATTAATAAATTTGCTGCCACATTCGGTTATGTTCTCACTGATGAAATCCAAGCTATTATTGATCAAGTCAGAAATGCTGCCGAAGCCAAAACACTCGTGAGTTTACATTATTCAAAAATTAAAGGTTTCTTCTAAAATATAATTAAATATTAAACCAATATAATGAGATGAAATACCCAAAAATATTACACTGTTAAGGAATATCGACATTTAGAACATCTTTTTAGTTATATTGGTACCAATAACCAAATCGCAAGAACAGAATTAGTAAATATATAGACGACTCGTTAAGTTTACGTTATAATTGTGGTCCATGATGATATAGATGTTTCTATTCAAGAAGTGGTGAAGGATTCTAATTAGCATTTCATAATTATCTTTCTTACATCTCGTTATATCGAGAAGACAAAAAAGTATCAAGCTGCAAATGGATTCTTGTTTTATGGAAGCCAAGCTCATCGTGGATGATTTGATTGGCAGAACCATGACTAATCTTTTTTTATTAAGATTTTATGTGGATTTTTTGTTATAAAAGGCAATTAGCTTTTATTGTTAGAGTGACAGAATCACAAGAATGTATTTCGAAAACAATTAAAGGACCCTGTTGTCCATAATGATATTGATGTTCCTATTTAAGAAGTAGTGAAGGATTCTAATTAGCATTTCATAATCATCTTTCTTATATCGCGTTATATCGAAAAGACAAAAAAGCATCAAGTTGTAAATTAGACAAAAGATTACTTATTCTCTAAGAAACATTTTAAGTTTATTGCTCTAGCAAAGGTCTCGTTACGATGTGCCAGTTTTGCTGCATTATGGTCGTATTTATAAACATAATGGCAATTTTATATGCTATTCTGTTATATTTCTACAATAGCTATTTTTGCTCTATCAGAATAACTTTTAAAATATTTTTATATACTGTTGCTTTCAGTTCACAAAGAAAATGTACGAAAACCTTCGTATGGCTGCCCTCAACATCACCGAAGGACTTCATATGGCTCCCAAGGCTGCTGCTAAGTTCTTGCACGATATGATGGCCGATATTGAAGCCATGGAAAGTAAGTATGAATTACTATATAGCCTACGTATTGGTCAACAATTCTAACACTCGAGATGGCGAGATAAGAGAACGAAGGGACATCGGTTGACGGAAATCCTTTTTTTGTCAATTACAAAACAAAATGATAAATAAAATTACCTTGTTCAAATGTTTGGCCTCAATAGTCATGCCCCGATAAAGCAACGCCCAGGGGTTCTCTAATGCTAGCCCAGCCATTGCATTTGTAATGGTCGACTTACCTCCAGATTTGGGCATAGAGGGATACACATGAAGATCCTGGTTGAAAAGGACAGCAAACAAAGTGATCAAGTGAGTGAGTTGATTGTGACTGTCAGTGGGGGTACTCATGCTATGTAAGGTACTACTGATCACTTAGGCAAGAACATTAGCGTTTTGTATTGTTGCAATATCATGACGAATAACATCTAATAGTTTCCGAATTATACTACGCTACATTTTCATTTGTACGACTTTGAAACCGCACAGGGGCTGAAGCAATGCAAAATGTCTCAGCACACCAACTACCACGATAATACCAACCACACAGTATTTATCAATCAGTTGAAAAAAGATATGATAGAATTGAAAATATTCTCCAAGAATAAATTTATCTCAATTTTAATAACACCTCCTATAATAGAAATAATAGTTGTATTACTATTTGCATATTTGGTTGGATAAAGGTTAATAAACGTGGAACGAAGTTTTTGTCATCTTTTTTTTTCATATCATTCCAAGAATAGTTCTGATTACTGAACATGTTTTCCTTGTTGTTTTTTTCTTGCTTCGGCCGATATATTCTAAGGTCTTCAGGCGTAGTATTCGAAGGGGAAAATATATCGTTACAAATCATTGATATTAGATACAAATATTTTTATTTAAAAGACCAAGGCTATTACCAGTTTCAGGACAGAAAATATTTATGCCGATTCGTTCACATGTTATACATACCAAAAACTATCACATACCAAAACTTACAAAACATTTAAATCACCTTAGTATTAAAATACAGTAAATAAAAAAAAATAAAAAAACTAGTTTTAATGAAATGTTATAAGAAAGTAAAATTTAAAAAATGAAGACGAATAATTTAATCATTTAAGAAGTTAGAAAACCTCCTAGAAAATTGTTCTTCTTGGAAATTCATGGACATTTTGGATTGAATAATTCTCTTTTGATTTTCAGAGAGTGGAACTTTCGTTGTGGATATTGAAAACATGTTCAAGAATGTCATGCACAAAGTTGCCGGCATCGTAAGTATCCGAAATAATTCTATTTCTTACTTTATTTTATATATTTTCGTGCTGACGATAGTTGCCGTTTTCTATGGAAGATCAGAGTGTAGTATAGTCTTGATTCGTTGTCTTTCTTAGTTGGAATCAATTTCTGACAAAGAAACCAACGTAGTAATATTAAGCGGATAGCATGAGCGAGAAGAAAAAAAGTGAAAGAGAAAAAAGATGGTTGAAAGATAGAACGTAATTAAACTAGACAAAAAGAAAACGGAAAGACTACTTGGTAAGTCGAGTTCAAATCCTGGTTGAGTTTGCAGTTCATTTCGTGTTAATGCACTTGGAAAAGGTATGGGCCCTTCTCTTCATCCCCCAGCTATAGTTAAATAGCAGGTTAGACTGGGTTCTTTAGCTTTACGCAGCTTATAAATTGAACTTGTGTTACATCCTACATATACTAAACGTTGTTATGAATTCTTTATTCCGTTTTTGCATATGAAGCCATAAAAATCTAAGAGGTCCGTTTAGTGTAGAGGTTATGGGATCGGCCTGTCAGCTTGGCAGTCAGGTTTCAAATCACGCACAGGGCGGTCTTCCGATCTATAGCTCTGCTGATGAGGCCTAATAGGCTGAAATGTACATACAGAGATTGATTTTTCTCGATTTGTTTAGCCATACATTTAATAGGTATTCCCGCCTAATTCATTATTAATTAATTAATTTTCAAAATTAGGTCCGACTCCAATTAAGCACTAATCATGTTTGTTTAATATCTAGATACAGTGGTGTAATTATCAGCGTGGTATACTAGCAACCCATTGAAAATGAGTTCGATTCCCACTGGGTGCCCTACATTTCTGGTCCTTTAGTAGCTTGAATGAACCTTAGTAAATTCCAGTCTGTAACTTATGTGGAGTAACAGTTAGCAAGCTAGACTAGTGAGTTTGATTGTCACTGAGTTTCCCCTGCTTCTGGAATTGTGCCGAACTAACCTTATTAAACGACAATATTTAGATAAACAAATGGGGTAACGATTCAAATTGGAAGAGATCAAGTAAGAGAATGATAACATAACAATAAAGTGTGGAAGAAGAGGTATGAGAGAATAGACATGATGTCTTTAGCACCAGTGGAATTTCAACATGTCCTGTAAGTCTTTATATTTAATAAGGATATACGTTATGTCATTTCCAGTAGATAACTGTATATCTTTGCTGATAAATCTTTTGTTTTAAATTCAGATTAGCTATCAATTGATCGAGAAACGCGGTTTGAGTGACATCTGGAGCAAAATTAACGATACCCTCATGAAGGTTATTGGACATCTTCACGGTAAATTCCACGATTTGCATGATTTCTTCAAGAAAATTGTGAAATCCGCCGGAGAAAAACTGCAGCCTCATTTTGAAAACATCAAGACTCTTGCCAAAGATGTAAGTACAGATTCTTTCAATAAATAGGTAGAAAGTAAAGAGAAAAGAATTACAGAGAATAACGAGAGAGAGAGAGAGAGAGAGAGAGAGAGAGAGAGAGAGAGAGAGAGAGAGAGAGAGAGAGAGGGTATCGTGCTGTCAGTTGTTTTTGTTGTTGTTGTTTTTGTTGTGTTGTTGATGATGATGATGATGATTTTAAACAATATTTAATAAAACTAGCAAAAGTATGCCCGCCCTGTCGGTGGGGCGTTAGAATGCACCGACTGCACCTCTGCAGAGGGGTAAGACTCTCCCAATGGGGCCACCTGTTGGCCGTGGTGGCGACCCGTGATGCTTAAGGATAGAGCCCAGGTGGATGAGTAGTTCATGACATGCAATACTCCACTTTGGCCCTATCTTGGGCTAGACGGGCGGTCGGAGAGGCCCCCTCCGATCAATCGGCTGGTCACGTCAAGCCCTAGCACCTATATGATTTTCCCAACCCTATTGCCTTTATGGCAAGCCCCAACCCCTTTTATCGTATGGGTGCTAGAAGGCGGTGGCTGCGGGTCTACATGTCCTGGGAATGACGTTAAACTCTATCTGATGGTAAGGTTCCAGTTTTGGAGGATTGGGGAATGTGGAGCACCCCTTCATCACCATTGCTCCCTGGTCCACTCTGACCCGGAGTGGTAGTACCTGTTAGGGTTCCATCTATGGGTTAAATATAAAAATGTATTATAAAAAATTGTATTATCCATTAAGAATTGATTTATTTCAAAACTTTATCGGCATTAAATAACCCACTGAGGTTGATATGCCCTAAAACAAAATAAACCAAACCAAAAGTATGCGCCTCCTGAGTGCAAGTATTTAAGCATTACTGTTATGAAATATCATATTGAATTAGAAAAACTAACGAAACTAGATATGAACATATATGAAAATATTACACTCATTTTAATGTTATTTTAATTGATTTCTATTTAAAATTATATTTAGGATAATTTTTAATATCTTTGAGAATAACATGATAGTATCAGGAACCAATTTTGTTAAAATCATTAATCAAATTATTCCCACCATGTACTATGTAAATCTTTATTTCTTAGATATATATATATAACATTTAAATACATTGATAATATGGGCCCTTCGGGTCCTGTGGATCCGGTGGATTCAGTCACAGGGCTATTAATGAATTTAAGGCCATCCCAGGCAACACATGCCCCGTTGATTTAAAGGGGAGGGCTGGGTTTATTGTCCATTGACTGAGGCGCCCCTTGACGGGGAATGCCGAGGGTATCAACACATTTTTTTGTGCCTGTCATCCCATGAACTCCAGTTCATGAGTGGCCCCACATTTATACAACCTTGTGTCGGACCCGCATAAGTGGGATGCGCTGAAAATACCGCATTAATAATATGGCAGTTTTTGCGGCAAATGTAACACAGGTAGACTTTAATAAAGACATCGTTAATAAATAAGATGCTAATTAAGATTAAATAATGACTATTTCTTAATCGTTGAGAATATAACTTAAATAACTAAGGAAATCGTGACATCAGTGGTAACGTAATTTCGTTTACAGACAGACAGTTACATAATCTTCATTATAATTAGATAATGCTATCAATATTAATTCTTGTACTTATTTCTCTTTTCAGTTCATTGCCCATGTTAACGACGTAAGCGCCAACGTAGCCAAACAAGCTTTAGCCTTCTTCAAACCATTCGCTGCTCAACTTGGAAGCCTCTGGGTAAAGCTTGTCCAAAGAGTCCATGATCATCTTCAGAAGATTACTGATGGCGGCAAAACCATTGTGACACCCGAACCCATCCCCGAAGGCACACCAGAACCCGTCGCTATAGTGACACCTAAAGCCATCCCTGAAGGCACACCCGAACCCGTCGTTAAAGCTTCACCTGAACCCGTCCCTGAAGGCACACCCACTTATTAAAATGACCAGAATTTGTATATAAATGAAGAAAAACATCTTCATAGCAAATAAAGTTATTTAATTTAAAAAATTCCCAAGTTTATGTTTTTCTTTTATTACTGTTAGTGTTTTCCATATTTTACTTGATGAAATCGTGAACATTTCACGGTTTGATATCTGATTAGTCTTAGCACAAGACCAGAAATAAGATCCGAACTACATAAGAATCCGAACTACATAAGAATCCGGAACTACATAAGGGTGCTGGTGCTATTTTGAACAAATCCTACAGGCAGCTCCCTACAAAATAACAGATGTCGGATCACTTACCTCCCATCTAACAAACCATCTAAGACATATCTGGGCAATGCTGATAAAGTAAAGACGCATCACGTTATCCTATCGACTCCAACACATTAGAGCAGGTTGGTTTCCACTGTTTCTTATAAAATCATCATTCATAAGTTGTATAATATTATTAGTATACTAGCAGAACCTGTGGATATACCACAGTATGATAATTTAATTATTACAACACTTCATATGTTTACTTAAGAACTATTGCCAAATAGCCCAATATGTAAAAAGTATAATAATCATGATTTAACTTTCTCTCACTCTTTCTGTGGTTGTAAAATATTTACATTGACTTGCTGATAAAAATCTGGGGGAAGGGGTATAAAGTATTTACATTAATTTACCGACAAAAGTGACAAAAACACGACTCGGAAAATAAGGGCACCCAGTGAGAATCGGGAACTGCTGGTGCTATTTTGAACAAATTCTGAAAATCAACACTCTACTAAACAGCAGATGTACGATCACCTATCTCCCATCGAACAAATGGAAAGTAAATGAACGAAAGAAAAAGAGAAAGGGAAAAGAGAAAAAGGAAGAGATAAGCTGTACAGCCACTTACCTCTCATCTCACTTACCTCCCATATCACAAACCATCCGAGTAATACGATGATGACATGCTGGAGACTGCTGGTGAAGTTAGAATGAACGACGTTCTCCTATGGACTCTTACACATGGACACACCACTGTTAGCCGACGCGCAAAAAAATTACATTCATCAGTTCTGTGCTAACACTGGATGCTATATTGAGGACTTGACAAGACCGTTGAGCGAGAGAAACGGATGACGAGATGGAGCTAACAGAATCCCTGCTGTCAGTATGCTTCGATGATGATGATGATGATGATGATGTAAGTCTATATCATTAACAATTACATCATGTGAGCCTTCCATGTTTTAATTAGTCTACTATTATACAATTTATACAATATTCATGATCCCAATAATATTTTGTTCATGTAAATCTAAATAAGACAAGTAAGACATGTTGGAAACTGCCGGTGAAATAAGAACGAACCCATAAACGACGTTCTCTTGAATAAAGGCAAAATGGAGATCAAATGTGATGTATTTACAAGCAGGACCTGTGCATATACCACACTATGATAATCTAATTATTACAACGTTTGATATGTTTACTTAAGAACTGTTGTCGAATAGTTCAATATGTAAAAAGTATGATAATCTTTATTAAACTCTCTCTCTCTCTCTCTCTCTCTCTCTCTCTGGTTATCGATGCCGCGTGCTCACCCCCTCTCTATATATTTCCCATAATCACTTTCTTTCTTTCTTATGATATGTTTTCTGGGTAGCATGTCTTTTTCGCCCCTCTTCTTTCTTTCTGATAAAAACGGAATGGTCCTTTATTTAGCTGAGCTGACGACATTCATAAGAAATAAGAATTTGGCGGATAAGAAACACCAGATAATCATGATTTACATTTCTACATTTCATATTGAACGATTTGGACAGTGTCATTTTTAACCAGAGGGCGCTGCAAGATGATAACGGTCGTATTATTAAGGAACACGAGTATTAATATCATAATACTTTGCCGGGGTAGGTTTTCAATTCATAGAACGATGCCCAGGCTCAGTATTACAGTCGTTCTATCGGAATGATACCAACTATAATACTATAGTGTCTGAGGATTATTCTATGCTGGTCGTAGCACAGATTATAGTACTATAGTGTCCTGAAGGAGAGCTGGTTCTATGCTTTCTCATCAACTCGGCTGAAATAGGATCAAATTACCAAAAGCTGTCAACGGGGTCAAACAAACAAAACAAACAGGAACACATTCTGTGGATTATGTACAAAATATATACATTTATTTTTTTAATACATTGATTAATATTTTTGTATAATGTCAGAAGAGCGAGGTAATTTCTTGTCAGTTGACTGGCGATCTACAGCTAGTTGTCTTTGGTTAACTTATCAATTTGGTACCGAGTGGCAAGATGGTGGAGTGTATCGGCAAAGTTGTGGCAAGGGCCCCGAGCTATGGCGAGCTGTCTGGTTTCGATGTGCCTGACTCCGGCGAACGTTCTCCGCTTTTCTCTCTTTACTTCTCTCGGTTGAAGTTCTGTTATTTATGGCGTCTAGACACCCCTCCCAGAACATAGGTCTCTGATTGGCCAGTCACTCGATAACATTGCCTACCTGTCTAAATGACCTTGTGTCAGCCTTAGTTGTAGTTTTCCATTGGTTTCTTCCAACTGCCACAACTCAAGGTTGTTTTATTTATGTAATTTTTTGAAATTTTTGACCAACTTTCAAAACCTGGAATCTTATTTGTTAAATTATTGTTTTATTTTGTCAAAATTTAAAATTCTTCTGATATCCATAATTTAAGGAATTTATTTTCCTACGTGACAAATTACATTTTCTTAAAGTAACTTTTAACTTTTAATAAACTACCCTAATTAATAATCAAGGTACTTTTGATTAATTAGTAATTACTTGTAGTGTTATGATATATAGAAAGATCACTTTATTTATTTTTTCTTATTTGGAATTCAGGTTTTGTTATTTTCTTTTAGATAAAGAATAGATCAATTTTAATTAGATTCTCAATAAAACTTGCTAAAACCGAGAAATTTCTTCATTTTAATCAACAGTAGCCCCTAGGGACACCTCTCTCATGTAATCTAGAAGTTTTATTGAAACGCTGGGTCACAATTTTACATGTGAATGAAGAAAAATTAGATTTCTTTCTTTTATATTTACAGAAATCTCTTTCTCTCTCTCTCTCTCTCTCTCTCTCTCTCTCTTCTATATAATATATATATATATATATATATATATAATATATATATATAAAGTAATTTTATATTGTGTATATGAGGTTATACATAGTATTTTGTCATGTGTGTATGTATAGTGTCTATTGCGGATATGTTATGTAATATGTAAACATTTATATTTATATATGTGTATATATCGTTTTGCTGCTAAAACGTTGGTGTGAATATATAGAAAATTTAATGTTTACTTAATAATATTATTGATTCCTCTATTACTTTTAATATTCCCTGTATATTGATCTGTATCAGCCTGATATGCAGAGATATATTTTTTCAGGAATCCTGTACACGGAACTTTATTTTCAGCGTATTATTTAAGTTTTCACCGTTATAAAAATGTCCTGGTTAGGATGTTAATCTACATCAAATGGTGAAGTTCCAATTCTGGAGCTCTGAGGAGTGTGATTTACCCCTTCATCGCTATTACTCCCAGAAACTCTCTGACCTCGAGTGGTAGTACCTGTTAGGGTCCCAACTTTGGGGTAAATAGAAAAATATGTTTAAGATTGTTTTTAAATCATTGAGTTTAAATTTAAAATAAAAAAATGAATATCCATTAAGAAAGAATAAAACAAAATGTCTTTAGCATGAAATAATCCAACAAGGGTTGACATGTCATAAAATCAACCAACCAATCAGGCAACCAGCTAACCACAGTTATAAATGCATGTTGTTTATTCATTTTCATCATATTGAAACATTTGGTTGGTCACGTCAAGCCCTAGCGCCTATAGGATTGTCTTAACCCTATTGCCGTTATAGCAAGCCCGAACATTTTTATCATATATGTGCTAGAAGGCGATGGCTGAGGGTCTTAATGTCCTGGGTATGACGTTAAACTGCATCTAATAGTGAAGTTCCAGTTCTGGAGATCTGGGGAGTAAAGAGTACCCCTTTATCGCCATTACTCCCAGGTACACCCTGACTAGGATTAGTAGTACCTTTTAGGGTCCCACCTATAAGTTGAATAGACAAAATGAATTTAAAAGATTGTTTCTAAATAAAGTTTAGTTTAAATAAAAACATATCTGTCTCTAGTGTCTATATTTCTGAGAGCATCTCACATGGTTAGCAAGCTAGATTTGCAAACCATTGTTAGTAGGTTCGATTCTCATTGGGCACCCCATACTTCTGGCCTTGTGCCACATCTAAGCTAAGCTTTGTAAATAACTATTTTGGCACCTCATGTAGCCTAATGGTTAGCAAGCTAGCTTAGAAGACCATTGTTAGTGAGTTCGATTCTCACGGGGTGCCCATACTTCTGGCCTTGTGCCACATNAATAGAGGTATGAGAGTGTGAAATGGGATGAATTATTATGCGATGTTTGAACATTTCCGGTTTCATTGAACCTTCTATCGGTGTTATCTTGGGGTGAAGAAAATGATGGATGTTTTTGATGTGACGGAGATGAAATCTTTTAGTTTATGTAACTGTATTATCAGTTCAGCGTTTTGTTGTTTGAAGAAGGCAAGTCGGATCCACCATTGTGAAGATGTCATGACGCGTTGAGCCGAAGAAGTGCAAAAGCCGAGTATAAAGTAGTTATTTCATCTCGCCAGTCACGTAAGAAACATCCATCATGTTTCTCTCACCCAAGATACAATCTGATGAAGGTTCGAATGAACCGAAATGGTTTAAAAAACATCGATATTAATCATCCCATTTTCGGAACACTTGTTGTTTTCAATTTTCTTTTATATTGTCGGGATTGTATTTTCCCATATTTTCTCCACTATATATATATATGGTATGTGATATTATATATATATTATATATAATGTATATATATATATTGTGATTGATATGTATATATATATATATTTTGATAGTAGCTTATTTAAAAGAGAAACCTAAACGATGTATATTATCTGGTATAGTTATTGAGTATGCAGGAAACTCACCCAAGACACCGGTCATAGTGAACAGACGCGCATCGTATGATGATATAATAGATGTATAATTAGTAAGTACAGCTATCCCTTGGGCTTTAACCGGTTGTTAAGGTATAATGGTATCTGTCGAAAACGTCCCAAACGCATACACTATAAATGAAGTGATTTCTTTAAAATTTAAATCAAAAAAAGAATCTAAAACCTTTTTTTTATAATAATAAACAGGTGCAGTGCAGGCAAATATAGAACAAAGCAATAAAAAAATGCTAAATTAGGCTTTTTACTTCGTGTCCATTAGGAATGTAGTACCTATAATAATAAACATCTTACTGAAGTTACCTTGACAAAGAAACCAAGTTGAACCTTTTTTTTGTCATGACTATTTTTTTTTTACCAAGAATAGGTCTAAACTTCGATATAACAAGTGTGACAAAACTGCTCATAGAAAACTGCATAGAAAAAATAAATATAAAATCAAGGCATAAAAGAATACCTTGACGGATCGGGAAATGCCGTTTAAAGGTATCACTTATCTAGTTTAAAACTTGTAGTTAAGATAGTATTGCTATATTTATTTAGTTAATTCAATATCAAAATATTTATTTAGTTAACTGGTTATTAGCCTATAAGACATTTCAAAACACATTGTTACCACTCACTGAGCATATATATGATGTATTTATGATGGGTGTTGTTTTGTGCGATTATATATATTATATTAGTTATATATATATATATATATTAAATATTATATTAGAATATTATATATTATATTAATATAGTATATAATTATATATATATATATATAATTTATAGTAGTATGAGGCAATGGTTACCGGGGGGGAGTATTTTGAAGACATTGGATGAAATTCAGAGTTACATTTGTTGCCATTCCTCAAGACAAATAGAATATTTACATAAACTGCATTCTTACTTTACTGCATTATTAGTCGCAATAAAAATATTAACAAAACAATTTCCTTTGTCAGAGTATTTGGGAGAATCAACAGGAGATCAAAAATGAAATATAGGATATTTACCGTAAGATCTCGAGTATAAGTCGAGATTTGTTGTTGTAAAAAGTACTCCGAATTTAGAATAGACCGTAAATTCGAAATTAACTGTTTGAATAAGTGATAATATCCGGAATTTGAAATATTGGACTATCTAAGGTCTTTAGATGTACGCAAATTTAACTTATAATTTAATGAATTTACCAAAATCAGCAGCAGGCTTTGACCAAGGAAACGACATAGAATGCATTTAAGATCGTTGTGTTTTCATCCGAAGAGAACATATCACTGGATTCTCTGCTAACAAATAGTACATTCTTGTTCTACACTAGGATTTCAAGTATATAGTCGAAATTTCTTATGTAAAAAGTGAAATTTAAATGTAGGACTAAGAATTTGAGTTATAATGTGTAAATAAGAGATATATATTGGAATTTGAAATTGTTGAATATTAAATTTTTATAGAAAGCAGCCTACCTACACATATATGTGAACATCAACACACACATACAAACATGCAGCACATTACACTATACCCTCACTACGTATATAACACACATACAGCTCGCCAGTAAAGTTTATTATTGATGCCAATTTTAGTAAAATAGCAAAAATGGTACACTGTAGCAATACTTGTGTATTAAACAATTTTCTTTTGGAATAGGAAATTAAGACATTATCTTCACATAAGCGAAATATTAACGGAATAGATTTTTAGAAAATGGCATTACAGATAATACTTGAAGATTCTTTTGAGAACTCGGACAGCAATAGGCCTTATTTTGGTCCGAGTAAATAAGTTGTAAAAATTGGGTTTTATTTTGGTGTCATTCTTGAGCCAACCGATTTGAATAGGGAAACCTTTCCCTCTTTTCTGGTTCTCTTTTTCCCTCTGAATAACGTTGACTCATTAAGAAAGATATTTTGTCAAGAAGATATACATCAACTAATTGTCTTAAATTTATATCTCTCATTATTATTCAAGTATTGAAATTTTGAGGTTTAATCATAATTATGTTTGGATCCTTGTGGGAATTTTTTAATAAAAAAACGAAAATAAACATAGAATGAAATAACAACAAACTCCCTGCGGATTGAACGGAAAAACCCTTTTGCGCATGGTCCGACGAAACAGGAACTAACTGTCCTACTCGCCCACAAGAGATATAATTCGGTCATTTGAATTGAGGCCTCACTGAAGTCGTTTTTTCCTGGCCAGGGGCATGTCTCATTGCTACGGCCAACTATGCCCCCGTTCATAAGCCTAAGTCGTAAAACTACCCCTCTTGCTTACTTCTCGTCGTTTTTTCGTTCTCTCTTTCGTCCTTTCGTTCTTCTTAGATTTATTTCAGCTTACGCACCCACAAGAAGAAGGAAACCAGATTTTATTGGGGGACAGGAATACAAGTACAAACGAACTATTCCATGCCGCCACATCCTGAAAATCATATTTGATTAGGGTAATAATTTGATGAATCTTGTATTGAGAGCGTCGACAGCAGTAAGCTGTAATGTTGAAATTATGTGTAAAATCGTTTTTTTTTTTTGTCATTCGAGCCCAGTCGATTGAAATTGGAACACTTTCCTTTTTTCTTCGGTTTCTCTTTTTTCTGTACGGTCTGAATACAGTCAAGATTTCAATCTACGAAAAACGAATTGCTCTTGGCATATTTCTGTCTCATAAACACAGAAAGTTTTCGTCATTGCATAATTGTACATTTATAAATGTGATTTGTTTTACAATTATTATTGCAGGAACTTTACAAATGAAAGTTTTTTACCATAATTTCATTAACCCAAAGAAAAAGAAACGTTACGAAAAGGAAACAGCAAGATACTTACTAGCTCAACGAGAACTGAGTTTCTTTCCGACGCGCAAGAAACACATTTTCTACTTCATTAAGGGCGATTTTTCAAGTTCAGCAGTGGCTGTATGAATAAGGAACTCATAAAAGCTGAAAAGAAAATAAATAAAAAAAATTATATATATATATATATATATGGGTCAAACCCATTGTAAAAATATCCAGATAAAGTAAATTGTCTCCCACCACCTTTAATTTTTCTCAAATTTTTTACATGTGTGCTGTTGTGTTTAAAGTTAGACCAATCCCCAATTAATTTGAGCTTCCAATCCAAAAATTGGTGGAGTTATGTTGATTTTTAGCTCTCCAAGTATGGTGGGGTTCGCAAAAAATTGTGACTTTTTGTTCTAGTGCTTACCTACTCTGAAGATTGGTTTATAATGTATTTTTACACTACAGAGATCCAAAAATGCTATCGAAAAGTCTGAAAGTCAACCATTTCTAAGTATTGATGATCTTCTGATTTTTCATTGGCAAGATCAATATCCCGAGTGGCACAGAACTGACAATCAATTAAAGTTTATTATTTATTATTTTGGTGTTTGCCAGAATCGAAGCTACAACATCAGTTAGAATTTTGCAAATCGAAGAATCAATATTTAAAACTGGTTACCTTTTAGACTTTTTTGAT
This sequence comes from Doryteuthis pealeii, assembly GCA_023376005.1. Lineage (NCBI taxonomy): Eukaryota > Metazoa > Mollusca > Cephalopoda > Myopsida > Loliginidae > Doryteuthis > Doryteuthis pealeii. The sequence continues at coordinate 57,037,602 of CM042147.1, read as the reverse complement.
AGCAGTTTTGGATTCTGTTAGCAAATACTTTTATAAACCAATTTTTAACAGACAAAGAAATAGGATTTACATAAAAAGTCGGCCATTTTTTCATGATCGAACCACCAAATTTGAAAGTTAAAAGATCGTACATAATCCACCAATTTTTAAAATTGGAAGCTCAAATTCTGGGGATTTTCTAAATTTAACATGTTTTAATACCGGACAAAATTTTCAGAAATTAAGGTGCGCAATTTTTAACAAATGTTGTACTTCGTTCTGAGCAAAAACCAAACAATCTTTTTGGTATGAAATAATGTTCATTTATTGTGAAATAGTGTTATGAATTAAAAAAATCTTTGTCATAGATACATGTGCCACATCGGGATATCTGATCTTGCTAGAAAAATCAAAATCATCAATAACTTAAAACTGTTGACTCATCAGACTTCGAATTCCTGGGCGAATGCTTTTATAAACCAATTTTTTAGGAGTAGAAAGCACTACAATCGATTTTACGACAAAAATAGATTAACAAAAAAGTCGCCATTTTCGTCAACCCCTCAATTTGGAGAGCTAAAATTGATAGACTCCGCCAAATTTTGAAACTTGAAGCTTCAAATTTTGGCCAATGTCGATCTTTAACATAGTCCACAACTATACAAAATTTCAGAAAAATTGAATGGGTGGGTGACATAAGCTGGGGTAATTTGAACATGGAATTACGCACACATATGATATATATATAATATATATATATATATCTATATATTTATATTGGACATAATTTTCTGTCTCATTCATGCTGGATAAGAGTATTGAAAATCTTTGTGACAATTGTGTTTATGTTAGTCGCTTCTAAATGTATGACTTCCACTGGATTAAATAAAAATGGCAAATAGAAAAGCACAATCATATTCCTACTCAAACTTAATGAAGAGTTAAAAAAGCTTCTGTAAAAAAAAATTGTATTTTTATGGAGAATTTAATGTAAAGTGATCGAACGTTTAAACGTTTCAACATACTTTTCGCTGAAATAAATTTTTAAGGATTCCTGGATGTTTGCTTATATATTTTTTATATGCAAGCCAAAAGGGTTGTTTTGATTTAATCTTTTAGATATGATACTAGTTTGATTTGAAATAAATTATATTCAAAAAGGATCCTTTTCGATGTACAACAGTGTGGTAGATATGAGAAAAATCTAGAGTTGTCTCCCCTTTTCTAAGGGATTATCCCCTTGTTTTAAAATAGTAAAAAACGCATCTTGGTATACACACGGCGTTCTTTGAGTTGAACTAAACCTTATAATCGCCTGATAGAGTGGTATTCTTTTCAGTCTTTTTTCGCTACACACACGTTTAATTTGATCAAGAATTGTTGTATTTTTCGTTAATCAATTCAAAATGAAAATGAAAAAAAATATATATTTAGGTTATTAAACATATAAACACCAATATCGGGATAGTCAAATTTTGGCGATCGTGTGTGAGCATTCCCCCAAGTATTACCGCCCTTAGAGAATGTTAATGGATCTAGGTCTAAGCTCATCGCTTCGATATTTTGGGTAAAAGTTCCAGACGCTAGATAGTTATGAAAAAAGATAATGGCTGACTGATCACTTGACAAACCCGTATCCATGACAGGCAACAGTAAGGAGGAGTAAATAAATGTTACACGTTTATTTTTAACACTTGAAGTCATTGTTCTTTTAAATAAACTTTGTGCGTGTACTTGTTTCTGTGTGAGTATTTCCATTGTTAGGGCGACACTTACCGTTCTTTCTCTATCATAGATTCGATAGAGAAGGCTGAGCAGGATGCAACGGAGGAGAAGAGAATGAAGAACTTCATGATTGTTTTGTGATGTCAAATAAAATAGAAAAAGAGAAGTAGTGAAAAAAGTGAAATAATAAGAAGCACATTTGACAAATGGGAATGAGAGAGGAATCATAGAAGTAAAATAATAAAATTTTTAGAATAAAAAAAGTAGAATCTTGGGGTGTGTTAGAAATTACTCTTTGGAAGTTTTGTTTTAGGGGTATGTTTGTTTAAACCAATAGAAATAGGATAATATATGAATAAGCGAGATAGTCTATTCCCCTTTTTCACCGTGGTACTAGGGCTGAGATATCTTTTTTTAGTTTAGGTGCGCCACACCTACTGTTCAGTCTCATGTTTACCACAAAAATCAGTTTTACCCCAAGCTGTGCCCATCAGGTACTGAGTTTTTGCAGTGCCGGTATTGAACCCGGGGCCTGGCGATCCAAGTACCTGCTTTTACCAACTGTTTATAATATATATCGTGTGTGGTGTGTGTGTGTGGTGTGTGTGTGTGTGTGTGTTGTGAAAAAGGAATGACTTACCGGTGAAAATATTGGTTAGTCCAATAGTTTAGTTGGTACAAGTTTTATCCTGATAAAGTCAGCGTTATAACAAATATAAAGTGCTCATACAACTAAGTAGAGCAGATTTAACTACAGTCATAAAACTCCTGCAGTTAGCTGGAATTAATCAATATCTTAGTGGGATTTAACCCTGAAGGTCCTTATGGTGAAACTCGAGTAGATTATTTTATGTACACACACTATATATATATATATATATATATAATTATATATATATAGTAGTAATAAAAGAACACACACAAATTATGCTAAAATCTATGTTAAAAACATTTTAATTCCATAGAATCTATATGCCTATGCACGAAAATTGATATATAATATTTACATTATATCATACTGTTGATTTCATGGGTTAATTACAGATTTTAAATTACTATTCAGTTCTAGATTGGAATTTGTTTAATAAACTTAAGATAAATAAAGATAGGGAATAAGGCAGAAAGGTTTTGACCGTCAGAGTTGTGGAAGCCAGGGAAACAGATGGATTTTGTCGCGTCAAGATGAAACAGTGAGGAACAGTACTTTTTGAATTCAACTAGCAAGTAGTAAATTATTTTGTATTTGGCGGATTGGGTTATGATTAATGAAGTGGGGCGCATTTATATAGCGTTCTCTCTCTTCGTCTCTCGTTCTCTCTCTCTCTCTCTTCTCTCTCTCTCTTCTGTCTTCCTCTCTCTCTCTCTCTTCTTCTCTCTCTCTCTCTCGAATCCGCGCACAAAATAAAAGCTAACAAGTAAGTAAAAATTCTGGGGTTATGTTAGCTAAATAATAGCGTGGCCAAACCAAACCTTTGTTTATTCGAAAGAGACCAGTTTATTTCTTTTGCAAGAGAATAAACTAAAGTGGGGTGATATCTGCTTTACAAGCTTCAGCATCACTCCTGAATACTTCATTAACATAGAAGCACAAAAATATTACGCGACGAACGTTTGCATATTGACACGAAACAAACAAACGAGCAAGCTACTTATGTCATTTAAGGCCGGTGTCCGCTACGAAGGTAATACGGTAAATCGTTTTAGTACACTCTCATAAGTACTAGTGCTAGTTCTGTAGTAGTTAATTGAAATAATGATAATGTTTGCCTCTGGAAAATCAAGATCCTACAAGGAGAAGGATCGGGAAAACGTATTTAGTGAAAAAGTTAATGAATCAAACACGAAAGGTGTGGAATATTAGCCCAAATTATTGATGGATCGAAGCCAACCAACCACCCGCCATCTATTTTATACCGAATATAAATATTGAAAATATGTTAAGAAAGAGAGTAAAAAGAGAAGGAAAACCTAGGTACGTATCAAATACTTCTATTCTGGCAACGACGTAAAGTTTCATGTATAAAATTCAAAATAAGATTCGATATATATATTAAATTCCTTAGAACTACATGGGCCATGTCACCGGATTGCCGATAATGGGATTGTCGTCCCCACTGGGATTTAGGACATCTGCAAGATATGATCTGGAATGCTGTTGAACATTACCTTTCGCAGCTGAGAAACTTTGCTCAGACCGCTTCTGTGACGCCAGTCTCTCCGTAGGGTAATTCCATCCGAATCGAACAGGATCAAAAACAATAGATGAGGATGTAATTTTGAATATGGCATATAATATACGTTAAAAAACTTGTATGCTAAAATAGGAAAGTCGGAGAGCGTATCAGTTGCCAACTTGCTTGATCCCAGCCAATATATATATTAAGTATATAGTATAGTATAGTTGGGAGTGTTGTGGTGTGTGTGTGTGTGTGGTGTGTGTGTTTACAACCCTCCACCGAGCAGGATGCGACAGCAGTCAACTTCTTAAGCGAGTTTAACAGGTGTTGCAATTAGAATTTTCCGTTCTTCTAGGACTGGTATACTAGCCAATGGTTAGAGCCAGTTCTATTACCGCATATGTGGAGGGAGAATTAGATTCATTACCTTTATCAAGGGTATTAACGCAATGTGAAACAGCTTCGCCAGGAATTTGAACTCGATCGATGAATCCATTTACTACGACCATTCCCTCCACATAAAGATGAATATAGAAGTTTGGATATTATCATTGAGTAAGCGAAAAACTTCATTCAGACTTCTAGAGTAGACGAAGGATGTTCGTCAACATCATGCGCGCCTGTGGCACGGATATCTATGACAAATCCGTTAACGCATCACTATCATTATTGCTGTTGGCAGTAGTCACACAGTACTCCAGTATCCACAAGGGATGGTCAATTGCACAGGCATTTGCTGACCACATCGCATCTGGCGCTGTCCATGTGCTTGATATCCAGCGAAAGAACATCACTCATGAGTTCATCCCCGTCTCTTCCGCAGTACTACAGCATGTCTTGTTCGTCTCACTCGGATGGTCTGTGTGATAGGGGCAAGTGGCCGTGTTAGCTGCTTTCTTATAGGGTGTTTGTTTCACGATTTGTTCAGTGATTGCACGCAGTCATTTCTTGTGCATCTAACATTTTAGCTTCTTTTTTAGGTGCTTCGTTAGGGTTCAGTGATGCAGCATACAGTAGCACTGGTACAAGACCAACTTTGGAAATTGTCGCTTTAAGCTTGTGAGTGAGACTGATTTCTAATATGACTGAATCTGGTCTCTGACAACCATACCTTCCTTTATTACGTGTATTAAAATCGCTTTCTGTCGATGAGGATATTTATACCTTAGGTTTTTATCGGAATATCAGAAGCAGTTTTTGGTTGGAGTAAGAGATCCATTGATAACATAGGTTCAATTATTCAATTGAGGCAAAACACATATCGTTTACCATGTCATGTATTTTAGTTTTGTTTTGTGTTACAGACAATAAATTGAATGTAAAGTGTTTGTCAAGACTTGGTCGATCATGTTTCATCGCAGTCAGCAGTGAATTAGCCGAATCTTTAATGGTATGTATAGGGGTGTGTTTTTTTGCTTTTTTCTCTAGACTGGTTTGTCATCATAGCATCGTTATCAGCTTCTTGCTATCATAGCTTTGATTAGAAATATCCAATAGATAAATCTTTTATAATTACTGGATATGAACATGAAAGGCATGCTGTAGAGTGTCTAACGTTATCGTATATAGTGAACGGAAATGTCCAAGTTTGAACAGTGTTTAAGATTTATCAATTATGTTTGCAAGAGGAAAAAGGTTGATATGTCATACAGTTTGTAGAGATGTTAGATTATGATAAGGGTAAAGGCTATGTATATGAATGCTCAGAGTAGTTGGCCAACAATGTTGGAGCATAGAGTAAGGAATCGAACTCACAAGCAATGGTTTGTGCGATTATACTTGCAACCATTGCTTTGATATGCTACTTGTATGAATTACGTTTTGAATGGAATACGATGTAAGAAGAATGTGATGCGCCAACCTTTACCTAGGTTCCAAACTTATATATGGCAATGATAGGTAGGATTACCACAAGCCAGCCTAGCAGGGTCACCGGTAAAGGCGTTTTACAAAATTTCAGGATAGACAAGATGAAAATAATTAAATAAATGTAATCTTTATAAAGCTCTGGATGGATGGCCTAAAAATGATTCAAAGTAGTAATAAGTTCGTTTCTCGTTGTGTCGATATGCTAAAGAAATTAAATTTTAAATTAAAATGAAATAGGGGGAAAAGAACAGCAAAAGCATCTGTTCTAGATGATCTTACCGTTCAAGCTGAGATGCAATGTCTCTTTAAAGATGTTTCGATTGTATATATGACCATTCTTGGTATATAATGCACGGGTGACTGGTTAAGCACTTTGTATCAGATTCCAGCTGCAATACATGATGATAGCGAAATTTCAAAGGTTTGTCGCGATGACAATGTTTTTGGTCATAAGATAAAGAATAAGAAACAGGAACAATCGACGCAAAAGTGCGAGAAAGATATATGCGCATTGATGTTAATTTTAGTATCAACTGATAAAGATTTCTGAATGATGTCAAGGACTGATAGAGGAATCGTTCTACGTTTATTTTTAATCATGGCTACGAGAGTAGGCATGTGTTTTCGCTGTGTTCTTCACATGTGCTCTGTTCGCAGATCCTTATTCCGTTGTGCATAAATATCTGTCAGGTATAGGAGATATCACTTTTTGTGTTTCGGTTTTGATTGTTTTAGGGTGGAGTTGTCGCTGAATCACAGAATATTAAGATGTTAATAATGCTTATTTTTAGAGATGTTCGGCATCTGTCTAACGCGGAATAGTGTCACTACTTATCACAATACCCACGGAATGACTTAAGTTTGTATCAACGAGTTATTTTAACTTTATATGTCGAACATCATTTATACCTGATATTAGTTCATTGGATGTCGGTCTTTGGCCAGGGTGTTGTTTAAATCGGAGGGGCTTTAGGTGCCAACCTCCTGCATTCTTGTAATCATTTTCTCTAATACGCTGGTGTATGCGGGCCAATTACATATTACTTAAACCCAGCGATCAAAGATTTCATACGAGACATATCGATGGCCTGTGTGAAACTCCTTTTAAATCTTTTTTTGTAAAGTGTAGTGTGGCATTTTACGAACCCTGGTGGCTTGCAAGCATATCGATAATGTTTGAATCGCAGATTGAAAGGTATGGAGATACTTGTTTGTTCTCATTTTTTGTTCTCTTCGTTCAATTCTGATTGCTTTAGATATTAATCGTAACTCTGAAAGCTCTCTCCTCATTTCATGAATGCATCGACTGTTTTCTTCTCAAAGTTCGGGTGTTCTTTGGAATTAGTCTCGAGAGCCATCTGCGAGACCCATGTTTTTTTCGGATGCGTAATACTCATTTTGAAATTGTAGTTTAGTAAGATATATACCCGCATCATTGTAACGCAGTTCGTTGTAATGTGTTGTAACTTTTTTTTCTAAATCATTCTAGTAGAGGTTTGGTGGTTCCGTTGTAGTGTGAAGTATCTTGCTACCAATGTATGAATCTATTGAATTTCTTGATAGCATAAATAATTGAAAGGCTTTTCCTTTCAATTTTGACTGTATATTTTTTTTTCTGCTTGTAGTAATGTTCGTGGGATGCACTGGGTTAATTGGTTTGTGACGACCCGTCTTCAACGTATGTTGGTCTATTCAGTAGAACAGCCCCGAGTCCCATACTGGCTTGCTGTCGGTGCTACTGTGACCTATTTCTTGGTTTGGATTAGAAAAAGAAAGAAGACGAAGAAAAAGAAAGAAATCAGGAAATGAGTTAGAAATCTTCGATAACTTGAGGTCGGAGTAGAATCAAAACGGATGGTAGCCATGATAAGGCTACCACTAAGCGATTCGAAATGACCATATCGGATAAAATCTCAGTGGGTCAAAGAACTCCCAGAAGCGAGACTACTTAATCGGCTGCGGATCGAAACAGTCCTTTGATGTGACCGAGACTAAAGCAGAAAACAAGAATATACCAAAAACGGTCGGTTGATCCCATGATTATCTTGGACCGTTGAAGAGAATCTTTTTATGATTTCCTTTTTCACTTAGGAAAGATAACTTGAATTAGAAACAAAATCAAGATTTATGTAAAGACCACACATGTTTTTGGGAAACACTCCAAGTAGGCCGGAGAGATGGTAGCTTGTGATTAGGGAACAGAATGAATCATTGTGCTGCTAGAATCTAGAGGAGGCGGTACTTTTCGGTAGATAGGATGTCTAGAGAGAGTTGTAGCTAAGATCTTTCGTGCCAGCCGGAAATAAATAATTCGGTCCGGAATTGGAAATATTATTTAACTGAGACGTTTTGCTTGAGAATCAGAGATGGAAGCTGAGATACACGCTGAGACGGCTAGACGAGGCCAAGACGGCCTGATTAGTTCATTGGGTCTAGTGGAAGAAGATTAACGCAATAATGTAGAGCTCGGAGAGAAACTGTGTTACCTTCAGCTAAGACGCATTTGAAGACTTAGTCAACTTTTCGAACTGTCTTGCCAATAATTGTTTCAGAGGACCAAGAATGTTATTAATTACGGGGGTACAGTGGTCGCTCCACACGTCTTTAAGATATAATTGTTTGTAATCGCTTTTGTTATTTGAATCTTAAATGTTGTGAGTTGAAGAAGAAAAAGTGTTGTTTTTTTATGTGATCACTAGAAATCCCGCCGTTAAACCTTGGGAATCCAGTTTCTATAGCAGATTCTAGTCGTTTGAGATCTGAACACAGAGCGAGCATTCGACTAGACTTTCATGCAAATAATAGTAGACCTGCAGATCCGTTGGTTGATGCAGAAATCCGATCTTTGACGGCCAGATTTCGGAAATTCTGTGAGCCCTTTAGCTCAGTAGTGACCTGGACGGGTTATAACTACGATCAGTTCTTTATTTGGGGTCGAAGATGGTGCTATGGAGTGAGGTCTATAGGTAATGCATTCTTTTATTTCTTTGAAATGCCTTTTCGCACTTCTTTAGTACCAGCAACGCATTCTTTGACCCTTTTCAGTAGGTTCATTTAATGGGTCTCATTAGCTCATACATTCCGATTGTATGATACTATCTATACTTGCAGAGCCTAGAAATGCTGTAGCTTCGTTGTCTTTTCCTCGGTGAGGGCATATTTTTTGATTTAGGATTTAGCCCTTTCTGGGTCAGTGGTTTTCGGACGCCTTTTGATCAATTACTGTCGCCAGATATTTCATCTATTCCATAATAGAATTCACTTGCACTTTTCAGGTTCTAAGCTTAACCGTATTTCATTAATTCTTTTTAAATACTTCCGAAAAGGTTTCATGTTGTTCCATATTTTCGGGCTTTTATTAGTAATGTTCCGTCCAATAGCGCCATAAGGCGTGTTCTATGACCACAGCCAGCATTAGCTACATTATCTGTTGGATGGCTCGGGTGTCTCTTTTAGTCCAATGTGAAGACGTTTAGGGTATATAGAACTCCCGTGCGAGTGAATGGTTGATAGTTTGTGGACATTCCCATTCGACTTTAACTTGTAGGTATACTTGCTGACAAGGTCGATTTTTAAATAACTTCCTCCGTTAAGTCTTGGAAAAATGTCTTCATGATGTGTGAGGAGGATAGCTATATCTCTTATAGCAGTCATTTAGGCCTGTACTCGCTTGTAGTTTTAGATTCTGCGGTAAGAGTTACGTCCCTTAGAGACCAACTGTGTGTTTTTGTGCTAAAACGGGACTTATTCTTGCATTTTTCACCGCCCTTTCTCCGGGCACCATTATTCAGACGGTAAATTCAAGGCTTATCCAACACGCGTTCAATTCCTTTCTGTGTGTTCTCTTTAGAGAACAGGTCGTCACTTGACCTCTCAGTAACCTTCTTATAAATTTTATAGACTTTACCTTGTGGTATCTGACTATATTATTTGACGTTCGCTGAACGTTGTACACCTAGAAAGATTTGTAATGTTCACTCGCCTTGTCTACTTTCGATTGACTTTCTCTCATGACTCTGGCCCCTCGTTTGTACCGTTCTTAACTTCTAAGCCTGTTTGGTAGTGTTATCGTATGTCATATTATTTCACTGTCCTTTCTATGAATTCTGCCTCAGTTTTTTATATAACACCGCATCCATTGCCTGTTCAGACATTGTACATCCCTGTGATGTGGCTCGTGTTCTATAAACTGTTTTCTTTCCTATTTTCAGTTTTTACCTTTCTGGTGAAAGGAATAATAGGAGATTACCTCATCGACGGTGTTTGTTATTCTATCCAGAGGGAGTTTTAGACCTACGTGAGACGAAATGGTTCATACAGCTTTGGAAAAGATATGAACGGCGAAATAGGTAGCCACGATAAGCGCCTGTCGAAATCGCACAGACTCTTATTTCTGTTTTCTTCCTTTTTTACGTATACGTCGGTGCGCCCGAATCTGAATAATCCGACCTTTTCGATCACTCCGACTTTTCTAGTTTTTGAGTCTTTGTTTGTTTACCTGCCAAAATCAACAAAGTACATTTCTTTTTAGGTTATGGAGCAGTGGTTTTACATTTTCTTTAATTTTGAATCTTACTTCGGTTTTTCGTCGCAACAACCTATAACGCTCAGAAAATACATTGAGGAAATTCGTGTTTTAGTCAGTTAAGTTCCTATGATGTTGTCGTGGGATTTATTTTTTCTTTAAGCGTGCAATTTATTACAGAAAGGAGTTTATAGGCACTGTTGAGGTTACAGGGAAGATGGGTGATTCCATTATATCAATTAATTAATAATAATAATAGTATAATAATAATAATAATATAAATTGGCTGAAACTTCTCCCAGAAACAGAATAGGATGTCTGCAAGGGCTCTCCAGAAGAACAGAAAGGATGTCGCAGGGAAAAGAGGAACACAGCGACTTACTCTATATAAGACCCAAGTACATTCTTAAAGAAGTCAAAATAAACGGAAATATTGCATGGCCTGGATCGATTACAGAAAAGCCTAGTGACATTGGTCCACATTACCTGGGATTTTAGTGAATGCCTACAATGTATAAAATTTCCAACAACATTATAAACTTATTACAAGCCATGGAAACTGCGAGTTCAATTAAAAGCTGGAAACACATCCCTGGCATAAGTAGAAAATCCAAAGAGGTATCTTCCAAGGAGGACTCATTATCACCACTACTCTTTAGTTATTGCAATGATGCTGCTAAACCATATACTGGATAAAAGTGTAGGGATACAAATTTAGTATTCAAAGAAAAGAAACGCACCTTATGTACATGGATGACATTAAAATTTTTTGCAAAAAATAAAAAGATTGGAGAGCTAGTAAGACAATAGTTAGGATATATAGCCAGGTTTATAGGGATGGAATTTGAAATCGAAAAATGTGCTATCTTGTAATAAAAGGGGGTGAAAGAAAACATTATGGAATACATCTACCAAATCAGGAAACTATAAAAAGATCTCTGATGAAATGAAAGCTACAGAATACTAGGAATTTTGGAAGGGACAATATCATGCAATGCAGAAATGAAAGGAAAGTTAAAAAGGAATATCTCAGGAGAACTAGAAACATTCTAGAAACGAAAACTTTAACAGCAGAAATCTACAAAGGAATTAATACCTGGGCTTCCCCATTATAAGATACTCAGGACCATTCTAACATGGACAAGAAGAAACTCAGACAGTAGACCAAAGGACGAGAAAATTAATGACCATGCACAAAGGCTCTCCACCCTAGAGATGATAGGATAGATTGTAGGTGTCAGAAAGGAAGGGGAAGGGCTTGCCAACATAGAGGAATGCGTATGAAACCACAATCCAACAACTTGGAAGATTACACAAGAAGAGCAAAGACAAATTACTTATGGCGAGCCACCAATAGTAGAAACGGCAGATGGAAAACAGAAAAACGACAAAGACCTAGAACAAAAATGGGAAGAAAAACAATTTATGGACGCTCAAACGACAAATAGATGAGGTTGCACAATCAAAAGACTTGGACAGGTTAAGAAAGGGAACCTAAAAGAGAAACAAATGCACTTATAATTGCTGCACAAAATAATGCCATAAAGGACAAAACTACATCAAGCGAAATTGATAAACAACAAAATAGTAAATGTAGACTTTGCGGGTAATAGAATGAGACTGGTTAACCATATAGCTCCTACGAATGTAGCAAACTAGCACAACGAGAATACAAATAGACACGTGGGTTGGGAAGGTGATCCACTGGGAATTTATGCAAGAAATTAATTTTGCCCGACATTCACAAAATGGTATTGCAGTAAACCGAATCTGTTCTTGAGAACGAAACGCAAAAATTCATTCTCTGGGACTTTTGAAATTAAAACGGATCACCTTATCCCAGCAAGAAGCACAGACCTAGTGTTGATTAACAAAAAAGAAAGAACTTGTCAACTGGTGGATTTTGCAGTGCCAGCGGATCACAGGGTGAAGTTAAAGGAAAATGAAAAATGGACAAATATCTGGACCTTGCCAGAGAACTGAAAAAGTTATGGAATATGAAAGTGAAAGTTATACCTATTGTTGTTGGTGCACTTGGAACAGTCCAAAAGGATTAGAAAAGGGTTTGGAAAGCTTGGATATCAGAGGAAGGTTGAAACCATTCAGAACACTGCACTGCTGCAATCTGCCAGAATACTCAGAAGAGTCCTGGAGACCTGAGGAGATTGCTGTCACTCAGACTCCAGTGAAGACCATCAGCTAACACTGATGTGAAAACTCAAAAGAGTAAATAATAATAATAATACCAGGCGTGAAGGTGAGAACGAAAGATATATTCACACTTGGACTTTGCTAGAAGATTGAAAAAAAAAACTATGGATATGAGGGTGAAAGGGGATACCTATTATAGTTTGGTGCACTTGAAGATCCCTAAAAGTTAGAAAACAAGATTAGAGGAACTGGAATCAGGGGAAAAATTGAGACCATCCAGACAACAAGATTGTTGACAAATCGGTTCGAATACTCAAAATGAAGAATGAAATTAATATATAACTTTGTCAACTGTGATTTTGCAGTTCCAGCAGATTACAGGTGAAGCTGAAGGAATGAAAAAGATGGACAAAATACTGGACCTTGCCAAGAATTGAAAAAGCTTAGAATATGAGAGTGAAAGTATACCGATTGGAGTTGGGTGCACTTGGAACGGTCCCAATGAACTTGAAAAAGACTGGAGGATCTGGAAATCAGAGGCAGAATTGAGATTCCACCCAGACTACTGCACTCTGCAATCGGTAGATACTAAGTGCCCTGGGACCTGATGAGACTTGTTGTCACTCAGACCCCTGTAAATACATCGCTAACATGATGTGAAAAATCAAAAGGAGTGAAAATATAATCGTAAATAATTTAATACAAATACGTCGATTCAGATGATAGATCTTGATTTTTCAAGGTGCTCACTAATTAAGCCAAGATGTGGGAATCCGGTAATGTGGCTGCGAATGTTTGTCATCTAATTTCAGATACACAAACAAAGACAAAAATATTATACATCAAAGAAAGAAATGGCATGGAGAAGGCAACATAAATAAAAATCCACCCTGTTATTTTTAAAACAATCAACATAAAGAAGTTATGAGGAAAAGGATGATAAAAATTTGCAAGTAATCTGTTAATTTTAATAACTGGCTAAAGATTTGCAGACGCGTGCAAAGAAGATTGAAAGAAAGTTTCTTGATTTCTGATCTCGAGTAATGAAATATGTGATCAGATAAGTTGAGATGATAATCAAGGGAGAGACCCAAAACGAACTAAAACACAAATAAACCCTGAAAACAAGTGTCCTGACTTTCTTCAATTTTAGATTGAATAATGTTAGAAAATCTTTAAGAAAACAAACACAGGATGTCATGAATAATGGAACTCTTTATGACGATACTTAAGTATTTCGTTGTTTTTTAAATTTAAAACCCTTCTTCAGGACATTGAAAATGTGATGAAGTTCGTTTTTGGTCTCTCCTGATTTCATCTCAACTTATCTGATCACATATTTCCATAGCTCGAGATCAGAAATCAAGACTTTCTTTTTCAAATCTCTTTGCACGGTCTGCAAATCTTTAAGCAGTTATAAAATTAACAGATTACATTGCAAATTTTTATCATCCTTTTCTAATACTTCTTTAATGTTGATTTGTTTTTAAAATAACAGTGGATTTTTATTTATGTTGCCTTCTCCATGCCATTTCTTTCTTTGAGTATTATAGTTTTTGTCTTTGTTTGTGTATCTGAAATTAGAACAGACAACATTCGCACCTACATCCGGATCCAATCTTGGCTATTTAGTACTTGAAAATCAGATCTATCATCTGAATTCGACGTTTATTTGTATTAATATTACGATATTATTATTTCACTCCTTTGATTTTTTCACATCAGTGTAGCTGATGGTATTTACAGGGGTCTGAGTGACAACAGTCTCATCAGGTCCCAGGGCACTAGTATTCTACCCGATTGCAGAAGTGCAGTAGTCTGGGTGGTCTCAATTCTGCCTCTGATTTCCAGATCCTCCAGTCTTTTTCCAAGTTCATTGGGACCGTTCAAGTGCACCAACTCCAATGGTATTACTTTCACTCTCATTTCTACAGCTTTTTCAATTCTCTGGCAAGGTCAGGTATTTGTCCATCTTTTCATTTTTCCTTCAGCTTCACCTGTAATCTGCTGAACTGCAAAATCCATCAGTTGACACGTTATTATTATTATTCATTCCTTATTTTGAGTATTCTAACCGATGTCAACAATGCTGTTGTCTGGATTCTCAATTTTCCCCTGATTTGCAGTTTCTCTAATCTGTTTTTCTAAAACTTTTAGGGATCGTTTCAAGCAGCAACTATAATAGGTATCCCTTTCACCCTCATATCCATAGTTTTTTTTTTCAATCTTCTAGCAAGTCCTGATGTGAATATACTTTCGTTTTCTTTCACCTTCACGCCTGGTATTATTATTATTATTTACTCCTTTTGAGTTTTCACATCAGTGTTAGCTGATGGTCTTTCACTGGAGTCTGAGTGACAGCAAGTCTCCTCAGGTCTCCAGGACTCTTCTGAGTATTCTGGCAGTTGCAGCAGTGCAGTGTTCTGAATGGTTTCAACCCTTCCTCTGATATCCAACTTTCCACCCTTTTCTAATCCTTTTGGGACTGTTCCAAGTGCCACAACAAATAGGTATAACTTTCACTTTCATATTCCATACTTTTTCAGTTCTCTGGCAAGGTCCAGATTTGTCCATTTTTCATTTTCCTTTAACTTCACCCTGGATCGCTGGCACTGCAAAATCCACCAGTTGACAAGTTCTTTCTTTTTTGTTAATCAACACTAGGTCTGGTCTTCTGCTGGATAAGGTGATCCGTTTTAATTTCAAAGTCCCAGAGAATTTTGTGCGTTTCGTTCTCAAGAACAGATTCTGGTTTATTGCATATACCATTTTGTTGTGTGGTCAAATTTAATTTCTTGCATAATTCCAGTGGATCACCTTCCCAACCCAGTCGTGTCTAGTTTTGTATTCTCGTTGTGCTAGTTTGCTACATTCGTAGAGTATATGGTTAACAGTCTCATCTCTATTACCGCAAAGTCTACATTTACTATTTGTTGGGTCTTATCAATTTTTCGCTTTGATGTAGTTTGTCCTTATGGCATTATTTTGTGCAGCAATTATAAGTGATTCTGTTTCTCTTTTGAGGTTTCCCTTTCTTAACCATGTCCAAGTTTTTGATGTGGCAACCTCATCTATTTGTCGTTTGAAGCGTCCATATAATTGTTTTTCTTCCCATTTTTGTTTTCTAGTCTTTGTCGTTTTCTGTTTGTCCATCTGCCGTTTCTACTATTGTTGGTCGCCATAAGTAATTTGTCTTTGCTCTTCCTTGTGTAATCTTCAAGTTGTTGGATTTGTGGTTTCTACGCATTCCTCTATGTTGGCAAGACCTCTTCCCCTTCCTTTCTTGACACATACAATCTATCTCTATCATCTCTAGGGTGGAGAGCCTTGTGCATGGTCATTAATTTCTCGTCCTTTTGGTCTATCTGTCTGAGTTCTTCTTTGTCCATTTTTAAGAATGGTCCTGAGTATCTTATAATGGGGACAGCCCAGGTATTAATTCCTTGATCAGATTTCTGCTGTTAAGTTTCTTCTAGAAGTTTTCTAGTTCTCCTGAGATATTCCTTTTTAACTTTTCCTTTCATTTCTGCTTGCATGATATTGTCCGCTTCCAAATTCCTAAGTATTTGTAGCTTTCATTTTCATCAAGAGATTTTATAGTTTCCTGATTTGGTAGTTGTATTCCATTTAATAGTTTCTTTCACCCCTTTTTATTACAAGCATAGCACATTTTCGATTCAAATTCCATCCCTATAACCTGGCTATATTCTAATAGTTTGTACTAGGCTCTCCAATTCTTTTTCATTTTTTGCAAAAATTTTAATGTCATCCATGTACATAAGGTGGTTGATCTTTTCTTGTGAAATACTAAATTTGTATCCCCCGGTACATTTTTTCAGTATATGGTTTAGCGGCATCATTGCAATAATAAAGAGTAGTGGTGATAATGAGTCTCCTTGGAGATACCTCTTTGGATTTTTACTTCTGCCAGGATTGTTTTCCAGCTTTTAATTGAACTCGCCAGTTTTCCATGCTTTTTTAATGAAGTTTATAATGTTGTTGGAAATTTTTATACATTTGTAGGCATTCTAAAATCCAGGTATGTGGGACCATGTCATAGGCTTTTCTGTAATCGATCCAGGCCATTGCAATATTTTTCCGTTATTTTGACTTCTTTAAGAATGTATTGGTCTATATAGAGTAAGTTCGTGTGTTCCTCTTTTTCCCTTGCGACATCCTTTCTGTTCTTCTGGGACGACATCCTTTCTGTTCTTCTGGAGAAGTTTCTGCCAATTGTTATTAGTTAATTATTAATTATTATTATTTTATTATTATTATTATTGATATAATGGAATGACCCATCTTTGCCCTGTACTCAACAGTGCCTATAAACTCTTTCTGTAATAAATTTGACGCTAAAGAAAAATAAATCAGACAAACATAGGAACTTTTAACTGAACTAAACACGAATTTCCTCAAAGTATTTTCTGAAGGGTTTAGGTTGTTGCACGAAAACCGAAGTAAGATTAAATTAAGAAATGTAAAACCACTGTTCAAACCTAAAAGAAATGTACTTTTGATTTGAGGTAATCAAAGAACTCAAAGACTAGAGAAAGTCGGAGTGATCGAAAAGGTGGATTATTCAGATTGGGCGTCACCGACAAGTATACGTAAAAAAGGAAGAAAAAGAAATAAAGGTTTGTGCCCGATTTTTCGACAGGCCTATCGTGGCTCCTACTTCGCCGTTCATATCTTTTCCAAAGTGTATGAACGACTTTTCGTCTCACGTAGTCTAACTCCCTCTGGCATAGAATAACAAACACGTCGATGAGGTAATCTCTTTATTCCCTTTCACCAGAAAGTTAAAAAACTGAAATAGGAAAGAAAACAGGTTTATAGAACGAGCACATCACAGGGATGGTACAATGTCTGAACAAGGCAATGGATGGGTGTTAATATAAAAACTGAGGCAGTTCATAGATAAAGACAGTGAAATAATATGAATACGATAACACTACAAACAGGCTTAGAAGTTAGAAAGGTACAAACGAGGGGCAGAGTCATGAGAGAGTCAATCGAGTGACAAGGAGTGAACATTAAATCTTTCTTAGTGTACAAGGTTCAGCGAAACGTCAAATAATATAGTCAGATACACAAGGTAAAAGTCTATAACAAAATTTAATAAGAAGGTACTGAGAGTCAAGTGACGTACCTGTTCTCTTTAAGGAAGAACACAGAAAAGGAATTGAACGCGTGTGGATAAGCCTTGAATTTACCGCTGAATAATGGTAGCCGGAAAAGGGCGGTGAAATGCAAGAATAGTCCGTTTAGGAAAAACACACATTGGTCTAAGGGACGTAACTCTTACCGAGAATCGTAAATACAGCCGAGACAGGCCAAATGACTGTATAAGAGATCATAGCTATCCTCTTCACACTTCAGAGACATTTTTCCAGCTTAACGAGGAAAGTTATTTTTAAAATCGACTTGTCAGAAGTTATCCTACAAGTTAAAGTCGATGAGGAATGTTCCAAATACTTAACCATTCATACGCACCGGGGTTTGTATACCTAAACGTCTTCCATTTGGACTAAAAGTGACACCGAGCCTTTTCCAACAGATAATGGATGCTATGCTGGCTGGTCTTAGGAATACGCTATGGCGTATTTGACGACATACTAATAAAAGCGAAAATATGGAACAACATAGGAACCTTTTCGGGAAGTATTTAAAAGAATTAATGAATACGGGTTTAAGCTAGAACCTGAAAAGTGTGAATATTTCTATGGATAGAATGAAATATCTGGGACAGTTAATTGATCAAAAGGGTCGAAAACCTGACCCAGAAAGGGCTAAATCCATAAAAAAATATTCCCTCACCGGAAATGTAACGAAGCTACAGGCATTTCTAGGTCTAGCAAGTTATTATAGTATATACATATCGAGAATGTATGAGCTAAGAGCCCCATTAAATGAACTACTAAAAAGGGTAAAGAATGGTGCTGGTCTAAGAGTGCGAAAAGGCATTTCAAAGAATAAAAGAATGTCTACTATTAGACCTCACTCTAGCACACTTCGACCCAAATAAAGAACTGATCGTAGTATAACCCGTCGGTCACTACTGAGCTAAAGGGCTCACAGAATTTCCGAAATTGGCCGTCAAGATCGGATTTTCTGCATCAACCAGGATTGCAGGGTCTCTATATTTGCTGAAAGTCTAGTCGAATGCTCGCTCTGTGTTCAGATCTCAAACGACTAGAAATCTGCTATAGAACTGATTCCCAAGGTTAACGGCGGTCTAGTGGTCACATAAAAAACAACGACTCTTTTTCTTCTTCAAACTCAACAACATTTAAATTCAAATAACAAAGGATCAAACAATTATATCTTAAGACTGTGGGAGCGATGTACCCGTAATTAATACTTCTGGTCTTCTGAAAAATATTGTGCAAGACAGTTCGTAAGTTGACTAAGTCTTCAAATGGTCTTAGCTGAAGTCAGTTTCTCTCGCTCTCAGTATTTGCGTTAATCTTCTTCACTAGCCCAATGAACTAATCAGGCCCGTCTTGGCCTCGTTAGCTTCTCAGCTGTATCTCAGCTTCATCTCTGATTCTCAAGCAAAAACGTCTCAGTTAAATAATATTTCAATCGGAACATTTTTATTTCCGGCTGGCACGAAGATATTAGTAACTCTCTCTAGACATCCTACTCTAGAAAAGTACGCCTCCTCTAGTTCTAAGCAGCCAATAGATTTCACTTCTGTTCCCTAATCCAAGTACTATCTCTTCCGGCTACTTGAGTGTTTCCCAAAAAAATGTGTGGTCTTTGATAAATTTGATTTTGTTTCTAATTCAAGTTATCTTTTTCCTAAGTGGAAAAGGAAAATCATAAAAAGATTCTCTTCAAGGGTCCAAGATAATCATGGTCAACCGACGTTTTGGTTATCTTGTTTTGTGCCTTTAGTCTGGTCACATCAAAGGACTGTTTCGATCGCAGCGATTTAAGTAGTCTCGCTTCTGGGAGTTCTTCTGACCCACTTGAGATTTTACTTCCGATATGGTCATTTCCGAATCGCTTAGTGTGCCTTATCATGGCTACCATCCGTTTTGATTCTACTCCGACTCAAGTTTATCGGAAGATTTTAACTTCCGATTTCTTTCTTTCTTTCTTTCTTTCTTTCTTTCTTTTTCTAATTCCCAACCAAGAAATCAGGTCACAGTAGCACCGGACGCAAGCCAGTATGGACTCGGGGCTGTTCTACTGAATAGACGTGAAGACGGGTCGTCAAAACCAATTACCCATGCATCCAGAACATTACTACAAGCAGAAAAAATTACAGTCAAATTGAAAAGGAAAGCCTTTCAATTATTTATGCTATCAAGAAATTTCATAGATTCATACATGGTAGAGTATTCACACTACAAACGGACCACAAACCTCTACTAATGATTTAGAAAAAAAAGTTACAACACATACAACGAACTGGTTACAATGATGGGGTATTTATACTTCTAAACTACAATTTCAAAATGGAGTATATCGCATCGAAAAAAATGGGTCTCGCAGATGGTCTCTCGAGACTAATTCAAAGAACACCGAACTTTGAAGAAACAGTGATAGCATCATTGAATGAGGAAAGAGAGCTTTCAGAGTTACCGATTAATACTAAAGCAAGTCAGATTGAACGAAAGAAACAAAAATGGAACAAAAGTATCTCCATTTCAATCTGCGATCAAACACTTATGTATGCTGATAGGGTCGTAATGCCACACTCTTTACAAAAAAGATTTTAAAAGAGTTTCACACAGGCCATCCGGATATGTCTCGTATGAAATCTTTGATGTGGAGTTATATGTATTGGCCACGCATAGACCAGGATATTGAGAAAATGATTAAAGAATGCAGAGGTTGGCAACTAAAGCCCCTCCGATTAAAACAACCCTGGCCAAAGACCGACATCCCATGATATATCCATGTATTAATGATGTTGACAATAAGTAAAATACTCGTTGATAAACTTAAGTCATTCCTGTGGGTATTGTGACGTAAGTAGTGACATATTTCGGTTACAGACAGATGCCGAATCTCCATAATAATAAGATTATTAAATTCTTTAAGTATTCTGTGATTCGCTTGAAAAGTGATATCCTCTAAATGACAAGTTATTTTTGTCAAAGGAGATAGGATCCTCGAAAGATGCCATGTGAAGAACACAGGAAAAACACATGTACTCTTAGCTGATTAAATAAAGTAGAACGGTTTCTTCAGTCCCTTGACATGATTTCAGAAATCTTTATCAGTTGATACTAAATTTAAATTAATGATATATCTTCTCGCACTTTTGCGTCGATTGTTCTGTTTCTTATCTCTTATCTTATGACCAAAACATTGCATCGCGACCTTTGAAGATTTGGTATCTCTGTGATGCGTTGGGAATCTGTACAAATGCTTACAGTCACGTGATTTATACCAAGATGCTATATATACAATCGAAACATCTTTAAAGACATGCATTCTCAGCTTGAAGGTAAGATCACTTCTAGAACAGATCTTTGCTTTTTGTTCTTTTCCCCCTATTTCATTTTAATTTAAAATTTAATTTCCTTTCCATTCGACAATCAAGAAACGAATTTTATTCTTTAATCATTTTTAGGCTCATCAGAGCTTATAAGATTACATTTATTTTACTATTTTTCATTGTTCTATCTGAAATTTTGTAAACGCCATTTAGGTGACCTGCCTGGTGGTTGTGGTAATTACCTATTTGCCTATAAAGTTGGAACCTAGGTAAAAGGTTGGCGCATCACATTCTTCTTACATTCGTAATTCCATTCAAACGTAATTCATACAAGTAGCATATCAAAGCAATGGTTTGCAAGTTAATCGCACAAACCATTGCTTGTGAGTTCGATCCTTACTCTATGCTCCAACATTGTGGCCAACTACTCTGAGCATTTTATAACATAGCCTTTACCCTTATATAATTCAACATCTCACAAACTGTTGACATTAACCTTTTTTCTTTGCAAAATAATTGATAAATCTAACACTGTTTCAAATCTTGGACATTTTCCTTACTATATACGTAACTGTAGACATCTACAGATGCTTTTCTGTTCTATCCAGTAATTTATAAAAGATTTATTATTGGATATTCTACATTCAAAGCTATGATAGAAGAGCTGATTAACGATGCTAGATGACAACCAGTCTAGGAGAAAAGCAACAAAAAAACACTCCCCTATACATCCCATAAAGATTCGGCTAATTCACTGCTGACTGCGATGAAACATGATCGACCAAGTCTTGACAACACTTTACATTCAATTTATTGTTCTGTACACAAAACAAAACTAAAAATACATGACATGGTAAACGAGATGTGTTTTGCCTCAATTGAATAATGAACCTATGTTATAATGGATCGTCTACTCCAACCAAAACTGCTTCTGATATTTCCGGGATAAAAACCTAGGTAGTAATATCTCATCGACAGAAAGCGATTTTAATACACGTATAAGGAAGGTATGGGTTGTCAGAGACAGATTATCAGTCATATAGAAATCCAGTCTCACTCACAAGTTAAAGCGACAATTTTTCCAAGTTGTCGTTGTACCAGTGCTACTGTATGGCTGCATCACTTGAACCCTAACGAAGCACCTAAAAAAGAAGCTAAATGTTAGATGCACAAGAATGCTGCGTGCAATCCTGAACAAATCGTGGAAACAACACCCTATAAGAAAGCAGCTACACGGCCACTTGCCCCTATCACACAGACCATCCGAGTGAGACGAACAAGACATGCTGAGTACTGCGGAAGAGACGGGGATGAACTCATGAGTGATGTTCTTTCGTGGATATCAGCACATGGACACGCCAGTGCGTGTGGTCCAGCAAATGCCTGCATTGACCAGCCCTGTGTGGATACTGGATACTGTGTAGAATACCTGCCAACAGCAATGAATGATAGTGATGGTTAACGGGATATTGTCATAGATATCCGTGCCACAGGCGCGACATGATGTTGACGAACATCCTTCGTTTCATCTGAAGTTCTGAAATGAAGTTTTTCGTTACTCAATGAATAATTCCAACTTCTATATTCATCTTTATGTGGAGGTGAATGGTCGTAGTAAATGGATTCATCGATCCGAGTTCAATTCCTGGGCGAAGCTGTTTCACATTGCGTTAATACCCTTTGAAAAGGTATGAATCTAATTCTCCCTCCACATATGGGTAAATAGACTGGGCTCTAACCATGGCTAGGTAACCAGTCCAGAAGAAGGAAAATTCTAAATTCAAACCTGTTAAACTCCGCTTAAGAAGTTGACTGTGTCGCATCCTGCTCGTGTGGAGGGGTTGGTAAACACACACACACACACACACACACACACACACACACACATATATATATATATATATATATATATATATTGCTGGGATCAATGCATTTCAACTGATACGCTCTCCGACTTTCCTATTTTAGCATAAAGTTTTTAACGTAGATATTTTATTGATAATTCAAAATTACATCCTCATCTTTGTTCTTTTGATCCCTGTCATTCGGATGAATTACCCGCTACGGAGAGACTGCCGTCACAGAAGGCGGTCCTGAGCCAAATTTTCTCAGCTGGAAATGGTAATGTTAAAGCACTTCAGATCATTCTTGCAGATGTCCTTAAATCCCAGTTGGGGACGACTAATCCATTATCCATCCGGTGGACATGGCCCATGTAGTTCTATAGGAATTTAATATATCATCGAATCTTATTTTGAATTTTATTACATGAATTACGTCGTTGCATGAATAGAAGTATTTGTATTACGTACGCTAGGTTTTCCTTCTCTTGTCGTACTTCTTTCTTAACATATTTTCAATATTTATATTCGTATAAAATAATGGTCGGGTGGTTGGTTGGTTGGTCCATCAATAATTTGGGCTAATATCCACACCTTTGATGTTTTGATCATTACTTTTCACTAAATACGTTTTCCGTCTTTCCTTGTAGGATCTGATTTTTTCAGAGAGGAAACATTATCATTATTCAATGAACTACTCAGACTAGCATTGTACTATGAGAGTGGTACTAAAACGATTTACCGTATTACCTTCGTAGCGGACACCGGCCTTAAATTGACATAAGTAGCTTGCTTCGTTTTGTTTTGTTTCGTTGTCAATGAAACGTTCGTCGCGTTAATATTTTTGTGCTTCTATGTAATGAAGGTATTCAGAGAGTGGATGCTGAAGCTTGTAAAGCAGATATCGACCCTCACTTTAGTTATTCTCTTGCAAAAGAATAAACTGGCTCTTTTCGGAATAACAAAGGTTTGGTTTGGCACGCTATTATTTAGCTAACATAAACCCCAGAATTTTTACTTCATTGTTAGCTTTATTTTGTGCGCGGATTCGGAAGAGAGAGAGAGAGAAGAGAGAGAGAGAGAGAGAGAGAGAGAGAGAGAGAGAGGAGAGAGAGAGAGAGAGAGAGAGAGAGAGAGTATATAAATGGCCCTATAATTATAATTCCGCAATAACAAATTTTACTACTTGCTAGTTGAATTCAAAAAGTCTGTTTCTCCTGTTTATCTTTGACGGACAAAATCCATCTGTTTCCCTGGCTTCACAACTCTGACGGTCAAAACCTTTCTGCCTTATTCCCTATCTTATTTATCTTAGTTTATTAAACAAATTCCAATCTAGAATCTTGAATAGTAATTTAATAAATCTTATTTAACCCATGGAAGATCAACAGTTGATATAATGTAATATTTATATCAATTTTCGTGCATAGGGCATATAGATTCTATGGATTAAAAATGTTTTTAACATTAGATTTTAGGCATAATTTTGTGTGTGGTTTTCCTTTTATATATATATATATATATATATATATATATATATATATATATAGTGTGTGTGTACATAAATAATCTACTCGAGTTTCACCATAAGGACCTTCAGGGTTAAATCCCCTGAAGATATTGATTAATTCCAGCTAACTGCAGGAGTTTATGATGTAGTTAAATCTGCTCTACTTATGTATTGAGCACTTTATATTTGTTATAACGCTGACTTTATCGGATAAAACTTGTACCAACTAAATATTGAGACTAACCCAATATTTTCACCGGTAAGTCATTCCTTTTTCACACACACACACACACACACACACACACACACACACACATATATATATATAAAAGTTGGTAAAGCAGGTACCTTGGAATCGCAAGGCCCCGGGTTCAATACCGGCACCTTGCAAAAACTCAGTACCTGATGGGCACAGCTTGGGTAAACTGATTTTTGTGGTAAAGCATGAGCTGACAGTAGGTGTGGCGCCCTAACTAAAAAAAGAATATCTCAGGCCTAGTACACGTGAAAAGGGAATAGACTATCTCGCTATTCATATTATTATTCCTATTTTCTATTGGTTTAAACAAACATACCCCTAAAACAAAACTTCAAAGAGTAATTCAACACACCCCAAGATTCTACTTTTTTATTTAAATAATTTTTATTATTTTATTCTATGATTCTCTCTTCATTCCCATTTGTCAAATGTGCTTCTTTTATTTCACTTTTTTCACTACTTTCTCTTTTTCTATTTTATTTGACAGCACAAAACAATCATGAAGTTCTTCATTGCTCTTCTCCTCGTTGCATCCTGCTCAGCCTTCTCTATCGAATCTATGATAGAGAAAGAAGGTAAGTGTCGCCCTAAATCAATTGGAAATCTCACACAGAACAAGTACAGGCACAAAGATTTTTTAAAAGAACAATGACTGTCAAGGTTAAAAATAAGTGTAACATTTATTTACTTTTACTGTTGCCTGTCATGGGATAGGGGTTTGTTCAAGTGATCAGTCAGCCATTATCTTTTTCATTAACTATCTAGCGTCTGGAACTTTTACCAAAATATCGAAGCGATGAGCTTAGACCTAGGATCCATAACATTCTCAAGGGCGGTAATACTTGGGGGAATGCTAACACGTTCGCCAATAATTTGATATCCCGATATTGGTGTTTATATGTTAATAACCTAAATATATATTTTTTTCATTTTTCCATGTTTGAATTGATTAAGAAAAATACAACAATTTTGATCAAATTAAATGTGTGTTTGTAGCGAATAAAAAGACTGAAAAGAATACATTTAGGCGATTAAGGTTTTAGTCAACTCAAAGAACGCCGTGTGTATACAAAGATGGCGTTTTTTTACTATTTAAAACAAGGGGGATAATCCCTTAGAAAAAGGGAGACAACTCTAAGATTTTCTCATTCTACCACACTGTTGTACAATCGAAAAGGATCTTTTTGAATTAATTTATTTCAAATCAAACTATTCTAATCATATCTAAAGATTAAATCAAAACGACCTTTTTGGCTTGCATAATAAAAATATATAAGCGAAACATCCAGGAATCTTAAAAAATTTATTTCAGCGAAAAGTATGTTGAAACGTTTAAACGTTCGATCATTTACATTAAATTCTCCATAAAAATACAATTTTTTTTTTACAGAAGCTTTTTTAACTTTCATAAAGTTTGAGTAGGGAATATGATTGTGCTTTTCTATTGCATTTTTTATTTAATCCATGTGGAAGTCATACATTAAAGCGACTAACATAAACACAATTGTCACAAAGGATTTTCAATACTCTTATCCAGATGAATGAGACAGAAAATTATGTTCCAATATATATATATATATAATATTATATATATATATATTATATGTGTGGGTAATTCCATGTCAAATTACCCAGGCTATGTCACCCACCCCATTCAATTTTTCTGAAATTTTGTATAGGTGTGGACTATGTTAAAGATCGACATTGGCCAAAATTTGAGCTTCCAATTTCAAAATTTGGCGGAGTTATGTCAATTTTTAGCTCTCCAAATTTGAGGGGGTTGCGAAAAATGGCGACTTTTTGTAATCTATTTTTGTCTGTAAAATGAGTTGTAGTGCTTTTCTACTCCTAAAAAATTGGTTTATAAAAGCATTTCTGCCCGAGGAATCCGAGAGTCTGAGAGTCAATCAGTTTTAAGTTATTGATGATTTTTGATTTTTTCATAGCAAGATCAATATCCCGATGTGGCACTGTATCTATGACAAAGATTTTTTAAATTATTATTTCACATATAATGAACATTATTTATACCAAAAAGATTGTTTGGTTTTTGCTCAGAAACGAAGCTACAACATTTTGTTAAAATTTGGACACTTCAATTTTTCTGAAATTTTGTCCGGGTATAAACTATGTTAAATTTAGAAAATCCCCAGAATTTGAGCTTCCAATTTAAAAAATTGGTGGAATTATGTCGATTTTTAACTTTTCAAATTTGGCTGGTCGATCATGAAAAATGGCGACTTTTTTGTAATCTATTTTTGTCTGTAAAAATTGGTTTATAAAAGTATTTTTGCTAAAGAAATCCAAAACTGCTATCAAAAAAGTCTAAAAGTTAACCAGTTTTAAAATATTGATTCTTGATTTGCAAAATTCTAACTGATGTTGTAGCTTCGATTCTGGCAAACACCAAAATAATAATAATAAAAATGTTGTCATAGATTCTGTGCCACATCGGGATATTGATCTTGCAATGAAAAAATCAGAAATCATCAATAACTTAGAAATGGTTGACTTTCAGACTTTTTCGATAGCATTTTTGGATTCCTTGTGTAAAAATACCATATAAACCAATTTTTAGGAGTAGGGAAGCACTAGAACAAAAAGTCACAATTTTTTGCGAACCCACCATATTTGGAGAGCTAAAAATCAACATAACTCCACCAATTTTTGGAATTGGAAGCTCAAATTTTGGGGATTGTCTAACTTTAACACAGTCCACACATGTAAAAAATTTGAGAAAAATTAAAGGGGGTGGGAGACAATTTTACTTTTATCTGGATGATTTTACATGGGTTTGCCCATATATATATATATATATATAATTTTTTTTATTTATTTCCTTTTCAGCTTTTGAGTTCCTTATTCATACAGCCACTGCTGAACTTGAAAAACTCGCCCTTAATGAAGTAGAAAATGTTGTTTCTGCCGGTGGAAAAGAACTCAGTCTCGTTGAGCGTCAGTAAGTATCTTGCTGTTTCCTTTTCGTAACGTTTCTTTTTCTTTTGGGTTAAATGAAATATGGTAAAAACTTTCATTTGTAAAGTTCCTGCAATAATAAACTTGTATAACAAATCACATTTATAAATGTAAATTATGCAATGACGAAAGATCTTCTGTGTTTATGAGCAGAAATATGCAAG
>CM042147.1:56974968-57004968 GCA_023376005.1 Doryteuthis pealeii | reverse complement strand
TGAAAAAAGGTATGATAGAATTGAAAATATTCTCCAAGAATAAATTTATCTCAATTTAATAACACCTCCTATAATAGAAATAATAGTTGTATTACTATTTGCATATTTGGTTGGATAAAGGTTAATAAACGTGGAACGAAGTTTTTGTCATCTTTTTTTTTCATATCATTCCAAGAATAGTTCTGATTACTGAACATGTTTTCCTTGTTGTTTTTTTCTTGCTTCGGCCGATATATTCTAAGGTCTTCAGGCGTAGTATTCGAAGGGGAAAATATATCGTTACAAATCATTGATATTAGATACAAATATTTTTATTTAAAAGACCAAGGCTATTACCAGTTTCAGGACAGAAAATATTTATGCCGATTCATTCACATGTTATACATACCAAAAACTATCACATACCAAAACTTACAAAACATTTAAATCACCTTAGTATTAAAATACAGTAAATAAAAAAAAACAAAAAAACTAGTTTTAATGAAATGTTATAAGAAAGTAAAATTTTAAAAATGAAAACGAATAATTTAATCATCTAAGAAGTTAGAAAACCTCCTTGAAAATTGTTCTTCTTGGAAATTCATGGACATTTTGTATTGAATAATTCTCTTTTGATTTTCAGAGAGTGGAACTTTCGTTGTGGATATTGAAAACATGTTCAAGAATGTCATGCACAAAGTTGCCGGCATCGTAAGTATCCGAAATAATTCTATTTCTTTCTTTACTTTATATATTTTCGTGCTGACGATAGTTGCCATTTTCTATGGAAGATCAGAGTGTAGTATAGTTTTGATTCGTTGTCTTTCTTAGTTGGAATCAATTTCTGACAAAGAAACCTACGTAGTAATATTAAGCGGATAGCATGAGCGAGAAGAAAAAAGTGAAAGAGAAAAAAGATGGTTGAAAGATAGAACGTAATTAAACTAGACAAAAAGAAAAAGGAAAGACTACTTGGTAAGTCGAGTTCAAATCCTGGTTGAGTTTGCAGTTCATTTCGTGTTAATCCACTTGGAAAAGGTATGGGCCCTTCTCTTCATCCCCCAGCTATAGTTAAATAGCAGGTTAGACTGGGTTCTTTAGCTTTACGCAGCTTATAAATTGAACTTGTGTTACATCCTACTTGTTGGGTAAATACATATACTAAACGTTGTTATGAATTCTTTATTCCGTTTTTGCATATGAAGCCATAAAAATCTAAGAGGTCCGTTTAGTGTAGAGGTTATGGGATCGGCCTGTCAGCTTGGCAGTCCGGTTTCAAATCACGCACAGGGCGGTCTTCCGATCTATAGCTCTGCTGATGAGGCCTAATAGGCCGAAATGTACATACAGAGATTGATTTTTCTCGATTTGTTTAGCCATACATTTAATAGGTATTCCCGCCTAATTCATTATTAATTAATTAATTTTCAAAATTAGGTCCGACTCCAATTAAGCACTAATCATGTTTGTTTAATATCTAGATACAGTGGTGTAATTATCAGCGTGGTATACTAGCAACCCATTGAAAATGAGTTCGATTCCCACTGGGTGCCCTACATTTCTGGTCCTTTAGTAGCTTGAATGAACCTTAGTAAATTCCAGTCTTGAGTTTGATTGTCACTGAGTTTCCCCTGCTTCTGGAATTGTGCCGAACTAACCTTATTAAACGACAATATTTAGATAAACAAATGGGGTAACGATTCAAATTGGAAGAGATCAAGTAAGAGAATGATAACATAACAATAAAGTGTGGAAGAAGAGGTATGAGAGAATAGACATGATGTCTTTAGCACCAGTGGAATTTCAACATGTCCTGTAAGTCTTTATATTTAATAAGGATATACGTTATGTCATTTCCAGTAGATAACTGTATATCTTTGCTGATAAATCTTTTGTTTTAAATTCAGATTAGCTATCAATTGATCGAGAAACGCGGTTTGAGTGACATCTGGAGCAAAATTAACGATACCCTCATGAAGGTTATTGGACATCTTCACGGTAAATTCCACGATTTGCATGATTTCTTCAAGAAAATTGTGAAATCCGCCGGAGAAAAACTGCAGCCTCATTTTGAAAACATCAAGACTCTTGCCAAAGATGTAAGTACAGATTCTTTCAATAAATAGGTAGAAAGTAAAGAGAAAAGAATTACAGAGAATAACGAGAGAGAGAGAGAGAGAGAGAGAGAGAGAGAGAGAGAGAGAGAGAGAGAGAGAGAGGGGGGTATCCGTGCTGTCAGTTGTTTTTGTTGTTGTTGTTTTTGTTGTTGTTGTTGATGATGATGATGATGATTTTAAACAATATTTAATAAAACTAGCAAAAGTATGCCCGCCCTGTCGGTGGGGCGTTAGAATGCACCGACTGCACCTCTGCAGAGGGGTAAGACTCTCCCAATGGGGCCACCTGTTGGCCGTGGGTGGCGACCCGTGATGCTTAAGGATAGAGCCCAGGTGGATGAGTAGTTCATGACATGCAATACTCCACTTTGGCCCTATCTTGGGCTAGACGGGCGGTCGGAGAGGCCCCCTCCGATCAATCGGCTGGTCACGTCAAGCCCTAGCACCTATATGATTTTCCCAACCCTATTGCCTTTATGGCAAGCCCCAACCCCTTTTTATCGTATGGGTGCTAGAAGGCGGTGGCTGCGGGTCTACATGTCCTGGGAATGACGTTAAACTCTATCTGATGGTAAGGTTCCAGTTTTGGAGGATTGGGGAATGTGGAGCACCCCTTCATCACCATTGCTCCCTGGTCCACTCTGACCCGGAGTGGTAGTACCTGTTAGGGTTCCATCTATGGGTTAAATATAAAAATGTATTTATAAAAAATTGTATTATCCATTAAGAATTGATTTATTTCAAAACTTTATCGGCATTAAATAACCCACTGAGGTTGATATGCCCTAAAACAAAATAAACCAAACCAAAAGTATGCGCCTCCTGAGTGCAAGTATTTAAGCATTACTGTTATGAAATATCATATTGAATTAGAAAAACTAACGAAACTAGATATGAACATATATGAAAATATTACACTCATTTTAATGTTATTTTAATTGATTTCTATTTAAAATTATATTTAGGATAATTTTTAATATCTTTGAGAATAACATGATAGTATCAGGAACCAATTTTGTTAAAATCATTAATCAAATTATTCCCACCATGTACTATGTAAATCTTTATTTCTTAGATATATATATATAACATTTAAATACATTGATAATATGGGCCCTTCGGGTCCTGTGGATCCGGTGGATTCAGTCACAGGGCTATTAATGAATTTAAGGCCATCCCCAGGCAACACATGCCCCGTTGATTTAAAGGGGAGGGCTGGGTTTATTGTCCATTGACTGAGGCGCCCCCTTGACGGGGAATGCCGAGGGTATCAACACATTTTTTTGTGCCTGTCATCCCATGAACTCCAGTTCATGAGTGGCCCCACATTTATACAACCTTGTGTCGGACCCGCATAAGTGGGATGCGCTGAAAATACCGCGTTAATAATATGGGCAGTTTTGCGGCAAATGTAACACAGGTAGACTTTAATAAAGACATCGTTAATAAATAAGATGCTAATTAAGATTAAATAATGACTTTCTTAATCGTTGAGAATATAACTTAAATAACTAAGGAAATCGTGACATCAGTGGTAACGTAATTTCGTTTACAGACAGACAGTTACATAATCTTCATTATAATTAGATAATGCTATCAATATTAATTCTTGTACTTATTTCTCTTTTCAGTTCATTGCCCATGTTAACGACGTAAGCGCCAACGTAGCCAAACAAGCTTTAGCCTTCTTCAAACCATTCGCTGCTCAACTTGGAAGCCTCTGGGTAAAGCTTGTCCAAAGAGTCCATGATCATCTTCAGAAGATTACTGATGGCGGCAAAACCATTGTGACACCCGAACCCATCCCCGAAGGCACACCAGAACCCGTCGCTATAGTGACACCTAAAGCCATCCCTGAAGGCACACCCGAACCCGTCGTTAAAGCTTCACCTGAACCCGTCCCTGAAGGCACACCCACTTATTAAAATGACCAGAATTTGTATATAAATGAAGAAAAACATCTTCATAGCAAATAAAGTTATTTAATTTAAAAAATTCCCAAGTTTATGTTTTTCTTTTATTACTGTTAGTGTTTTCCATATTTTACTTGATGAAATCGTGAACATTTCACGGTTTGATATCTGATTAGTCTTAGCACAAGACCAGAAATAAGATCCGGAACTACATAAGAATCCGGAACTACATAAGAATCCGGAACTACATAAGGGTGCTGGGTGCTATTTTGAACAAATCCTACAGGCAGCTCCCTACAAAATAACAGATGTCGGATCACTTACCTCCCATCTAACAAACCATCTAAGACATATCTGGGCAATGCTGATAAAGTAAAGACGCATCACGTTATCCTATCGACTCCAACACATTAGAGCAGGTTGGTTTCCACTGTTTCTTATAAAATCATCATTCATAAGTTGTATAATATTATTAGTATACTAGCAGAACCTGTGGATATACCACAGTATGATAATTTAATTATTACAACACTTCATATGTTTACTTAAGAACTATTGCCAAATAGCCCAATATGTAAAAAGTATAATAATCATGATTTAACTTTCTCTCACTCTTTCTGTGGTTGTAAAATATTTACATTGACTTGCTGATAAAAATCTGGGGGAAGGGGTATAAAGTATTTACATTAATTTACCGACAAAAAGTGACAAAAACACGACTCGGAAAATAAGGGCACCCAGTGAGAATCGGGAACTGCTGGGTGCTATTTTGAACAAATTCTGAAATCAACACTCTACTAAACAGCAGATGTACGATCACCTATCTTCCATCGAACAAATGGAAAGTAAATGAACGAAAGAAAAAGAGAAAAGGGAAAAGAGAAAAAGGAAGAGATAAGCTGTACAGCCACTTACCTCTCATCTCACTTACTTCCCATATCACAAACCATCCAAGTAATACGATGATGACATGCTGGAGACTGCTGGTGAAGTTAGAATGAACGACGTTCTCCTATGGACTCTTACACATGGACACACCACTGTTAGCCGACGCGCAAAAAAATTACATTCATCAGCTCTGTGCTAACACTGGATGCTATATTGAGGACTTGACAAGACCGTTGAGCGAGAGGAACGGATGACGAGATGGAGTTAACAGAATCCCTGCTGTCAGTATGCTTCGATGATGATGATGATGATGATGATGATGTAAGTCTATCTCATTAACAATTACATCATGTTTAGTGCTTTTCATGTTTTAATTAGTCTACTATTATACAATTTATACAATATTCATGATCCCAATAATATTCATGTAAATCTAAATAAGACAAGTAAGATATGTTGGAAACTGCCGGTGAAATAAGAACGAACCCATAAACGACTTTCTCTTGAATAAAGGCAAAATGGAGATCAAATATGATGTATTTACAAGCAGGACCTGTGCATATACCACACTATGATAATCTAATTATTACAACGTTTGATATGTTTACTTAAGAACTATTGTCGAATAGTTCAATATGTAAAAAGTATGATAATCTTTATTAAACTCTCTCTCTCTCTCTCTCTCTCTCTCTCTCTCTCTCTCTCTTTCTCTCTCTTCTTTCTGTACTTTTTCATCTTTTCATTATGTTCAATTGAAACAAATTAGCGTTATCTCTTGCGCTTGTTCACCTCATCTCTCTATCTTACCTCTACTCTCTTTCTTTTTTTCTTCTTTCTTTCTTATATTTTTCTGTGTAGTATGTCCCTTTTCTTCCCTTTCTTTATGATAAAAACGGAATTGTTCATTATGTTCAATATGTAAAAAGTATGATAATACCGATTTAAATCTTTCTTACTATTTTTTATTCTTTCTCTCATTCTTTTCATATTTTCATTACATTTGATTGAAATAGATAATCGTTATCGATGCCGCGTGCTCACCCCCTCTCTATATATTTCCCATAATCACTTTCTTTCTTTCTTTCTTTCTTATGATATGTTTTCTGGGTAGCATGTCTTTTTCGCCCCTCTTCTTTCTTTCTGATAAAAACGGAATGGTCCTTTATTTAGCTGAGCTGACGACATTCATAAGAAATAAGAATTTGGCGGATAAGAAACACCAGATAATCATGATTTACATTTCTACATTTCATATTGAACGATTTGGACAGTGTCATTTTTAACCAGAGGGCGCTGCAAGATGATAACGGTCGTATTATTAAGGAACACGAGTATTAATATTATAATACTTTGCCGGGGTAGGTTTTCAATTCATAGAACGATGTTCAGGCTCAGTATTACAGTCGTTCTATCGGAATGATACTAACTATAATACTATAGTGTCTGAGGATTATTCTATACTGGTCGTAGCGCAGATTATAGTACTATAGTGTCCTGAAGGAGAGCTGGTTCTATGCTTTCTCATCAACTCGGCTGAAATATGATCAAATTACCAAAAGCTGTCAACGGGGTCAAACAAACAAAACAAACAGGAACACCTTCTGTGGATTATGTACAAAATATATACATTTATTTTTTTAATACATTGATTAATATTTTTGTATAATGTCAGAAGAGCGAGGTAATTTCTTGTCAGTTGACTGGCGATCTACAGCTAGTTGTCTTTGGTTAACTTCTCAATTTGGTACCGAGTGGCAAGATGGTGAAGTGTATCGGCAAAGTTGTGGCAAGGGCCCCGAGCTATGGCGAGCTCTCTGGTTTCGATGTGCCTAACTCCGGCGAACGTTCTCCGCTTTTCTCTCTTTACTTCTCTCGGTTGAAGTTCTGTTATTTATGGCGTCTAGACACCCCTCCCAGAACATAGGTCTCTGATTGGCCAGTCACTCGATAACATTGCCTACCTGTCTAAATGACCTTGTGTCAGCCTTAGTTGTAGTTTTCCATTGGTTTCTTCCAACTGCCACAACTCAAGGTTGTTTTATTTATGTAATTTTTTGAAATTTTTGACCAACTTTCAAAACCTGGAATCTTATTTGTTAAATTATTGTTTTATTTTGTCAAAATTTAAAATTCTTCTGATATCCATAATTTAAGGAATTTATTTTCCTACGTGACAAATTACATTTTCTTAAAGTAACTTTTAACTTTTAATAAACTACCCTAATTAATAATCAAGGTACTTTTGATTAATTAGTAATTACTTGTAGTGTTATGATATATAGAAAGATCACTTTATTTATTTTTTCTTATTTGGAATTCAGGTTTTGTTATTTTCTTTTAGATAAAGAATAGATCAATTTTAATTAGATTCTCAATAAAACTTGCTAAAACCGAGAAATTTCTTCATTTTAATCAACAGTAGCCCCATAGGGACACCTCTCTCATGTAATCTAGAAGTTTTATTGAAAAACTGGGTCCCAATTTTACATGTGAATGAAGAGAAATTAGATTTCTTTCTTTTATATTTACAGAAATCTCTCTCTCTCTCTCTCTCTCTCTCTCTCTCTCTCTCTCTCTCTCTTATCTATATATATATATATATATATATATATATATATATATATAAAGTAATTTTATATTGTGTATATGAGGTTATACATAGTATTTTGTCATGTGTGTATGTATAGTGTCTATTGCGGATATGTTATATAATATGTAAACATTTATATTTATATATGTGTATATATCGTTTTGCTGCTAAAACGTTGGTGTGAATATATAGAAAATTTAATGCTTACTTAATAATATTATTGATTCCTCTATTACTTTTAATATTCCCTGTGTATTGATCTGTATCAGCCTGATATACAGAGATATATTTTTTCCGGAATCTTGTACATGGAACTTTATTTTCAGCGTATTATTTAAGTTTTCACCGTTATAAAATGTTCTGGGTAGGATGTTAAACTACATCAAATGGTGAAGTTCCAATTCTGGAGTTCTGAGGAGTGTGATTTACCCCTTCATCGCTATTACTCCCAGAAACTCTCTGACCCGGAGTGGTAGTACCTGTTAGGGTCCCATCTTTGGGTTAAATAGAAAAAATATGTTTAAAAATTGTTTTTAAATGATTGAGTTTAAATTTAAAATAAAAAAATGAATATCCATTAAGAAAGAATAAAACAAAATGTCTTTAGCATGAAATAATCCAACAAGGGTTGACATGTCATAAAATCCAACCAACCAATCAGGCAACCAGCTAACCACAGTTATAAATGCATGTTGTTATTCATTTTCATCATATTGAAACATTTGGTTGGTCACGTCAAGCCCTAGCGCCTATAGGATTGTCTTAACCCTATTGCCGTTATAGCAAGCCCCAACATTTTTTATCATATATGTGCTAGAAGGCGATGGCTGAGGG
Source organism: Doryteuthis pealeii (assembly GCA_023376005.1). NCBI lineage: Eukaryota > Metazoa > Mollusca > Cephalopoda > Myopsida > Loliginidae > Doryteuthis > Doryteuthis pealeii. Next base: position 56,996,647 of record CM042147.1, on the reverse strand, counting down.
TCTTAATGTCCTGGGTATGACGTTAAACTGCATCTAATGGTGAAGTTCCAGTTCTGGAGATCTGGGGAGTAAAGAGTACCCCTTTATCGCCATTACTCCCAGGTACACCCTGACTAGGATTGGTAGTACCTTTTAGGGTCCCACCTATAAGTTGAATAGACAAAATGAATTTAAAAGATTGTTTCTAAATAAAGTTTAGTTTAAATAAAAACATATCTGTCTCTAGTGTCTATATTTCTAAGATGAGAGCACCTCACATGGTTAGCAAGCTAGATTTGCAAACCATTGTTAGTGGGTTCGATTCTCATTGGGCACCCCATACTTCTGGCCTTGTGCCACATCTAAGCTAAGCTTTGTAAATAACTATTTTGGGCACCTCATGTAGCCTAATGGTTAGCAAGCTAGCTTAGAAGACCATTGTTAGTGAGTTCGATTCTCACGGGGTGCCCCATACTTCTGGCCTTGTGCCACATCTAGGCTGAGCCTAGTAAATAACTATATTTCTAAGATAAGGTCTAGTTGTTATTACTATTCTCATCACATTGCGGACTGTTATACTCATTTTAGTTGCTATACTCACAAAGTTTCGGATGCTGTACTCTCTGGCACCTGAAGAAGGCCAGAAAAAAAGCTTCCGAAACGTTGTGAGTATAGCAACCAGGGTGACATCTTAGTGGGCAATTTCGAACACCAGTTGGGTGTTGTATTCTAAGAAACGGAAGCACCGTTTCTACCATTGTGTTTGTTATGAACCGGAAGCACCGTTTCAGCCATCTTTTATGAATAAAAGGCGGAAGTGATCACTTCTTGTGGTTAACATCAGCTGGACTACACGTGTTATTATTTCTCTAAGCAGGTTACAAAAACTGGCAGACGAGGATCTGTTTCACTCAAGAAAAAGCCATTACTCGGACATTTAGAAGAATTCTGTACGGTGTCAGGAAATATCACGACGTACCTGAACCGCGTGGAACATTTAAACATTTTTTTTTATCGCAAACGATATCGGACGTAAAAACCAAACAAAATGCAAAGCGATTTTGCTAAGTACAATTGGAGAAAAGACCTACAGAGTCTTGGGGGATCTATCTACCCCTCAAAAACCAAGCGACAAGTCTCTGGAGGAAATTACACAGTGAGGGTGAGTCAATTTCTAATTTTCTTGTTCGCCTTAAACATATGGCTTCTACATGCGAATTTAGGTCATTTTTAAAAAGAGCATTGCATGACAAATTTGTGTGTGGATTAGAGGACGATAAAATTCAAGAAAAACTATTGTCCGAGGACATTTCGTTAGAAGAAGCTGTTAAAATGGCTACAGCTATAGAATTAGCAATGAGTGACGTTGCACATATAAATGGAAAAAGAGACGGATGAAGTAAATACAATGTGTGCGGAATCTAATGCAACTGAATTACAAAAGAAAGAAAAAATGTGCACACAGTTTCCAGCATGGGGAAAGATGTGTTTTAAATGCAACAGTAAAAACCATTTTGCCAAAATTTGTAAAAATGAACTAAGGGGAAACGTGTCGCATTACATACAAGAGACATACGACATACCCTTATTTTTTACGAGATCAAGTAACTGTGAACCATGTATGTGTATAGTTTATTTAAATGGTATTCAATGTCAAATGGAAATTGACACTGGTTGTTCGTCTACTCTGATAAGCAAAAAACAGTTTCACTTACTACCGAACGCGAGACTTTTAAAAAAGGGGACAATACAGAGGTTACGGACCTATTCAGATGAGGTAATTGTACCTAAGGGAGTGGCTAACCTGAGGGTCAAATACCAGGGCAAAATATATTATTTAAGAGAGTTAGTTGTACCCGGATCTGGACCAAGTCTTCTTGGAAGAGACTGGCTGCAAAAGTTGCCAATTAATATATATGCTACTTACAACTAAATGGAATGGACCGATTTTATTCAAGAATTTGCAGAACTTTTTAAACCAGGCTTGGGTACATTGAAAATTGAAAAAGCAAAATTGTATGTTAAAGAAAATAGCACACCTCGTTTTATGAAGGCTAGACCCGTACCCTTAACAATTAGAGAAAATGTTGAAACTGAACTTCAGCGAATGGTTGCTACCTCTGTTATCAAGCCAGTCTGTTTTGGAGAATGGGCTTCCCCTATTTTCCCGGTTTTAAAGAGAAATGGTCAAGTTCGGATTTGTGGGGATTTTAAACAGACCGTCAATCCTGTTTTGCAAATAGACAAATATCCCATTCCAAATATAGGCGACCTGTATTCTAAAGTCTTGGTGGGCAGTATTTTACGAGACTGGATTTTAGTGACGCTTATTTACAGGTTCCTTTGGATGAAGAATCACAGAAACTAACGAGGATAAACACACATAAAGGTCTTTTTATGTATACTCGGTTGTGTTTTGGTATTGCTTCATCGCCAGGAGTTTTTCAAAGGATCATAGATCAAATTATTCAAGGAGTACCAAAGACAGTTGCTTATCTCGATGACATCCTAATCTCGAGACAAACTATGGAAGAGCATAATAGGAACCGACGTGCAGTATTAAAGAGATTACGAGATGCTGGTCTTCGACTTAAAGGCGATAAATGTGAATTCAAAAAGTCGTCAATTTCATACCTGGGTCATAGGATTGATTCTGAAGGAATCCACCCAATGCAAGATAAGGTCAATGCAATTCATAAAGCACCCACCCCCAAAAATGTGTCTGAACTGCGTAGTTTGTTTTGTTTTTTTTAGCTTTTGTTAATTACTATCGGCTGTATTTAAACAATATCAGCTCAGTTTTAGCTCTCTTGTACAAATTACTACAAAAGGGAGTTCCCTGGAAATGGAGACCAGACGAAGCCTTTGCTTTCAAGTAATCACAGGGGTTGCTAATGTCAACTAGTGTTTTGGTTCATTACGATGCTTAACTTAAACTTATCATGACGGTGGATGCGGGGGCAGTGTTATCGCATATAATGAAAGACAGGAGTGAAATACCGATTAATTTTGCCTCCAGGACATTATCAAAGGCAGAACGAAATTATGTCCAGATAGAATGTGAAGGACTGGCAGTCATTTTTGGAGTTTCCAAATTCCATAAATATATCTATGGTCGAAAATTTACCATCATCACGGATCATAAACTACTGCTTGGCCTTTTTAAAGAGGACCGTGCAATATCACCAACAGGAAGTGCTAGAGTGCAACGTTGGGCCTTGGTTCTAGCAAGTTATAACTATCAACTAGAATACAAACCTGGTTCAAAAATTTCCAATGCAGATGGACTGAGTCGGCTACCTATAGAGGACTATTTTAAGCCATTACCTTGTCCGGAGGAAGTAGTACTCTCCAATAACCCCAGTTACACATCAAGAGATCCCGTGTTATCACAAGTGCGTAAATGGATCTTACATGGATGGCCAGGAAAAATATCTCTTGACTTTCAACCATACACAACCAGGAAGGATGAGTTATCGGAACAACTTGGTTGTGTTTTATGGGGATCACGGGTGATTATCCCAGCAAAGTGTCGAGAGGCGTTACTGAAAGAATTGCACAAGTCATCCATGAATTTCACGGATGAAATCTCTTGCTCGTAGTCACATTTGGTGGCCTAAGATGCATGCAGATATTGAATTATGTGTGAGGAGTTGTGCAAATATGCCTCAGGCTAGTGCATTGCATCCCTGGGAATGACCAGGGAGGCCTTGGTTCAGAGTGCACATAGATTATACGGGCCCTATCCAGGGCAAGTGGATTCTAGTGATTGTCGACGCCTACAGTAAATATATAGATGCACATGTTGTGTCATCACCATCTTCTTCAGAAACAGAAAGGATGTTGAGACGCACATTTGCCACACGTGGGAGTCCACATGTGATCGTATCTGACAATGCTAGCAGTTTTACTAATAAGGAATTTTCCAGGTTATGTACCCTAAATGGCATTAAGCATGTTAGATGTGCACCATACCACCCCTTCTCAAATGGTCTGGCTGAGCGTGCAGTGTAAACCATTAAGAGTGGTCTTAAAAAAGTTACAGGAGAATTGGAAACACGATTATTGATTGTATTAGCCCGATACCGTCCATTCCCGCAATCAACAACGGGTCAATCACCAGCAATGCTATTAATGGGCCGTCAGCCTCGATCTCGTCTGGACCTTGTGTATCCAGATTTATCTACCCAAGTCACCACAAAAATAGATGACACTAAAACGATGGATAAATATCGCAGTGAAAGGATGTTCCATATTGGAGATAGCGTTAGTGTGGTGAATTTTCAAGGGAGGCCAAAATAGCTGTCCGGAGTTTTAGAGGAGCAGCTTGGTCCACTGACTTTTAGAGTGCGATTAGAGGATGGTCGATTATGGAAAAGACATGTGGATCATATTCGCGCGAATATTCCAATAGAACCTGTCGTGAGAGGTCCAGAGGAATCCAGGCAACCTCTTGGGAGTCGGGGACAAACAGTTACAGGGCACTCAATATATTTTGCACAGCTTCTTGCACCCTACAGAGATAGCAGTCTCTCAACAACCGGTGACAGCTTGGAAGATGAACATCCAAGAACTCACATGAGAACACGTTTTCAGAAACGCAAAGAGGAGGAAAGAAGGAACAATGCTGAGAATAAACCCAAAAGACAGCACACCAACATGAAACCAGACACAAAAGGGAAACGACCCAGTGACAGCCCCTTAACTGGGGAAATTGCTGTTCAAGAATCTCCAGAGGCTACAGATGATAATGATGTGACTATGTCCAAGAGTCGGACAACGCTTCCTACAAGTAATGGGAGTTCTTGCCGGAGTTCCGGAGAGGGACCTATGGATGTTTCTTGGTGTCGTTAGGAATGTATGTGCAGTTTCAAGCTCAGTGGGGAGTGATGTGGTATACTAAGAAACGGAAGCACTGTTTCTGCCATTGTCTTTGTTCAAAAATATTTTTTCAAAGGTCAAAGGTTTACGAAGTGATATATGATCGATATTTTATGCTGATTTAAAAACTACCATTCATTGTGTTTGGCCAGGTCTGGTTTTTAAAATGAGCTAGATACTTCACATCAAGTTGTACATAATAATAACATTTATTCAAAAGCCTGTGGCCGCTACTTGTCAGAAATAAATAGAGTTATAATAATGTTCTATATATTGCTTGTATCTTAAAGAATTCATCTGATTAGAAAAACATGAATATGATTTTTGGATTCAGCGTAAAAAGATTGCTTTAAAATTAGCTACTATGATTCGACATTGAAGAAATCGCAGTTAATCTCTCCCTCTACTTGTAGGTGGCTTATGACCCAAAGGGTAAGAACTTTAATTGATGAAAAATTGATCCCAGCTGGAGGTAGTCTGCTAAGTCTTGCCAAACTCGGTTTTGAAATGTCATTTTAACATAGAATTTGTTGTTTATTTCAGGTGAATTTTTGCATATATAATAATTAATGTGTGCTAAAAATTAAAATTTAATTTATTTTCAGATAGAAAGTATTTTTGAAAAATAGGAGTCTTCAAAGATGAACATACCTAAACATGACCTTCGCCTTCTTAAGTTGCATGAGTTCAAGCTTGGGCACAATGCCTCCAAAATTGCTGCCAGTATCAATAAATCATGGGGAGATGAATCCACAAGTGATCGGCCAGTACGAAGGTAGTTCCAAACATTCCGCAGTGGAGATGAAAGTCTTGAAGATGAAGAAGGTAGAGGACGGACATGCAGTCTTGACAATTAACAATTGCAGGCATTTGTTGAGCAAAATCCACGATAAAGTATCAGAAAGATCTCTCAGACACTTGGTGTCAGCATTGCAACAGTTTCACGCCATTTATAGAGTATTGGAAAGGTGAAAAAGCTCGATAAATGGGTTCCTCATGAGCCCAATGAGCACCAAAAACTGAGGCGGTTTGAAGTGTACTCGATGCTCTGTTTGCGTAACACCAATGACCCCTTTCTTGACCGAATAGTTACTTGTGACAAAAGTGGATCCTTTACGACAACCGTAAACGATCAGGTCAATGGCTTGATCGTGATGAATCCCCCAAACACTTCCCAAAGCCAAAGTTGTACCAACAAAAGATTATGGGGACCGTGTTATCCACTACGACTTTTTGAAAACCAATCAGACCATTACTGCAGAGATTTACTGCAATCAATTCGCTGATATGCACCCTTGCTTGCAAAAAAGAAGAACTGCATTAGTGAATCGACGTGGTCCAATTCTTTTCCACGATAACGTGCGGCCACATGTTTCAAGATTGACTGTACAGAAACTCACAGACTTGGGATACAAGACCTTACCACATCCTCCATATTCTCCCGATCTTTCACCAACTGATTATCATTTTTAGGCCCTTAAGCACATTTTTAAATGGTAAAACTTTTCGATCTAAAGAAGAGGTGGAATCATCATTTAAAGATTTTGTTGCATCACAGCCAATAACTTTTTACCAACGCGGAATAAATGACCTTGTAGATGGATGGCAGAGATGCATAGCTGCTCAACGTTCGTATTTTGACTAATTTTAACATTTCTACTGTTAATGTTTCAACAATAAATGTATGTATTTGAAATCGGCCATTATTTTTGTAACAACCTAATATATATATATATATATATATATATTATATATATATATATATATTACTGACACCATCACCACCATCTGTTTAATTAATCCCCAGTCATAAATATTGCCCCCGAAGGTGATGAGAAGATCTAATACCGAAACTTGGTTAGGATTCCCCAGAAAAATGTATATAAAGCCCCATGGATTTTATATTTACCATTTTCAATAAAGTTAGCGGTCTGATGAAACTCATTGGTATACACAGATACCAGAAGGTAGAAATAACCGCAAAATGGCCAATTTCTGTCTTTTTTCTTTACCAATTATATTTCTCTGTTCAATGTGATAAAAGATAAAAGATAAATTTCAGTTTTTTTAATTAAATAACTTTATTTGCTATGAAGAGTAAATGCTTTTTTTTCTTCATTCATATACAAATTAGGGTCATTTTAATATTTGGGTGTGCCTTGAGGGATGGGTTCGGGTGACACTTTAACAACAGGTTAGAGTGAAACAATATCCCTAGAAGGTTTTGCCGCCATCGGTGATCTTCTGAAGATGATCATGGACTTTCTGGACAAGTTTCACCCAGAGGCTTCCAAGCTGAGAGGCGAATGGTTTGAAGAATTCCAAAGCTTGTTTGGCGACTTTACCGCTAACATCGTTAACGTGGGAAATGAACTGGAAAAAAAGGAATAGGTAAGAGAATAAGTAGTAATAACATTATTTTATCAAACATTGGAGTTCACAAATAATATTGTACTCGCAGCACCTGTGGATATTCCACAGAATAATAATTCAATTATTACAACGTTTGATATGTTTACTTAAGAGCTATTGCTAAAGAGTTCAGTGTGTAAAAAGTATAATAATCTTGATTTAACTCTCTCTTACTCTTTTTTATTTATTTCCTTCTTTTCATCCTTTCCTTATGTTCGAATGAAACAGATAAGCATTGTGACTTCCATGCACTCACCACTCTCTCTAGCTTTCCCCAAGTCTTTCTTTCTTTCTTTCCTTAATTTTTATCATATTTTTCTGTGTAGCATGTCCTTTTTTCTCTTTATTTTCTTCCTCTTTAACTGACAACACAAATTCCCTTCGCTTTCTGTGGCCCTATATTACTATCGGCCATCACTCTTGGTAATTCAGCAGTGTCACACGCGGCTGATAGATGGTCCATCAACACTGGTGTGTCCATGCGTAGAAGTTCATAGAAGAACGTCGTTTATGAGCCCATCATTACTTTTCCAGCAGTGCCCACCATGTCTTGAACGTCTTACATGGATGATTTGTATGATTGGAGGTAAGTGGCCGCACAACGCCTGTTCCTTTCTTATCTCTTCTTTTTTTCTCTTTGTTTTTTTGTTTACTCACTGCACAAGTAGTCCTCCTTCTCTCTCCCTCTCTCTCTCTTTCTCTTTCTCTCTCTTTCTTTCTCTCTTTCTCTCTCTCTCTCTCTCTGATCCATTAAACGAGTTCAAATATAAATGAATTTACTCTTCATCATTTTTCATTAAAATTTTCTCGACACTAATGGCAACTAAGGCATAGCTCAGTGGTTAGATCACAGGTTGACCAAAACAAAGATTGTTGGTTCATCCTTAAATGGATGCAGGTTTTGAATATCTAATGGCCTTTAATCAGATATGTAGCGAAAAAAAAAGACTTAAATACTTTTGATTCATCCTAGTCTATTCCGTTGATTTCACATCTATCTATCTATCTATCTATCTATCTATCTATCTATCTATACAAGTTAGTATATACTTATCTATGCATGTTTTTTCTTCCTCTCTTTCTTTACTTCTTTCTCTCTCTCTCTCTCTCTCTCTATCTCTATCTCTGTCTCTCTCTCCTTATTCTCTGCAATTCTTTTCTCTTTTCTTTAAACCAATTTATAGAAAAGTTCTGTACTTACATCTTTGGCAAGGGTCTTGATGTTTTCAAAATGGGGCTGCAGTTTTTCTCCGGCGGATTTCACAATTTTCTTGAAGAAATCATGCAAATCGTGGAATTTACCGTGGAGGTTTCCGATGACTTTCATGATGGTATCGTTAATTTTGCTCCAGATGTCGTTTAAGTCACGTTTCTCGATCAATTGATAGCTAATCTGAATTTAAAACAAAATATTTATCAGCAAAGATATACAGTTTTCTATTGGAAATAAATGACATAACGTATATCCTTATTAATTATACAGACTTACAGGGCATGTTGAAATTCCACTGGTGCTAAGGACATCATGTCTATTCTCTCATACCTCTTCTCCACACTTTATTGTTATGTTATCATTCTCTTACTTGATATCTTCCAATTTGAATTGTTACCCCATTTGTTTATCTAAATATTGTCGTTTAATAAGGTTAGTTCGGCATAATTCCAGAAGCAAGGACACTCAGTGACAATCAAACTCACTAGTCTAGCTTGCTAACCGTTACTCCACATGAGTTACATGCTGTATTTTACTAAGTTTAATACAAGTATAGAGTACAAAAAGTATAGAGTACCCAGTGAGGATCGAACTCACCACCAATGATTCGTTAGTCTAACTCGCTAATGATTACGCCACTTTATCTAAATATTACACAAACATAATTAGCTTCATATGAAAAAAAAAAAAAAAAAGAATGCATAACAAATTTTAATATATGTATTTACCCAACCCCTCCGGATATGACATAAGTTCAATTTATAAACTGAATAAAGCCGATTTTCATTCTCCTATAGTGGTTGCTTCACCAATGCTAAAGAACCCAGTCTGACCTACTATTTAACCATATCTGTAGGTGGTGGTGGTGAAGAGAAGGATTCATGTCTATCCCAAGTGCATTAACGAGAAGTGAAATGCAAACACGACCAGGATTTGAACTCGGGCTGTCGATTCCATTTTTTTACTACGATAACCATCAATTTAAATGTATTTTAATTGACGCCTGATAATCTCTACTTTTATCCTTTTGAGCACCTGATATCCGGCAAGATTTGGCACTTGATATCCAGCAAGATTCCTCATTTCATCTCTATTTCCTCGTTTTCCACTCTCGATAGATATGTATTCATTTTTTTCATTTTAGCTGGTAGTCTTTTCTTTTTTGTCTAGCTTAATTACAAAATCTGCTGCCTACAAATATAATATGGCATCCCCCAGATGACACACTGGGGCCTTCTCAATGGGGCATGTGCAGTGCTTCTGTAATAGCAGGAAGTCCATACCTTTTTTGCTCCATTCTGGGGCCAGGCAAGTTACTCCGTAGGTTTCAAAAATAGTAACGCCCTTTCTTACTAACTCCACAATGATATGCTTATATTGGTGAAATGCTTTCTTGATTGTGCATTTCGTTTGGCAAGGATTCGGAATCCTAACATTATAGAATATGCCCATGGTGCTTGGTTGACTAGCCCGAATAATCAAGACCTTGCATTGGTGATGATATTTCTTTTTCAGAAACTGTAATTGATTCCAGTTAAAAAAAGACAACGAATCGAGACTATACTAAACTCTGATCTTCCATAGAAAATAGCAACTATCGTTCACACAAACATACATAAAATAAACAAAGAAATAGAATTATTTCAGATACTTACGATGTCGGCAACTTTGTGCATGACATTCTTGAACATGTTTTCAATATCCACAAAGATAGTTCCACTCTCTGAAAATCAAAAGAGAATTATTTAATCCAAAATGTCCATGTATTTCAAAGAATTTCCCAAGAAGGAATTTCAATTTCTTAGATAGATAAATTATTCGTTTTCATTTTTTAAATTGAATTTCTTCTAGGGTTTCACGAAAACTAGATTTTAGTAATTACTTCTACAGATACTTTTTTAATACTTTTTTAATACTAGGGGAGTCAAAGGCTTTTTTTCAGGTACCTGGTCAATAAACCCAGCCCTACCCTTGAAATCAATGGGGGATGGAAGGTTTTTTCCTGGGTGGGGTTGACCCCTTGAGATCATGCTAGTTTTATATATCTTACCGGTTCAAAGGCTGAAGCCACTGGACACAGGTTTTGAAGCACAAGATAAGTATTATGTATGTATGCATCTATCTATCTATCTATCTATCTATTTATCTATCCATCTATCGAACTCTTCTTTAATTCATTTTACTTTCTTTTCTTTCTTTCCTTCGTTCTCAGCTTCTATCGCTCTCTCTCTCTCTCTCTCTCTCTCTCTCTCTCTCTATATATATATATATATATATATATATATATATATATATATATATATATATATAAAGGCTAATGGATATAAATAGTTTTAGCATATAAAGGGGCTCAAAGCTAAAATAGCAGAGCTGAATTAAATCATGAATGAAATATTATGGTGTTAATTTCCTGTATCTATAATTATATGCGTATTATGCAATCTTTCAATATATATGTGTGTGTCTGTCTGTCTGTTTGTTCTTTTTTGGAGTGAAAAATGATTTCCGTCAACCAATGTCCCTGCGTTCTCTTATCTCGCCATCTCGAGTGTTAGAATTGTTGATCAATACGTAGGCAATATAGTAATTTATACTTACTTTCCATGGCTTCAATATCGGCCATCATATCGTGCAAGAACTTAGCAGCAGCCTTGGGAGCCATATGAAGTCCTTCGGTGATGTTGAGGGCAGCCATACGAAGGTTTTCGTACATTTTCTTTGTGAACTGAAAGCAACAGTATATAAAAGTATTTAAAAAGTTATTCTGATAGAGCAAAAATAGCTATTGTAGAAATATAACAGAATAGCATATAAAATTGCCATTATGTTTATATATACGACCATAATGCAGCAAAACTGGCACATCATAACGAGACTTTTGCTAAAGCAATAAACTTAAAATGTTTCTGAGAGAATAAGTAATCTTTTGTCTAATTTACAACTTGATACTTTTTTGTCTTTTCGATATAACGAGATGTTAGAAAGATAATTATGAAATGTTAATTAGAATCCTTTACCACTTCTCGAATAGAAACATCAATATCATTATGGACTACATGGTCCTCTAATTGTTTTAGAAATACATTCTTGTGATTCTGACACTCTAACAATAAAAGCTAATTGCCTTTTATAACAAAAATCTACATAAAATCTTAATAAAAAAAGATTAGTCATGGTTCTGCCAATCAAATCATCCACGATGAGCTTGGCTTCCATAAAACAAGAATCCATTTATAACTTGATACTTTTTTGTCTTCTCGATATAACGAGATGTAAGAAAGATAATTATGAAATGCTAATTAGAATCCTTCACCACTTCTTGAATAGAAACATCAATATCATCATGGACCACAATTATAACGTAAACTTAACGAGTCGTCTATATATTTACTAATTCTGTTCTTGCGATTTGGTCATTGGTACCAATATAACTAAAAATTCTAAATGTTCTAAATGTCGATATTCTTTAATAGTGTCATATTTTTGGGTATTTCATCTCATTATATTGGTTTAATATTTAATTATATTTTGTAAGAAAACTTCAATTTCTGAATAAAGGTTGGTTGGTTGGTTGGTTGGTTGGGACAATCATATAGGTGCTAAGGCTTGATGTGTCCATTCGATTCTGGGTAATGTAAACTTACGAGTGTCTTGGCTTCGGCAGCATTTCTGACTTGGTCAATAATTTCATGGACTTCATCAGCGAGAACTGAACCGAAGGTGGCAGCAAATTTATTAATCACTCTGTAAAGAAAATTGCAATTATTATTTAGATATTGCTAAAGTTTTGTGGGTTAAATATAATGATGTTTGATCCCTGAAATCATTTTTGACTGTAGGGTAATAACTTGATGAAGTCTTTGTTAAAAACTTGACAGCAAGTAAAGCTGTATGTGTGAAATTATTGTAAAAAACTTTTTTTTTTCTTGTGTCATTTGACCCAGTCGATTTAAGATAAAGAAACCTTATCCTTTTTGTCTGGTTTCTAATTTTTCTGCTACGTCTGAACAAAGGAAGATTTATCAACTACGAAATAACAAATGGTCTTGCATATTTCTGCTCATAAACACAGATCTTTCGTCATTGAACAATTTCAGGTTGTATTATGCAGAAATGCGGATAGGTATGCGTTCTGCGTCCCTGACACACAAAGACCTAAAAGGACATAGTAAAATGATATCCAGTGTTTTTCTTTTTTCTTCCTTCACCATTTCAAGCTAACTGTAAATACATTTCAATAGTTTCTTAGAAATTAATTACACAGGATAGGTTACAAGGTAGGAGTTAGACGGCTTTGGATGGGAACAATAAATTTCCCTGGGGACTCATTCAAACAAATATGTGCGTCCCACGATGTACTAAATCAAAAAGATATCAGCATCACTGATTATGTAATTATCTTTCCTCTTAAATAATATATATATATATATATATATATATATATATATATTGCTAGACAAGACTTTTTGACCACCTTATATAAAGGGTTGGTAGTTGTATTTAAATTGTTTGTCAGTTGTTCATCTAAATTTGTCTTTAGAATAATTAAAGTAGAAAGTTTTCACATGATGAAATTCAAAATGGCAAAAGCGAAAGAAATGACGTATCTCGGAGCTCAAAGCGGGTGCGAACGTGTCTCGCGTGCAAAATGAGTGAAGAGCTCGAAAGAAAAGAAAATTTGGCTAACTTAACACCTTAATTTAAGGAAAGGCGAATTCGGAGCCAGGAGAATTGGCGAGAATGTATTTGCACGCATGCAAAATGTGTTGTGATCAAGCTGTGCATATAACATCAGACGTAGCAGTGAAAGAGATGAGACGCTTTTGAACGTGTTATTGAGTATACGTTGGAGATTGCTGTGTTATTGTTGCAAGCGATATAATTTGTCTTCAGACTTTTGGAACTTTCGAAATAGATAACGGGATCAGTTTTCAGAAATCATAAATGAACTTTATAAATGGAAGCTTTTAACTGCGGTCATGAAAGAAGAAAACAAAAAACAAAGCTACTTACTGACGCTCAGCAAGACCGAGTTCTTTTCCACCGGCAGAAACAACATTTTCTACTTCATCAAGGGCGAGTTTTTCAAGTTCAGCAGTGGCTGTATGAATAAGGAACTCAAAAGCTGAAAAGGAAATAAATTTGAAAAAATAAATAAAACAAAATAAATTATAAGGGAACAGTAAACAAAAAATAATAATATAAAAACACAATATTTTACATTTAATTCATCCGGGGAAGAGTAGTATGATTAGTTTCGGATATGCGCTGGATGAGACAATTCTTGGGGTTTCCCAATCTAATATCACGATGGTGTTCATAGATCCGTCTTTTAAAATTCCTTGATGTTTCGCTTATATATTTTTATCATGTGTATACGCATTATTTTTATTATGCTGACCAAAAAGTTCGTTTTGTTTTAATCTTTATATCAGATTAGGACTGTTCGGTTTGAAATAAATTAATTCAAAACGATCCGTTTCGATTGTACAGCAGTGTGGTAGAATGAGATAATCTTAGAGTTGTCTTCCCTTTTCTAAGGGATTATCCCCCTTGTTTTAAACAGTAAAAAAAACGCCATCTTTGTATATATACGTGCGTTCTTGGGTTGACTAAAACCATAATTACCTAAAGTTATTCTTTTCAGTCTTTTTATTCGCCACAAGTACATATTTAATTTGATCAAAATTGATGTATTTTTCTTTATCAATTTTAATATAGAAAATGGAAGAAAATAAACAATATTTTCAGTAAATTATGATTTTATGTTTTATGAAATTTACAAAAACTTCTCAAATTTAAGATAAGAACTGCACATTTTAAAGAGAAGGTAAATAAACAAACGTTTCAAACTTCACCGAAAGATTCTCTTTAAACAAAAATTACAGTTTAATTGAGTTATTAGATAAGAATGATTAACATTATACGACATTGAATATAGCCAACTAGCAGGACCTGTGGATGTACTACAGTATGATAATCTAATTATTACAATGTTTGATATGTTTACTTAAGAATTGTTGTAAAATTGTTCAATATGTAAAAAGCATAATAATCTTGATTTAACTATCTCTCACTTTCTTTCTTTCTTTCCTTCTTTTCATCACCAATTGAAACAGATTAACGTTTTTGTTTTCGTATTCTCACCCTGTCTCTCTATCTTTTTTCTAGTTTCTTTTTTCCCTTCTTTTTCTGTGCAGCATGTTCATTGTTTCTTTATGATAAAAACAAAATGGCCTATTATTTAACTGTGGTGAACACACTCAAAAGAAACAAGAATTTGGCGGAAAAGCAACATCAGATAATCAGTATTTACATTTTTGCATTTCATCTTGGACGATGTGGACGGTCTTATTTCTAACCAGGGGGTGTTGCAAGATGATAATGGATGGAAGATTAAGGAACACCACTATCAATTGAATATAGAAAATAGCCTTAAGATATCTAAATTAAGGATTGAAAATACTTTGTAGCAATCTGGTGTATGTTAGTCTCTTTAATGTATGACTTCCGCCTAATTTGATCAATTTCTTTATTAATTTTTACATAGAAACTAGAAGAACATAAACAATATTTTCAGTAGTTCTTATATAAGAACAAAATATTTTACATTTAATTCATCCGGAGAAGCGCATTATGGCTAGTTTTGGATATGTGTTGGAAGAGACAATTGTTGGGGTTTCCTAATCTAATGTTACAACCGTGTTCATAGATCCTTGTTATATTTTACGAAAGTTAAAGATTCTGCCGTCAGTAATGCCACAGTTTCCAATACAGAAAAATAATATTGGCTTATCAAATTCTGGGTGAGGTTTTTGAGCTTTCCATACAGCATTATCACCCTTAGGAAAGTTATGGATCCCAGGTCTAAACCCTCCCCTTTAATATTTTGGCAAAATTTCCAGTCGGTCTATAATTAATAGAGAAGATAATGGTTGTCTTACCACTCGAGAAAATCACTCTCCCATGAGAGGAAGCAATAATGGTAAATAAATACTATATTTATTTTTAATCTTGAGAGAGACCAGCCAGTCTTTGTTTTTCTTTAATCTTTGTGCCTGTATTTGTTCTGTGTGAGATTTCAAATTGATTTAGGGCGACACTTACCTTCTTTCTCTATCATAGATTCGATAGAGAAGGCTGAACAGGATGCAACGAGGAGAAGAGCAATGAAGAACTTCATGATTGTTTTGTGCTGTCAAATAAAATAGAAAAAGAGAAAGTTGTGAACAAAGTGAAATAAAAGAAGCACATTTGACAAATGGGAATGAAGAGAGAATCATAGAATAAAATAAAGATTATTTGAATAAAATATGTAGAGTCTTGGGGTGTGTTGAATTACTCTTTGAGGTTTTGTTTTAGGGTTGTTTTATTTTAACCATTTGAAAGTAGGAATGATCATATGAATAGCGAAAATAATTTGACCCAAACTAAAACTCCCAAAGAACAGAGAATAATAATAATAATAATAATAATAATAATAAATGAAAGCTACAAATACTTAGGAATTTTAGAAGCGGAAATATCATGCAAACAGAAATGAAAGGAAAAGTTAAAAAAGTAAATCTCAGGAGAACTAGAAAACTTCTAGAAACCAAACTTAACAGCAGAAATCTGATCAAAGGAATCAATACCCGGGCTGTCCCCATTATAAGATTATTTAAATAAAAAAGTAGAATGTTGGGGTGTGTTGAATTACTCTTTGAGGTTTTGTTTTAGAAGTATGCTTGTTTCAACTATCAGCAAATAATAATGCTGATTTGTAATCTTTTGAAATTATGTTTCTTTTTCTCTTCGTTGCAGAAGCATACATTAAAAACGCGAATGAACAATGAATCCTAGAATAGAAAAAAAATAATTTGACTCTCAAAAAAAAAACTTCAAAAAGACAGTAAAAAAAAGAAGACTCTTACGTATGATCACAATCATTGTCATTGTAATGTTCTTAAAATATATTAGGCTGAATAATTCATTGAATAAGGATAACGTTTGTTATTCAGAAAGAATCCGGTTTTTTTTTCTTTAGGAAAAGAAAAACTGAAGCAAGGACGGAGCTTCAGCATCCACTCCCCGAATATCTCCCTAACATAACAGCGAAAACGTTAATACGACGAAACGAATGAAGAAGCAAGCTATGTCAATTAAAAACCGGCGTCAACTATGAAAGTTATACGGTACATTAAAATTATTCATAGAGTAACAAAAAAATTAATTTCGGAACTTCAGATGGTACGCAAGATGTTAATGGCAGTATTTATCCCGGAAGTATTTATCCCGGAAGCAGTTTCAGTAGGAGTAGAGAATCCATTATAACCTGGGTTCATTATCCAACTGAAGCTTCTTTTTTAGGTACTTCGTTAGGGTCAAAGTGATACAGCCATACAGTAGCACTGGTACAACAACTTGGAAAAATTGTCGCTTTAACTTGTGAGTGAGATCGGATTTCTATATGACTGATTATTTGTCTCTTCTGCCATACCTTGCTTATACGTGTATTAAAATCGCTTTCTGTCGATGAGATTTTACTACCTAGGTTTTTATCCCGGAAATATCAGAAGCAGTTTTGGTTGGAGTAGACGATCCATTCTAACATAGGTTCATTATCCAATTGAGGCAGAACACATCTCGTTTACCATGTCATGTATTTTTAGTTTTGTTTTGTGTACAGAACAATAAATTGAATGTAAAGTGCTGTCAAGACTTGGTCGATCATCATCGCAGTCAACAGTGAATTAGCCGAATCTTTATGTGATTTATAGGGAAGTAGTTTCTCGTTGCTTTTCTCCTAGACTGGTTGTCAACTAGAATCGCTAATCAGCTCTTCTATCATAGTTTGAATGTAGATTATTTGATAATAAATCTTTTATAGATTACCGGATATGACGGAAAGGTGAGGGTTTCTTGTTGTCTTTCTCCTAGACTGGTTGTCAACTAGCATCGCTAATCAGCCTTCTATCATAGCTTTGAATGTAAACTATTGTAGTAGGTTTGAATTCAATTAAAAGCCGGGATAGGAAGAAAGTGCTGCGCCAATCTAGGTTCAAACACTAGAGGTAAATAGGTACTAAGTTAGTCACAAGGCAGTCTACATAAATTTCTTCCATTTGATGTTTACTTAGTATAGTGAGCCTGCCTTCCGTGAAAATCAGCATTTTGAGTCCTAGAATTTACCAAGAATAAAACCCTGAACAATGGTTGGGATACGACCTTAAAAATGAATGGAGTAAAAAAAAGGTTTTCAGTTAGAAAAATGAAAAAAATGTCAAATAAAATGAAACTTATAAGCGACTAAATTAATTAAAATTATTAAGAATAAGGAATTTTAAATTAAAGAGAGAGAGAGAGAGAGAGAGAGAGAGAGAGAGAGAGAGAGAGAGAGAGAGAGAGAGAGAGAGAGAGAGAGAGAGAAGAACAAGAACCAAGGAGCTGTTCTAGAGGTGATCTTACCTTCAGACTTATCAGGCTGAGAATGCATGTCTTCAAGAAATTGTCGGTCGTATATATAGCATCTTGGGATAAAGCACGTGACAGTAAGCATGTGTACAGTTTCCCAAGGCATCACAGATACCAAATCTGTAAAGGTCACCAAACAAAGATTTGTTGACATAACCAGAGATAAGAAAAAAAAAAGTAAGAAAAAAACGAGATACTTCATTAATCTAAATTTCGTATTAACTGATAAAAAAATTAACAGTGTTAGATGGATTGAAATGAACAATCCGAGATGGATAGATAGATAGAAATGAACAATCCGAGATAGATAGATAGATAGATAGATGGATAGAAATGAACAATCCGAGATAGATAGATAGATAGATAGATGGATAGAAATGAACAATCCGAGATAGATAGATAGATAGATAGATGGATAGAAATAAACAATCCGAGATGGATAGATAGATAGAAATTAACAATCCGAGATGGATAGATAGATAGAAATTAACAATCCGAGATGGATAGATAGAAATGAACAATCCAAGATGGATAGATAGATAGAAATGAAACAATCCGAGATAAATAGATAGATAGATACATAGAAATGAACAATCCGAGATAGATAGATAGATAGATAGATAGATAATAGATAGATAGATAGATAGATATAAATGAACAATCCGAGGTAGATAGAAGAATAGAAATGGACAATCCGAGATAGATAGATGGATAGAAATGAACAATCCGAGATGGAGAGATAGATAGATAGATAGAAATGAACAATCCGAGATAGATAGATGGATGGAAATGAACAATCCGAGATAGATAGTTGGATAGAAATGAACAATGCGAGATAGATAGACAGACTGATAGATAGATAGAAATGAACAATCCGAGATAGATAGATAGATAGAAATGAACAATCCGAGATGGATAGATAGATAGAAATGAACAATCCGAGATAAATAGATAGATAGATACATAGAAATGAACAATCCGAGATAGATAGATAGATAGATAGAAATGAACAATCCGAGATAGATAGATAGATAGATAGATAGATGGATAGAAATGAACAATCCGAGATAGATAGATAGACAGATCGATAGATAGATAGAAATGAACAATCCGAGATAGATAGATAGATAGATAGATAGATAGATATGAACAATCCGAGATAGATAGATAGATAGAAATGAACAATCCGAGATAGATAGATGGATGGAAATGAACAATCCGAGATAGATAGATGGATAGAAATGAACAATCCGAGATAGATAGACAGATAGATAGATAGAAATGACAATCCTAGATAGATTAGATAGATAGATAGATAGATAGATAGATAGATAGAAATGAACAATCCGAGATAGATAGACAGACAGATAGATGGATAGAAATGAACAATCCGAGATAGATAGAAAGACTGACAAATAGATAGAAATGAACAATCCGAGATAGATAGATAGATAGATAGATAGATAGATAGATGGATAGAAATGAACAATCCGAGATAGATAGATAGATAGATAGATAGATAGATAGATAGAAATGAACAATCCGAGATAGATAGATAGATAGATAGATAGAAATGAACAATCCGAGATAGATAGATAGATAGATAGATGGATATAAATGAACAATCCGAGATAGATGGATATAAATGAACAATCCGAGATATATAGATAGATAGATAGATAGATAGAAATGAACAATCCGAGATAGATAGATAGATAGATAGATATGAACAATCCGAGATAGATAGATAGATATAAATGAACAATCCGAGATATATAGAAGAATAGAAATGGACAATCCGAGATAAATAGATAGATAGATACATAGAAATGAACAATCCAAGATAGATAGATAGATAGAAATGAACAATCCGAGATAGATAGATAGATAGATAGATAGAAATGAACAATCCGAGATAGATAGATAGATAGATAGATAGATAGATAGATAGATAGAATGAACAATCCGAGATAGATAGATAGATAGATAGATAGATAGATAGATAGAAATGAACAATCCGAGATAGATAGATAGATAGATAGATGGATATAAATGAACAATCCGAGATAGATGGATATAAATGAACAATCCGAGATATATAGATAGATAGATAGAAATGAACAATCCGAGATAGATAGATAGATAGATAGATAGATATGAACAATCCGAGATAGATAGATAGATACAAATGAACAATCGAGATAGATAGATAGACAATCCGAGATAAATAGATAGATAGATAGAAATGAACAATATAGATAGATAGATAGATAGAAATGATAGATAGATAGATAGAGATAGATAGATGGATAGAAATGAACAATCCGAGATAGATAGATAGACAGATCGATAGATAGATAGAAATGAACAATCCGAGATAGATAGATAGATAGATAGATAGATATGAACAATCCGAGATAGATAGATAGATAGAAATGAACAATCCGAGATAGATAGAAGAATAGAAATGGACAATCCGAGATAGATAGATAGATAGAAATGAACAATCCGAGATGGATAGATAGATAGATAGATAGAAATGAACAATCCGAGATAGATAGATGGATGGAAATGAACAATCCGAGATAGATAGATGGATAGAAATGAACAATCCGAGATAGATAGACAGACAGATAGATAGATAGAAATGAACAATCCGAGATAGATACATAGATAGATAGATAGATAGATAGATAGATAGAAATGAACAATCCGAGATAGATAGACAGACGATAGATGGATAGAAATGAACAATCCGAGATAGATAGAAAAGATGATAGATAGAAATGAACAATCCGAGATAGATAGATAGAAAGATAGATAGAAATGAACAATCCGAGATAGATAGATAGATAGATAGATGGATAGAAATGAACAAGATAGATAGATAGATAGATAGATAGAAATGAACAATCCGAGATAGATAGATAGATAGATAGAAATGAACAATCCGAGATAGATAGATAGATAGATAGATAGAAATGAACAATCCGAGATAGATAGATAGATAGATAGATAGATAGATGGATATAAATGAACAATCCGAGATAGATAGATATAAATGAACAATCCGAGATATATAGATAGATAGATAGAAATGAACAATCCGAGATAGATGGATAGAAATGAAAAATCCGAGATAGATAGATAGATAGATAGATAGATAGAAATGAACAATCCGAGATTGATGGATAGACAGATAGATAGATAGATAAAATAAACAATCCGAGATATATAGATAGACAGATAGATAGAAATAAACAATCCGAGATAGATAGATAGATAGACAGATGGATAGAAATGAACAATCTGAGATAGATAGCTAGATAGATAGATAGATAGATAGAAATGAACAATCCGAGATAGATAGATAGATAGAAATGAACAATCCGAGATAGATAGATAGACAGATAGATAGAAATGAACAATCCGAGATAAATAGATAGATAGAAATGAACAATCCGAGATAGATAGACAGATAGATAGAAATGAACAATTTGAGATAAATAGATAGATAGATAGATAGAAATGAACAATCCGAGATAGATAGATAGATAGATAGATAGAACTGAACAATCCGAGATAGATAGATAGACAGATAGATAGAAATGAACAATCCGAGATAGATAGATAGATAAATAGATAGATAGAAATGAACAATCCGAGATAGATAGCTAGATAGATAGAAATGAACAATCCGAGATAGATAGAGAGATAGATAGATATAGATAGATAGAAATG
>CM042147.1:56957468-56972468 GCA_023376005.1 Doryteuthis pealeii | reverse complement strand
GAACGTCCTTTATATCTAACCCATTCGGCATGGGTAGGATGTGACTCAAGGTCTTAAAAAATCTGAGTAAGATTTACCTCAAAACAGCGCATGTTATTAGTTCATCTAAAGATTTACATAATGTATGGTGTGGTTAATTTGCATACTAGGTTTAACAAAACCGGGTTTAATAAATAATTACTTGGTGTTATTTATCTCTAATACTGTTGTTTTATTCTCCAACGTATTAACATCAATCTTATGAATGATTTTATATAGAAACCAATTAAAATATAATTTATAAAAGTGTAATCTTTTTATATGAGTTCTTATTAAATTTCTTTAATCTTTCTACTTTAATAAAATTAATTACATTAAAACCTAAATACTTACGCTCGGAGGGCGAATATTCTTGTTAATAACAATAATAATAATTTCACAAAATACATGTCAGATGATGACAGGGGTGTTGTCAACGATGATATATTACTGGGATCATTGAAAATTTCGGGTCTTTCAACATCGTATTTGTTATAGGTGATATACCATTAGACTATAGTGGAATGCGCCGACGGTTACTATAAGTAACAGGAACAATTATGGTTTGAGAAAGCCAATGCGAGTCAGCTCGTAGCTCTCTTTGTCGGACGCAATTCCTACTTTTCTTTACTGTAATTGTCTACTCTTTTGTTAATACATTTTCCTACATTTGTTACCCGTCGTTTTGTATTATTTTGACCCCTTAAAACCCCACAACAGTATTTTCTCCACCATGCGGCCTAATCCAGGTTGATCAGACCCTGATTCATTTGATTTCTTAACAATGATCTATATTAAAGTCTAGTTGTTAGATTTGCTGCAAAATTGCCCATATTAATGCATTTTAAATCATAAAATATGTGTTATTTATCTCTAAGAAATAAATATTTACATTGTAACCGGTGGGAATAATTTACATAATGATTTTAACAAAACTGGGTTTAATAAATAATTCTTTACACTTACTGGTTTCTAATACTATCATGTTATTCTAAAAAGTATTAAAAGCAATCCTATGTATAATTTCATATAGGAATTTATTTAAATAACATTAAAATAAATGTAATGTGTTTATATTCGTTCATATTTTGTTTCGTTTGTCTTTCTAATTTAATATAACATTTCATTACATTAAAACATAAATACTTGCGTCCAGGGGGCGCGTATTTTTGCTAGCATTATTAATCTTAAATTTTAGAGAAAACTCATTATTTCAAAAAAATTTTTTTTTTTTTTTTTTTTTTTTTTTTTGAAAGGTTAGAGTGTTTTAAAGTTCACAGTTTTATCGAAAACTTAATGGCAATTTAAAAAAATATTTCATTACATTAAAACTTAAATATTTGCACCCAGGGGGCGCATATGTTTGCTAATGATAATAATAATAATAATAATAATTACTAGCAAAAGTAATAAGCAAGTATTAAGTATATAAGGGGGCGCATATTTTTGATAGTAATAATGACAATCGTTTATATCTCGTGATCCGGTACAATTATCTTAAAGAATATTTTTTATAAAAATAATCGTGTATTAGTCTCTTGTCACTTGCAAAAGCTGTTTGTTCTCACGTCATAACGAACTTGAAAGGAAAATAGTTACTAAAATGTTGTATGTCCTTGAAAAGTACTCTAAGTCAAAATTCAGGACATCTTTGAAATTTACAACGAACACTATTACAGAATGTAACATATTACCGTGTTTCCCCAAAAAATTAAACCGCCCTGTCGACTGGGCCGTTAGAACGCACCGACTGCACCTCTGCAGAGGGGTAGGAATTCCCCAAATGGGGCCACCTGTTGGCTGTGGGTGGCGACCCGTGATGCTTAAGAATAGAACCCAGGTGGTTGAGCAGTCCATGTCTTGCAATACTCCGCTTTGGTCCTTTCTTGGGCTCGACGGGCGGTCGGAGAGGCCCCCATGATCAATTAAATGGTCATATCAAGCCGTAGCACCTATATGATTGCCCAAACCCTATTGCCCTAATGGCAAGAATGCGGTGGTTGAGGGTCTTCATGTCCTGTGAATGACGTTAAACTCTATCTGATGGTGAGGTTCCAGTTCTGGATGTTGGGGCAATGTGGAGCACCCCTTCATCACCATTGTTCCCTGGTTCACTCTGACCCGGAGTGGTAGTACCTGTGGTATCGGCATTAAATGGCCCACTGAGGTTGATATGCCGTAAAACAAACCAAACCAAACCAAACCAAAAACCGCTTTATATTAGTTTTCACTCCTAAATATAACACTAGGAATAAACGATTCTCATAATTTTGCTTGAAGTATTGCATAAAGTATGTTATTGTATTTTATTTATTTATTTTATTTTATTTCATTTTGAAGGTTATTGCAATGGAAAAGTAATTGTCTAAGGTCTTATTAATTTCGAAGTATCTTCATCTTCAGAGACGTTTTCACTATGGACACGGTGATGTGTGTTCATATTTCTGAACGTTATAAACACGGCATTACGTGGGATATTTGAGTGCCACGCGGAAGAGACGTGACTTCAGGTGTTCAGATCAATTTCATTCTATTTTTTAATTATTTTTCTTTTATTAATAATAATTCATTCGATGTTAAATTCTAATCTACTGTTGAATTCAGTTAAAATCAATTTATCTAAGATTCAAATATGTATTTATGGAATGTACATATTCAGTGTTTAATTCTAACCTACCGTTAATCTGAGGATGCAACGTAGCTTTAACAAAGCTTCCTTAATTCTATTACCAACAGTACGTACTATTGTTTCTATTTTAATGGAAAAATTATTATCATTATTTTTGCATTTAATTAAATGTTTATGGAATGAGGATGCACGTGTGTTGATGTGTTTTTTAATCCAAATTTGGAGAGGTCTGGCTGTATTTCCTATTTTAAAAATCATGCCATTTTAATCAAATTAAACGATAAATAGTGTAAGTTTTTACATATGTTTGGATATCTTATTGGGCAGTTGGCTATTGTGCATGTTGTGACAGTATTGTTGTTTTTCGTTAGGTGTTGGCGTAGTGAGGATCCAGTGGGCCAGTTGGACATTTAGCCCCTCCTTGTGAATAGCTCTCGATGGTAGGTGTGACACTTCACCTCAAACGCTAAAAACAATTTACTACGCATACGACTACAGAATTTAACATATTATCAAAGGACATTATTAGTAAAGAACATTTGGTATGTATGTATGCCAGGAGAAAACTACGAAAATAAAACAATTAATGATAAAGTAAATATATATACACATTCACTATCACCAGAGTCTGCTTTTTGTGCATAAATAATGAAGATTTTACTTATATCTGGGAAGATATTGAAAAGTAAGAGAAGGGAAAGTCATTTATGGCGTTCGCGATTAAAACATATACACATCAATTATGTAAGACCAAAACTGCGTGACTAACTTTTTATTATCCCTCTTTCTACCTTTCGTTTGGAAGGGCTTTTCTTACAATTCTTTTATTTAAAATAGCTGCACATGCCGTTTTCAGACTCGCTCTCAGTCCTACTATCATTAAGAAATAAAAAACTGGAAGACCCTCTCATCATTGAGCTCCTGAATAGATTAGACTCAATGTCTAACTCTAAGGAGATTAGGATATGCTGGATTACAAGTCATATAGGAGTGAGGGGGAATGAAGGAGCTGACTCTGCAGCTAAATCGGCTCTAAATTTAATCCCTGACAAGTTCCAGATACCATATACTGACTTGAAACCTAAAATTAATAGATTCCTTCATACAAAATGGCAGCAACACTGGAATAACTGTATCCACAATAAACTCTTCCTAATCAAACCGACTTTGGGAGGCTGCAGACCAACTTTAAGGAAGTCTAGAAAGGAACAAGTCATTATGTCCCGATTATGCATTGGTCATACAAAACTAACACACTCTTTATATACTCAAACAAGAACAACAACCACAATGGGAAAAATGTCAAACACCCCTGACAGTCAAACACTTATTGATGGAATGCAGATTTTTTGCTCACATCAGAAAACATTATTTTAAAGCAAACAATATGAAGGATCTATTTGAAAATGTTAACATTGGGGATATTTTCTCCTTTTTAAGGGAAATAAAATTATACCATAGAATATAGACATGAAACAAATCAATGCCATACAATATAATTCCCAATAATGCTAACACATTGTTAAAACCAATTACTAAAAGTATATATATGAATACACAATATGTATAACACACCAACCGCTAGGCATGATATAACTGGACGGGTTGATAGGCCGTTAAAATTAATAAACCAACCAACCAACTCTTTCTACCCAAGCAACGCCGGATAGCCGATTCTAGTATAGTATAAATATTAAGATTGAACGTTAAATGGGTCATTAAACATTTTGACGATTATTATTCTTCATCTTCCTATTTCTAGTAATTTTTTTTTTATCGCAACTGGTCGTTATTTCTACGACAGCATCGAACTGCACGCATCGGACACAAAAATAAAGAATAATCTCCCGCTGAAATTCAAACTCACTCCACCTTCTGTCTTGAAAGAAACCAGGATTCGCTGTACCCGGTGTTTTATCATGTAAACTACAAGAGTGCAGAGAATATTAAATAGATACCACAATCAGCTCTGCGGGGATTCTGGATGCCGTTAGAGAGAAGCACAATTATTACCTATAAATCAGCTCATTTATTCATTGGCATTATTTTAGACACTAGTAGTGTTAAGGATACTAGCGGGATATGTGGATATACCACAATATGATAATATAATTATTACAACGTTTGATATGTTTACTTACGAACTATTACAATTACCTCAATATATAAAAAGTATGCTGATCTTGATTTAGCTCTCACCCTTTATTTTTACTTCTTTTCATCTTTTCATTATGTTCAATTGAAACAGATTAGCGTTATCACTTCCGCGCGTTCACCCCCATATATATTTCCTCTACTTCTCTTTCTTTTTCTTTCTTTCTTTCTTTCTTTCTTTCTTTCTTTCTTTCTTTCTTATTATATCTTTTCTTTGTGGCATGTCCTTTTTCTTCTCTTTCTTTCTTTATAATAAAACCGGAATGGTCCATTATTTAACTGAGGTGACGACACTCATTTGGACTCTCTAATTCTTAACCAGATGGTTTTGCAATATGATAACGGTTGTATTTTGTAGGAACACCGGTATTATCATATAGATGTTTTTATATTCACTTTTAGATTAAGCTCTGCTAGAATTTTGGGGTATTATCGCATAAATGCGTCCTGGCCCCCTGCACTAAAAAAACGCTAAACGGTGACTGCTGAAAAAACGGACCCGTGCTACTATTTAACACCCTAGCTATTTGAAGGCGCTTTTCCTGAAAAGTTAATGCGATATGAAAGCGATATTTTACCCCACCAAGTATTTTCTCGACTGGTAAATGTAAATTTTCACCGCCCTACTTATTCATTCTAAAATATTTACATTTACTGGTCGATAAAAACAACAGGGGTGTCTTACTTTTAACGCCTTCAAGTCACTAAAAAAGGTATTTGTCGATAAAAAAACACCTTCAAGCCACTAAAAATATTTTAAAGAGTGGGGGGGGGAAGTTAAAATATTTACATTTACTTGTCGAGAAAAGAAAACTAGGATGGGGGGTGGGTGGTAAATATAACTTTCATATCGGATTAACTTTTCGAGAAAAACGCCTTCAAACAGCTAAGGAGTTCATAGCACGGGTCGGATTTTCAGCAGGCATCACTTAGCGTTGTAAGAGGCCAGGACGCATTTATGCGATATGCACCGAATTTTTATTAATATTTTTTTACCAGTATTTTCTTTCTTCTTCGTAATGTTAGTTGCTTTCTTTTTAATAATCATAACTTAGGTGGATTGTCACGTCTATGTCCGTGAGGGATAGGTGAACATCGAAAACAAAAGTGAATCAATAGATGAAATATTCAGTAGCATTCACTTTCAAGTCTTTGTCGTGACTAAATGTTTCATTTAGGTTGCTTTCTAATTATGTTCGATCGTTCAGGGTTTGCATACCCTACAGCCGGTTAAAATCACCACAACAGCGGGGTGGGGGGCTGCTGAATAAGACACTAAACTGCACACGGTGGTGAGGCTCCAGTTCTGGAGAATGTAGAGTACCAATTAGTTGCTTCCTGTGTCACTCTGACCCGGAGTGTAGTGCCTTTCAAATCTTATCTATGAGTCATATAAATTTGTTTGAAAATTATCAGTATTATAACGTTCCAGCGAAATATACTACACATTTTTGTCTGAGTTTTGTTCTTTCATTTTCTTTTATTTTACCTCATTCTGTGGGATTCATTCCAATCCCATTTTCCTCATTTATATATATATATATATATATATATATATATATATATATATATATATATAATATTTGTGTGTGTGCGTGTGTGTGTGTGTGTAATGAATTTCTTAAGGGTTGAATTCAGAGGTTTCCCTCTTCTGAACTCGTTACTAAGCAAGGATAAAGAGCCCAGTCTACACTACTATTTACCGATAGCTGGTGGGGGAGTAGTTGAATTACATTACATTAAAACCTAAATACTTACGCTTTCCCAAGTGTAATAGCGCTATGTAAAATGCAAACAGCCTCGTCCAGGATTTGATCTCTGATCGACGAGTCCATTTCCTACGACTCAAATCATTACACATCGCACCTCCTACAAAACGTATTAGATCTTATTATAATGTAGATTGTGGGTTTCTCTGTCTGTAACCGAAACTATATTACTATACAAGTCACAATTCCCTTTGTTATTTACATCACATTCTCCATGATTTTATTTTTATTTAAACCTCAATTATTAATAAAATTGTTTTACATCATTAAGACTGTTGACCATATCTACATAGTATTTACCGCGTACCCCACTTGTGCGGGTCAGGCACAAAGTCCCTATTAACGTGTGACCACCCACAAGCCGAAGCTCATGGAGTGGCAGGTGAAAAATTGCGTCGATCCCGTCGGCATTCCCCCTCAAGGGGGGCGCCTCAGGCGCTGGGCAATAAACCCAGCCCTGCCCCTTTAAATCGAGGGGGCAGGTGTTGCCTGGGGGGATGGCCCCCTGGGATCGACGCTGTTAATTATATCAATGGTCCAGAGGCCGAAGCCACTGTTGACCATATCTACATACTAATAACATGAAATTGTATTTATATATACAACAAAATAGCGGATTACAGTGTGAATGGGAAGGCTAATTTGCATATTGATCTTAAAATGTGATTTTAATAAATATATGCTTAGTATTATTGATTTATTGTTTGGTTTTATCTTATTGAATATGAGCAAAAATCTCGGGGTTAAATCTTAAAAGAAATCCATTATCAAGAAGAAATAACTGTAATATTATTATTTACTTCCTATTTTAACTAAATAGTTAAATTAGGAAAATTTACCAATGAAATACGGGAGTAATAGAAAATGATGGAAGAGTTAGTTTCAAAGTTGTTCTATTTTTCAATCATACCCCCTCTGTTCTAAATATTTTTATCTGAATTCTTATTCAGCTTCATTAGCCTTTCTACTTTAACATATTTTATTATATTAAAACTTAAATACTTGCACCCGGAGGGTACATATATTTGCTAGTATATATAACTGTGCATAATCATTATCATTAAATAGGAATAAATACTTGAAGCCATATAATTTATTGAAAAATTAGACTAACTTTTTTAACATATTTTCTACACATTTTTTTTAAACTTATTTTTTCTATATAATCCATAGATGGGACCCTATTGGAATCTTGTTGTCTGAGCAGTCCTTGACATGCAACATTCCCTTTGCCCTTACTTAGGCTACATGGGTGGTCGGAGTATCCCTCTCCGATGAATGGGCTGGTGTCTCATGTCAAACCTTAGCACTTATGTGATTGTCTCAACCCGATTACCCTTATGGCAAGCCCCAACCATTTTTTATCATATAAGTGCTAGAAGCTCATAACTGAGGGTCTTCATAGGTATGAAGTTAAAATCTATCTAATGGTAAAGTTCCAATTCTGGAGCTCTGAGGAATATGGAGTACTCCTTCATCACTATTACTTCCAGATACACTCTGACCCGGTCTGGTAGTACCTGTTAGGGTCCTATCTATAGGTTAAATAGAACAATGAGTTTTCTTTTTAAAAATGTGTTTAAAGAAAAACATTGAGTTTTAAAAAACTTCTTTAGCACAACATGACCCAACACGAGTTGAAATGCCGTGAAAACCCAACCAGCCAGCTTTCTACATCCCAGTAGTTTTATTCCCTTGATCTAAATGATTTAATTCATCATTGAGTAAATCCTTAACCAGTTTAAGAAGCCTTAATAGCGTGGGTATTTACTCAATACCGTTCGCCACGGGTAGGATGAGACATCGCAAATATGGGGCACATCTAGCGAACGAAGCCATAACAATACATATTGCAGCGAATGCTCAATTAATATGCGACAGGAAACGATTCACTTAAATCCATAATATGATAAACCTCTTGGAATATCTGAATTTGCTAGAGGGTCGGTTTATCTAAGTCGGTAGAGCGTCTGCCTTGGAATCACAAGGTTCCTAGTTGGATACCGGCTCTCGACAATTCAGCGTATGTGTATCTGTTCTATTGTCAAGGTGAAATGAGACACATAAGAAATTGAGGGCTTAATATATTTATTCAGAACCAGTATCCAGTGCTAATGGATACATACAAAAAGATACAGAACAATAAGTTACAAAATTAACTTACAAGAAATAGAGGAGGGTCAAATGCGGTATAGCCAAATGAAATAAGATCAGTCCGAATATTAATCAACTTATTAATCAACTATTGAAGTCCTTAATTGTAGACTATTTAAGGCTATGAACCAGGCCTCTGGTAAAGTGCTGAACGGGTGCTAGCTACTCTACAACAATAGCTCAGGGAGCTGTGCGGTAAAATAAGGAGCTGATGGTAGGTGTGGCGTTTCACTTCAGACGTTGAAATAATCTCCTTGGTCAAGCGCTTGGGAACTCCCTCGTTGTCTCGCTGATATCGATATTAGGCAGCTCCGCCCTCTTTACTTTTTACTTACTTTTATTTTTAAGCAGTATACGGTTATATACATAGGATAATTATTCATATTTAAAGGATATTTTATTGTTTATTAGAAGCGGCTACTCGGCGTTGCCTGGGTAGAGGAGGTAAAATAAAAGTTAGTCCCGCAGATCCATTGATGTTTTGATCTTACAAAATTGATATATGTTTTAATCACGAACACACGGATTTTTTATATATCTTTCCAGATATAAACAAAATCTTCGTTATTTTTTGCGCAAAAAGCAAGCTCTGCTAATAGTGAATGTGAATATATATATATATATATATATAATATATTTTAATCACGAACACACGAATTTTAAAATATCTTTCTAGATGTAAATAAAGC
Source organism: Doryteuthis pealeii (assembly GCA_023376005.1). Lineage (NCBI taxonomy): Eukaryota > Metazoa > Mollusca > Cephalopoda > Myopsida > Loliginidae > Doryteuthis > Doryteuthis pealeii. The sequence continues at coordinate 56,963,055 of CM042147.1, read as the reverse complement.
CATCATTATTTTTGCACAAAAAGCAAGCTCTGTTGATAGTGAATGTGGATATATATTTACTTTGTCATTAATTGTTTGATTTTGTAGTTTCATCCGGACATATACACACACACACACAACTGCCCTTTATATATGTATAGATAGATTTACTGCCTGTTATTGCTTCGTTTAAAGAAAGTCAATTTTCGAATTCGTTAATATCTTAATCAATGTTATTTTCATTATTCTTATTCTAATCTATTAATAATAGAGATTCGGTCTCAATTTCTCTGTAAACGAAACTACGTCACTGCTACGTCACATTACCCAAAATCATCGTACATACAACAACCTTGTTTGAATTCATTTGAAATTAACTGAGAAACTTGACTTTATTAGAAACAAAACATATTTATTTGAATTTTGACAGGAAAACTATCTTTATGTCTATTATTAAAAAATATAAGATTTCAAAGGTCTGTTTACATTCTTTTTACGAACGAGCGTGGCAAAAAATCCTTTTATATACTTTTGGACATCGATAAAATCCATTTTAATTGGTTCTAATTAGTCGTAATTTGCAATTAAGTCAAAAACTGACCCGTCCCTTACTTTACATTCTGCCTATCACTTTCCCCCTATCTATATATTCTCTGATTACCTCCTCGATATATATGTTAGTTTCTCTGGAGTGAGAGAGAGAGAGAGAGAGAGAGAGAGAGAGAGAGAGAGAGAGAGAGAGAGAGAGAGAGAGAGAGAGAGAGATGGGAGAATTTGAAATGTATTTGTATGTCAAATTTCATAAGCAGCTAACCGTAGTTTGAAATATGTCAAACATTCCCTTTCTTAGAAATCTTACAAAATGATTTTAATCTTCTTTTTAAATTCTCCTGGCGTATTTAAAAAAAAAAAATTCGCTTTGCAAATTCACTTTTCCCTAATCCCAATTATCTATCCAGAGCTCAATGGGTGACCCAACGGTTCACGTTTTGTCTAGTTTATATTAATAGATAATCCATGCTTTCATAATTATTCCTTTCTAAATATATTAAGAAACAATGTATATTTGAATTATAAAATAACATTTTTTAAATGTATTTTAAATTCAATTACAACTGTTACATTTATTAGATAAATGTATAATATATAGAGTCACTTTTATTATCCTTGTTAGTTTTAAGAGAATTATTCTTACTAGCAAATTTATGCACCCTCCACCGGATGCAAATATTTAGTTTTAATGTAATAAAATATTATATTAAATTAGAAGACTAATAAAACTAAATAAGATGATTAGAAACAGAGGGTCGGTATAATCTAAAAATAGAACAACTGAAATTTACTCTTCCACCACTCTCGTCTTTCATTACTAAATTTTCCTAATTTAACTATTTAGTTAAAATAGGAAGTAAATGATAGGATTATAGTTATTTCTTTTTGTTAATGGATATTCTAAGATGTATACCCGAGATATTTGCTTATATTCATTACGATAAAACCAAACGATTAGAAATCAATAATACTAAGCACATATTTATTAAAATCAAATTTTTGATATCAATATGCAAATTAGCCTTCCCGTTCACACTGTAAACCTCTATTTTGTTGTTTATATAAATACACTTGCATGTTATTAGTATGTAGATATGGTCAACAGTATTGATAATGTAAATCAATTTTATCAACAACTGAGGTTTAAATAAAAATAAAATCATGGAGAATGTGACGTAATTAACTAAGGGAATTGTGAATTGAGTAGTAGTATACTTTCGGTTACATACAGAAAAACACCCAATCTCCATTATAATAAGATGTGTTGTTAAGAAACAGATTGTGTTATCAATATTTAACATATTATTCCTTTGAGTTGGAAAAATGGTGGCTAGCTCACTCAATGAAAAGGAGTGAGTCTATCCTCTTGCTTTCTCATGCCTTCAATCAACTATAATTCAATCAATGGCTATAATTGAAAGTAACAGTAACACTTAGACGTTTTATTATTTGAACTCGGTCAGTAATATTCTTTTTTCCTTTATTTTTAACAATTTTCTTTAGATATGTATTCATTGGCTTCTAGTTGATAATAAAGCAATTAATGATAGCAATAATTACTTTGTTCTGTTAATGAAGAAGACGGATTAGTTATCACGTGCGACCCTCATGACAGACATATGTAATCCATGTGACTCTCATGATATACATATGTAACCAGTGCGGCCCTAAGGGGCTGCTCTGTTTGAAATGCTTGTTCTACACCATAGGCATCTTCCATGACAAAGTCTGAGAAGCAGAATAAATTTAAAATAACGGAATAGCTTACAATGAGATTCGAACTCACATTCTGTATACTTGAGAGGCCGTTTGGCAATTTACAATGTCTTAACGATTTCACTACGGAGGAGAAACCACATGGCGAAGTTCAAATTTAATCATATAGCGATACTCTTTATTATCTATGTCGTTTATCTAATGATAGTCGATTTTAAAAATAAACCTAAGTACTGTGATCAAATGCAGCGATAAGGGGAAAGATAAAATTAATAATGGAAATTATTTTTCACAGACATTTAAAAAAGATTAGACATTATTATTATTATGACAACAAAAACAACAACAGAATTTTAAACACACTAATAACATGGGCTGTTTTGAATCAAATCTTATTCAGATTTTCATAGAGACATCGTTAATAAATAAGGTTTATTCTATGTACTAGCAAATATATGCACCCTCCGGGTGCAAGTATTTAAGTTTTAATATAATAAAATATCATGTTAAATTAGAAAGGCTAATGAAACTGAATAAGAATTCAGATTAGAATATTTGGAACAGAGGGGGTATAATCGGAAAATAGAACAACTTTGAAACTAACTGTTCCACCATTTTCCCTTACTCCCGTCTTTCAGTGGTAAATTTTCCTAATTTAACTATTTAGTTAAAATAGGAAGAAAAGAATAAAATTACAGTTATTTCTTTATGTTAATAGATTTCTGTTAAGATTTATCCCCGAGATTTTGCTCATATTTATTAAGATAAAACCAAACAATTAGAAATCAATAATACTAAGCATATATTTATTAAAATCAAATTTTTTAAGATCAATATGCAAATTAGCCTTCCCATTTACACTGTAAACCGCTATTTCGTTGAATATATAAATATAATTGCATGTTATTAGTATGTAGATAATGTTAACAGTCTTAATGATGTAAAACAATTTTACTAATAATTGAGGTTTAAATAAAAAATAAAATCATGGAGAATGTGATGTAAATAACAAAGGGAATTATGACTTGAATAGTAATATAGTTTCGGTTACAGACAGACAAACCCACAATCTCCATTATAATAAGATTAATGATTTTCATACTAAATTAAATACTCATTGATAAACATGTGTATTTGGTTACAGACAGACACAGAATCTCTATTATATATATATATATATATATATATATGGATGACTCTTTCTCTCTCTCTCTCTCTCTATATATATATATATATAATATATATATAAGTTCATAAACGAGTGATGTTTATTTCGCCTACGCTGCAGTGTTTTGATCTGTTTTAATAGATCTTCATCAGGGCTTTCGTTAGTTTGAAGAAAAATAAATGTATCACAGAGAAATTTATTTTTCTTCAAACTAACGAAAGCCCTGATGAAGATCTATTAAAACAGATCGAAACACTGCTGCGTAGGCGAAATAAACATTACTCGTTTATGAACTTGTCTTTTCAATTTTTCATAATATTACACTAACATATATATATATATATATATATATATATATATATATATGTGTGTGTGTGTGTGTGTTACAAATAAAGCAAAGTCATCGGGCGGCCTAATGTCGGTATGAGCCATACAGCGAGGGAGTCTATCCCCTTTTCACTAGCGCTAGACCAAGGAGATAGTTTTTGCGTCTGAGACGGAGCGCCACACTTACCATCAGCTCCTTACTTTACCGCACAGATCCCTGTGCTACTCATACGCTGAGTTGGCGAGGACTGGTATCGAACTAGGAACCTTGTGGCTTCTAGCCGAACACTCTACCGACTGAGCTAACCCGGTCCTTTTAGAATTGAATAATAGTTAAGATTAAACAATTCAAAATTTCAAACGATCCTCTATGAGGGTAATCCCAAAGGTAAGGTCTCCCAAATATTTAGAAATCGCAGAAACGTTTATTGTTTATTGTTAATGATATTTACATCATTTTAAAGTTTCAACATGTATCTATTTTTCTACCAAATGATCTTTTCGATCGATGTATTTTTGGTTTGGTTTTGTTTTGTTTTACGGCATATCAACCTCAGTGGGTCATTTAATACCGATAAAGTTTTGAAATAAATCAATTCTTAATGGATAATACAATTTTGTTTATCAACTCATGTTTTCCTATTTAACCCACAGATGGGACCCTAACAGGTAGTGCCAATCCGGGTCAGAGTGAACCAGGGAGCAATGGTGATGAAAGGGTGCTCCACATTCCCCAAACCTCCAAAACTGGAACCTCACCATCAGATATAGTTTAACGTCATTCCCAGGACATGTAGGCCCTCAGTCACCGCCTTCTAGCACCCATATGATAAAAAGGGGTTGGGGCTTGTCATAAGGGCAATAGAATTGGAAAAATCATATAGGTGCTACGGCTTGACGTGACCAGCCGATTGATCGGGGGTGGGGCGTCTCCGACCGCTCGTCTAGCCCAAGATAGGGCCAAAGTGGAGTATTGCAAGTCATAAACTGCTCAACCACCTGGGTTCTATCCTTAAGCATCACGGGTCGCCACCCACGACCAACCGGTGATCCCATTGGGGGAGTCTTACCCCTCTGCAGAGGTGCAGTCGGTGCATTCTAACGCCCCACCGACAGGGCGGGATGTATTTTTATAGACGGTGTGGCTTTTTTTCTATGCCTGTGTCATATCAGCTCACCAACATTTAATTGAGGAAACGTTGAACCTCGTCGTCGTCGCAAACGCCTTACACGACTTGCGGACGTTTTTGACATCCATGTAGTACTCGCTATACACTACCGTAAATTGGTGATGAATTTCAATCGGTTTAATGCTTTTTGCATTCAAAACCGGAATAAATGCGCAAACTTTACAATTTGCGCTTGAGTCTGTAGCATTTATCCTCCCTTGTTTGGCTGGGGTAGAGATTGGCAAAGAGTTAGCTTCTCTGCCGCCAGGGTTTGCCACTAGTGGACGTTGCAACTTGGCTATTTAAACACAACCCCGGGAAAACTAACTCTCTCTTCTATCTGTGAATCTAAATGCACAAGAACTTTGTATCTCCGTCTCTTTGGACTTGAGTGGCCCTTTCAACTTTTGTATACTCTATCTTCATAGAGGTTTTTGGCTCACCAGCCCTGATTTAGCCGCATTAAACACACGTGCTTTTCTACACTCCCACGTCACCACATGGAGATGGTTTTCCTACGAAGTAAGTGACAACCTTTTCATTTAGGAATTCCATTCATTCAGTTAACTATTTCAAAGGACTCTTTTTCCCTGAGGACCTTCGTCTTTGCTTGTTTTGTATTGTTTTGTATTGTTTTGTATTGTAAATATTGAATGTTGCTCAGACAATAAAGTCT
>CM042147.1:56944968-56952468 GCA_023376005.1 Doryteuthis pealeii | reverse complement strand
GGCGGGTGAAAAAAATTGCATTGATCCCGTCGGCATTCCCCCTCAATGGGGGAACCTCAGGCACTGGGCAATAAACCCAGACCTGTCCCTTTAAATCGAAAGGGCAGGGGTTGCCAGGGGGGTATAGACCCCTGGGATCAACACTTTTAATTGTAGCTACGTTCCAGGACCGAAATCACTGGACCCTCGCCCCGAGAGAAGCGGTTGTGCTTAAGAGTTCAACTACTAACGAAACAGTTCAGTAGGGGAGTTACTAATTCTCTGATTGGACCAAGCAGATAGAATAGTTGGGTTCCAAGGGTCAAAATCACAGTTAGTTTCGCCAAATATTAGACGGTCTCATTGGTAACGTGGATCTGTACGGAAAATGCTATGTATTAATGTTCTCCCCACCCACCCTTTATATATATAGTCAGATTCTTGCCTTGATGGGCTAGTAAGCGAAACTGTTAGTTGGTAGACCTGACTCATTAGGATTAATATTGCTATTTCTTCTACTTAGGTATCGAGCACTCTTTACATTTTAGCTTTAGACAAACCTAGCGGCATATATATATATTTTCTTTTAGCCAAGTGATATAGTGTTAATTGATTAATTTCGGTTGGTGCAACTCTTGGTCTTTTCTTTTTTTTATTAAAACCCAGGAAATATTTTGTAATATAATTTTACTGACAATTTTTTTGCCGGGGTTTTTCCTTACCGCAAGTGTTTACTAATAGGATTAGTATAGTATAGTATATATATATATATATATATATATATATATATATATATATATATATATATATATATATATGTATGTATGTAGTATAATAAAACATTGAAAAACACAGGTTTAAATGAGTTAAGTGGTGAGTTTATTAGCCGTTATTAACTCATTTAAACCTGTATTTTTTTTTTCAATTTTTTATTATATTACATACCGTCGGAGTCACTTTCTTTTATTCACACACACACACACACACACACATATATATATATATATATATATATATATATATATATATGTGTGTGTGTGTGTGTGTGTGTGTATGTGTGCCTGTATGTCTGTGTGTCTGTGTGTGAGTTAGGATAGTATAGATACAGAGTCAACGGTGCTTGGTGACAGACATTTGGTCTGATAACCGTATAGAAGAGAAACAGTCTGGCACCACGCACCATTAACTATGATACGCTGCCTTAACTTAAATCTGTATTATATATATATGAACATATATATATATATATATATATATATATATATATATATATATATATATATATATGAACAAAAGTTATACGACAAACAAAAGATTTTCTCAGTAGTTTGTTATCTATTTTTTAATTGTCTCTGAGGAGAACAAAAATTGTGAAGAAAAGTTTTAGGGTTTATTTGGATTTTTCGGATTGCTGCCCTCATCTTTATTGTTATATACACAACGTTTCGGTCGATATGACCTCCAGCATTCTTCAAGTGTTTCTTGTCGGACACCGGAACCATCTCTTGGGAACCGTCTCTCTGAACACGGAAGCCTTCATGTAGCCTTCGAACCGAACTCTTTATTCAATCCACGGGGTAGACTGTTCTCATTACGTTCACAATGACCAGGTACAAGTGTTAAACTATGTTAAGTATTCTATGTTCTTATCACCCTTGGCCAAGATTGAAACTGCAATTCAGATGATTGTCACTTAGAACTGTATTAACTCCAAATAAATCAAATTATCAAGTCTCATCATAGAAGTTCAAACAAAAAAGTTTTTTATAATTTGTTTTTAGAAGGGTTGTTATGCTAAAAAATAAACTAGAGAGAGAGAGAGAGAGAGAGAGAGAGAGAGAGAGAGAGAGAGAGAGAGAGAGAGAGAGAGAGAGAGAGAGCTGGTATCATAAGATATATAACCACTACCTAGCGACCTTACGTCGTGTAATGGTTAGCAAGTTAGATTTGCAGACCGTTGTTAGTCAATTCGATTCTCATTGGGCGCCCCATACTTGAGCCACATCTAAGCTAAGCTTAGTAAATAACTATATTACCACTACCTACTAAATACTATGAATTAGACGCGCAGAAATCTCAGGTGCACTGACACACACCCAAACGTCAACACATAAACATTATATGATTTGTATCCTTTCGCTGCCATAGAAGCTATATTAAAAGCAAATGAACAATACCTTTGTTTTTCCTTTCCATCTAATTACCGAATAATACGGCTTTCACCTTCTAACGTGACATTATTAATGCTTTATAATTATAACGTCAAAACCGGCTGAGAAACTTTTAAAATTTCACAAAGACCTGTCTGGAGTTTCTAGCTTCATGTTTAAATGAACCGAACGTCTTTAAGCTATATAAGCTAATTCTCTGTTAATTACATACATACATACATACATACACCCAACACACACATACACATATATATGCATATATAGAAATATATAATTACACACAGACATATATATATATATATATGTTTAAACGTCTTCAGCTATATAAGATAATTGTTTGTTAATTACATCCATCCATATATACATACATAATTATACCCTCCACACACACACACACACACACACACACATATATATATATATATATATATATATATATATATATATACACAATTATACATATGCAGATGCATATGAATGTATGTTTGAATGTATGCATATATATATATATATATATATATATATATATATATATATATATGTGTGTGTGTGTGTGTGTGTGTGTGTGTGTGTGTTTTCGAACATCTTTAGCTGTATAAGCTAATTGTTTGTTAATTACATACATACATATATATATGCATATAATTAGACACACACACACACACACACACACACACACACACACACACACACATATATATATATATATATATATATACATTGCTCGCGCGTGAGTGTCACGTGTACTTCCATCTTAACACGTAACTTTACACCGCTATATAATTACGATTGATTGGCCAAATTTTCTTCCACTTTTCCATCTATATGTTCTCGTGTTCCCAAAAAGTCCGGCTGTTATCATTTTGCAACACCCTCTGGTTATAAACGATACCTTCCAAATTGTCCAAGATGAAATCCAAAAATGTAAATCCTGATTATCTAGTGTTGCTTATCTACCGAATTCTTATTTCTTATGAGTGACCGTAAATATCAATTTTAATGACACCACAACACTTAGAGAATAAAGCAATTTCCATTTCAATTTGCAACAAATTTCTCATGCTAAGACTGGAGAAATAAATATAAATGGGCCGGATTAGCTCAGTCGGTAGAGCGTTCGGCTAGAAACCACAAGGTTCCTAGTTCGATACCGGTCCTCGCCGACTCAGCGTTATGAGTAGCACAGGGATCTGTGTGGTAAAGTAAGGAGCTGATGGTAGGTGTGGCGCTCCACCTCAGATGCTAAAACAATCTCCTTGGTCTAGCGCTATTGAAAATGGGATAGACTCCCTCGCTGACTGGCTGATACCGACTTTAGGCCGCCCCGTCGACTTTACTTTTTTTAAAGACTCGAGTAGTGTTCAACTCCCTAAGATAGTGATGATTGTAAATTGACTAAACATGTATCTCTGACATAAAAGTCTTTTTTTTGTGTGGAGCTGATTGCTGGTGAAGTTTTTGAGGCCATCAACGTTTGCACCATCATTTTACTTCAGAATATTGGTGTAACGGCTTCTTACTTGACAATAACACCATTTCTATTAACCAAAGAAGGACACTTTCGACGTAATGCATCGTTTCCCCGAGTCCTTCCGTCTCTCGGTAGCTTTTAACGGACACCACATATTTCATATTTCATTATACTGATATTCTTTAATTGTACCAACGTTATCATCCTGCAACACCCTCTGGTTAAAAATCAGACCGTCCAAGATGAAATGCAAAAGTGTAAATCCTGATTATCTGTTGTTGCTTATCCGCCGAATTCTTATTTCTTGTGAGTGTCGTCACCTCGGCTAAATAATTGACCATTCCAGTTTTAATAAAAAATGAAAGGGAAGAAAAAAGACACCTTACACAGAAAAATATAATAAGAAAGAAAGAAAGAGAGAGTAGGGGAAAGATAGAGAGAGGGTGAGCGCGTGGAAGCGCTAACGCTAATCTGTTCCCATTGAACATAATGAAAAGAAGGAAAGAAAGAAAAGAATGAGAGAGAGAGAGAGAGAGAGAGAGAGAGAGAGAGAGAGAGAGAGAGAGAGAGAGAGGGGGGGCGAGAGTTAAATCAAAAATATTATACTTTTATTACATATTGAACTATTTAGCAATAGCTCTTAAGTAAACATATCGAACATTGTAATAATCAAATTAACGTACTGCAGTATATCCAGAGGTCCTGCTTGTAATAATAGTTCTTTAAAAATATTCTAAACACACACACACACACACACACATATATATACATATATGAAAGGTAAAAAAACAAAATTGGAATTGTTTAAATTATATTTGAACATAATAAGGATCCCGACATTACGAATTTGTCAACATTACAGATTCCTGAAACTTTCCATCTTCATCAATTGTACTTTTGGACTTATTATATTTTTAAAACTTGCTTTTGTAGCTGGAAAATATTCTTGAACATTTTGATATTTATAAACACTTTTACTTCAAACTTTTTTGAGCTTTTTTAATGATAAAAATGCTTCTAATTTTTAAAAAATAAAATTTATTTTATTTTTAATACGCATTTTTAATACGCATTTTTGAAATTCTTTTGAAAATTCCGGCCCTGATCGAGAGCGTTCTGTGCATCGTGATTAACGGTATATTTATTTCATCTTTCATTTTTATCTGTCAGCAAAACCATTAACATATTGTTTTTTCTACAAACTTATATATATATATATATATATATATATATATATATATATATATATATATATATAATATGCACGAATTTATGTTCCCAAATTGTTTACTTACGATTCCGGTTTAAATTGATTTATTCCCGAATGTATTTTAAGTTTTATAAGATAACTCTATTCGTATTTAACCTTTTAGCACATATGGGATATTTAATGCGGAAGATAGATAGATATATAAATAGATAGATAGATGGTGTCTGACTAGGATACATACATACATACATGCATACAAAGACAGACATAAATAGATAGTTTGAAACGGTTTAATCATATTAACTATTTATATTTTTAACGTTTCATTCCATTCATTTGTTTTAAAATCGCACTTTTTTTATTTGTCTATACGTAATGTGACATATCCACAAGTCCCGCTAATTATATATTTTAGGCTACTTTATTTTTCTGTATATTTTGCAACATAACACAGCACTCAATAAGTCCTGGGCCTAACTAATAAAACAACAACTTTTAGGCAAAATTCAACTTTATTCATCAGCATAGTCTCCTTCTAGGGTAGTAGCTCTGTCTTATTTTGGGGGGAAACATGGTAGTCGGATAAAATATCTCTTCAGCCAGACATTCTGCTTTTGTTGAATATATTCTTCGAAGGTTTTAAACTGAAATATACTGAATTTATGTGAACCAATATAGCTTCAACAAAACAAGTGCTTTGTCTGAAATCTGACAGATATGAAAAATCTAATGCATGAATAGTAACCTCATAATTGTGTCCCCGTGTTGCATTTTCAATAAAAGATAAATCAATGGTCGACTTGCCAAAAGCTCACCCTGACGTTACACAAATAACAATTTGTTCAGGTTTGAAAGATTCTTAGACAGAAACTAAGACAATAACTTATAACTTATTCTAACCCGTTTAGAATGAAATATTGGAGGCTGAGTAGAGTGATTTTTATATGCAAGCCATTCCCGCCAAATGAAGTCATACAGAAAAATGCAGTCATGTGCAAATCGAACAGGTGAATTCATACGCAAATCATAAAGACAGATGAAGTTGAATGAACGTCATACAGACTAATGAATTCGTATGCAAATTCATATGCAAATGATAAAGACAAATGAAGACGAATGCAAATCTTAGAGACAAATTATGTCATATGCAAGTCATACAAACAAATGAAGCCTATACAAATATTAGCAAAAATGAAGTTATATGCCAATCATACAGAAATATGAAGTCATATACAAATATTACCAAAAAGGAAGTCATATGCCTATCATACAAACAAATGAAGTCATATTACAAATATTACTAAAAATGAAGTCATATGCATATCATACAGAAATAGGAAGTCATATAAAAATCTATTAAAAAGAAGTCATATGCATATCATACAAAGAAGACATGTAATATATTATCAAAAATGAAGTTATATATAAATGAAGTCATATACAAAATGAAGTCATATGCATATCATACAAAGAAGACATGTACATATATTACAAAAATGAAGTTATATACAAGTCAAACAGATAACGAAGTTATATACAAAATATTCTTAAAAATGAAACGATATACCTATTCATACAGACAAATGAAGTCATATTACAAATCTAAAAATGAAATGATTTATCAGCACAAGAATAGATTAAGCAAATTAGAAAAAAACAACAACAACAAAAAAACAAAAACTCTTAAACAAAGAATTTGTGTTTATCAGAAATTTATATTTAAGAATCAAATTCAACACTTACAAGAATTAAAAATAAACTAACAGGACCTAACAGGACAGTATGATAATCTAATTATTACAACGTTTGATATGTTTACTTAAGAGCTATTGTGAAATAGTTCAATATGTATAATAATATTGATTTAACTCTCTTTCACTCGTTTTCTTTATTTCTTTCCTTCCTTCTTTTCATCATCGATTGAAACAGATTAGCGTTATTGTTTTCACGTTCTTACCCCCTCTCTCTATCTTTCTCCTACTCTCTTTCTTTCTTATTATATTTTATGTGTAGCATGTCCTTTCTTTCTTTATAATAAAAACGGAATAGTCCATTATTTAGCTTAAGTGACGACACTCATAAGAAATAAGAATTCAGCTGATAAGCAACACCAGATAATCAGTATTCTGCATTTCATCTTGGACGATTTGGACGGTCTCATTTTTAACCAGAGGGTGTTGCAAGATAATAACGGACGGAAGATTTAGGAACAAACGTTTTAATTAAAAATTTCACATTCTCATCTTAAATTGATCATATGTGGGCCGGTTTAGCTCAGTCAGTAGGGCTTCAGCCCTGGAATCGCAAGGTTCCAAGTTCGATACTGGTCCCCGCCAACTAAGCGCATGAGTAGCACAGCTTGGGTAATCTGATCTGTGCTGTAAAGTATCTGGGAGCTGACGGTAGGTATGGCTCTTCACTTAAAAAAAAATAAAAACAATCTCCCTAGTCTAGCGCTTGCGAAAAGTGGATAGACTCCGACGATAGGCAACCCTACCGACTTTACTTATGCCACAAGATCACTGTACGTATTACACAACCCGTTCACCACGTATAGGTTGTGACACAAGGTCAATTCTTAATTCTGCTTTAAATTTGGAATTTTTATTCTCCTAGACTAGTGGCCTAACAAATACTAAAAAAAAACGGTCTGTTCTACTATTAACCCA
>CM042147.1:56929968-56939968 GCA_023376005.1 Doryteuthis pealeii | reverse complement strand
ATACAACACTCCACTTTTGACCTGATGGCCTAGACAGTTGATCGCTGGTCACGTCAAGCCCTAGCACCTTTATTATTGTCCCAACCCTATTGCTCTTATGGCAATTCCCAACCTTTTTTATCATATGGGTGCTAGAAGGCGGTGGCTGAGGGTCTCTATATGTCCTGGGTATGACGTTAAACTCTATCTGATGGTGAGGTTCCAGTTTTGGGGAATGTGGAGCACCCCTTCATCACCATTGCTCCCTGGTCAACTCTGATCCGGAGTGGTAGTACCTGTTAGGGTCCCATCTATGGGTTAAGTAGAATTTCTTTTTTACAAAAAAATGAGTTAAAATCTTTTCTTCCAAACTATCGGTAGGAATCTTTCAAAACTTTGCCGGGATTAAATGACCCACGTGGAACGAAGTCTTAGCAGTTTCCAATAACATGAATCATAGGAGTGGGTTTTAAGATTTGGTGCTGGTGAGATGTTCAAGTTGAAAAGATGAAAACCAGGAAGAATTTCAGAAGAATTTATTAAGTAAATTCTAAAGACCAGATGACACATGTACTTTAAGAAGGCTGGAGAATGTATCCGTCAAAACGTTAATAACGTCCGAATGACGATTGTATAGTATCCCCCCCCCCCAAAAAAAAAGTTGAATCACGTAGCCTGGGTGGGTTAATATGGAGAATGAGCTGTCGTCCAAGCAGCAGACCCCCTTTCTCCACACTGCAGCTGTGGTTCAAAGGAAAGGCAAAAACAATGCAGTTTAGCAACAATAGTGTCACAGGGGTTGCTAAATAGCACTGAAGTTCAGCATCACACCACCTTAAAGTCTCCAGCTCCGGATTTGCTTTTGGGGTTTACTCTCCTAGCCTTTCCTTGGAATGGGGTTTACCCACAAGGCAACGGAGGTTTTATAATAGATTTTTCATTGTCTAGATGGATTGCCGTCCAAGGCTAAGGAGCCCCATCTATCATATTTGGAGATTTATATGAGTAGTAAGTACCTTAATCCTACTACTATTGACTTATACTCTATTAATTGGTATCTAAATTGAAACTTCCAACGTTTTTTTGTTTATTTTGGCCAAAGAATTTATCAACTTAAAATTCAAGATGGACAATTTAAATCCGTAGCAGTGGAAACCATTAACTCTTTCCAAACCAAATGTCAACCAAAGATTTGATTTTAATTGAATTCTTATTTATACTAACTCTAAACTTTAACACCCTGTCCTGAGAATATAGCACCAAAAACAACATTCTTGATTGTTGACAAGAGACCGTAACATCTGGCCCTGTGATTCTTTCGGACGAATCGGTTTTTCTTAAAAAGAAGAGAGAAAGGGGGGGGGGAAAGAAAAATACTTAAAAAATTCTAAAAATTAAATACAATTGACAAAGGCCGAAGAATATAACATCTGAAACATTATTTTTAAAACAATAAATTGGAAAAGTTGTCTGAAAAAATATATGGAATAAAGCAAATACTTCATGTTGAAAACCTTCAAGAACAGTAGAAAGACCAAAGAAGATATCGGCCGAGATATTGTTTTCAAAAACAAGATCGAAAGGATATTCTGAAGAATATATGGAATAAAGTAATAATACTTCATGTCGGAACTTTTGAAAACACTGGGAAGACCGAAGAATATATCGACCGGATTGTTGTGTTAATGACAAGAAGTAAAGACAAGGCCAAAATATGTATGGAATAGTTGTTTTGAAAATCCATATCTTGAATGTTTTGGATGATTCTTGGAGATATGATCTGTTATCTTCTTGTTTTTCTTTGGATACCGGCATTTCTTTTTTATTTCAGATTACTCTCAGACTATTGGTGTGTTCACGTTTTCTTTGCGTTTTGTGATTTCTTTGTTTTTGTTAACGTTTCCGTCATATTAAATCGTCTTTTTTGTTTTTCACGAATATAATCCAAGAAACTTAATTCTGATTTCATAAGAAGGCTGCAATCTTTTCTGGTTATCTGAAAAGCTTCGTTCCATTGCGAGGCGGAAACTGACAGGATAGTTTTCGAGCCAAGATTTAAGCAGAAATCCCACATCAAACCCTGTACCTTCCGGAATATGCCGAGTTCACTGAAAAATGAGGGCCCTTCGCGATCCACCCGTTCCCAGAAAATCTTAATATAATGGTCGTAAACTGCGTAATCGGCTGTCGTCTGATTTCGGTGAAGTGAGAAGTCTTCGACTGAGAATGAGTAGTTATAACGACTACGGTTGACGTTCATTTAAAATAAAGAATGTTCTTCATTGTCCAGCAGAGATAACGGCGCAGTAACACGAGAGACTCGTCAAAATATTCAGCGATCAACATCAATTTAAAATCCTTGTCTAGCATTTCGATAAATTCTTGGATCTTGCGCATATCATGAAAATATTTCGTCTCCAGTCCCAGATCGTACGACATTCGATTGTCGTAAAAATTGTAACCATGACGAAAGGTGAAATTCCTCCGGTTAAGGAGAAACTTTTGGTAGGGTTTCGCAACTTGCATGTCTTTCCTGCCAATTAGACCGTAATAACGGGACGCCGATACAAATTGCATGAATGGTTGTCGGAGAATACTGAAGTAAAACGTGTCGTTCGGA
Organism: Doryteuthis pealeii; assembly: GCA_023376005.1. Classification (NCBI taxonomy): domain Eukaryota; kingdom Metazoa; phylum Mollusca; class Cephalopoda; order Myopsida; family Loliginidae; genus Doryteuthis; species Doryteuthis pealeii. The sequence goes on along the minus strand of CM042147.1, from coordinate 56,937,369 downwards.
AAAAGTGGTCGGAATGTGTCGCGGTTGTAAATGGCGTGGTTGCATAGAATGTCAAAATGGAAGCCATCCGGTATTGGAAGAATTCGAGAAGCGTTGAATTCGTTTGAGGCATGATTAAAATAGTTTGTAGATCTCGGTAGGGCAAATATCAATTTATTTTCAAAACCGTACCGGTAGACAATGTTCAATAACGTACTGCTCCCTGTTTTATGAACCTTTAGAAATACCAAATGTTTCACGGGTTGTTGGCAATGAACAATTGGTTTTTCAGTTCTTATTTTAAATCGGTCTGTTTCTTCGGATTTTTTCGAAGAATTCGGAAAGATTTCTTCGCTGGTGTTCACTTCGATAATTGCGTGTATTTTTCCAGTATGGAAGCAGCAAAGTGTAAATGTATTAGACACTTTGTCGTGTAGAACATTACATCGAATTAAAAAGTAGGTAAAGCAAAGAAACGCCACCAAAAATCCACAGATGAATATTGTTCTTTTCGACTGCGACCTAAAAATAGAAATAAAAAAAGAAATTTTTATATATACTAGCAAAGATATGCGCCCGTCGGGCGCAAGTATTTGTTTTAATGTCATAAAATATCATATTGAATCAGAAAACAAAAAACTAAATAAATAAACTAAGAATGCATATAAAAAGATTACACTTATTTTTTTTTTCTATATAAATCATTAACTATTAATTATTGCTTTAAACTTATTTGAAACAGAGGGGGTATATATGAAGAATAGAACAGTTTGAATGTTAGCTCTTTCAATTATATTGGATCCTTTCCTTTTACTAAGGACGATGGCGTAGTGTCCAAAAAAAGATAAAATAAGAAATAAATAAAATAAATAAAATTAAATAAAAATAAATTTTTATCTGCATCTGCGCAAGTGATTCTGCAGGCCAATTCTTGTGTGACAGTCTTTGGTGCACTGAATGCACACAAACTGTTTTGCTTTCTGGGGCTGCTGGCTTTTCTCTCTCTTTCTGGTTCTCTTTTCAATTATTTTACTAAATCAACCATTAAAATTACTTTATTTCTATTTGGTAATGGATTTTTTTAAAACTATTAAAATTAAATAAAGCAATTAGAAATCAATAAAACTAAGCAAATATTAAAATCAATTTTTAAGATCAATATGCAAATCATCATTCTCGTTCACACTATAATACGCTATTTGGCTGTATATATAAACGCAATTGCATGTTATTTGTATGCAAATAAGGTCAACTGTATTAATAATGTTAGATATTTTCTTAATAATTGAGATGAGATTTAAATTGAAATATGATAATGGTGAATGTGACGTAAATACTTAAGGAAATTGTGATGTCGGGAGTGACGTAGTTTCAGTTACAGACTTATACACATAATTTCCATTATAATAAGATATACATACATAGATAATAGCTGCAACATCTTGACATATAATAACCGTTTTTACCACCAAAATTACAACTTAAACATCCTAAACTATATATCATTACTCGTGTTCCTTAATTGTACGACCCTTATCATCTTGCAACACCCTCTAGTAAAAACGAGACCATCCAAATCGTCCAAGATGAGATGCAAAAATGTAAATCTTGATTATTTTGTGTTGCTTATCCGCCGAATTCTTATTTTTTATGAGTGTCGTTACATCAGCTAAATAAGGGACCATTCCGTTTTTATTATGAAGAAAGAAAGGAAAGGAAAATGACATGCTACATCGAAGAAATATAATAAGAAAGAAAAAAAGAAAGAGAGTGGGAGAAAGAAAGAGAGATGGGGTGAGCGCACAGAAGTGATAACGCTAATTTGTTTCATTTAAACATAATGAAAAAATGAAAAGAAAGGAAGAAAGAAGAAAAAGTAGGAAAGAGTTCAGTCAAGATTATTTTACTTTTTACATATTGAACTATTTTCAATAGCTCTTAAGTAAACGGATCAAACGTTTTAATAATCAAATTATTACTATGGGGTATATCCACAGGTCCTGCTAGTTTATGTACAAGATGTGTCAAAAAAGTATCGTGATTTTTTGTACTTTTTGACACACCTTGTATCCTGAAAAAAAAATTAACGTTCCATTCATTGTTAGTTTCTATCTTGGTAAATACAGCTTCAATATCGATACTTTTTTGACACACCTTGTATATTAAGTTAAGATCATGTTTCACTTATAGTTATTAAATTTTGTATTTAATTTTTTGTAAATAAAGACGTTATTCTTTACGTTCTTCTTTTTCTCATAATCAATATATGCGTATATAATTTATTAGGCTTAGAATAAATTTAATTTAAGAAAAGATTAGTTTCCACGACAGAGTTTATGAAGCAATAATTGAAATAGGCAAGTAAGAATGAATACTTTATTTGATTAAAAAATAGAATTCAATAATCTAATATTGTACAATATTGCATATTTGATTAAATAAAAAAAAAAGAAATGTTTTCTTACATTACAACTTAATGGACTTTCGCTATTAATAATCATTCCTTCCCACTAAAATACTACTGTATCTAATAAAGTTTGGAAACCTATCTATGATATTAATCTATCATATATATATATATATATATATATATATATATATATATATATGTATACTTCGGCAGCATTTTTTCTTTTAGACAAGTTCTGTTAAACGCCACAGACAATTCAAGTCTGAGGAGTTTTTTCATGGTCCTTTCAATTTTCCTAGCGATCTTTTTCGTGTTTGGGTGGAGAAGTTGTAATAGTCCACCAAATCCTTGTTTTTTTCGAGCGCTTTCGGCTGGTTTATCAGCCATCATCAGGTGGGGAAACGATGTTAAGTTTTTCAAGTGCCTCGTTTTTATAGAAGAACGAGTAGTAGCTTAAAAAGTGGTGGTGGTAGTTAGTACGAAACAATGGATTAATGTTGTTTTTTTTTTGATACAGAATTGTGAGGAAGGGAGGGGGAATGGTTCTCCACCCAAACACGAAAAAGATCGCTAGAAAATTGAAAGGACCATGAAAAAACTCCTCAGACTTGAATATATATATATATATATATATATATATATATATATATATATATATATATCAACCTCTCTACACGAGCAGAATGCGACACAATGTCAGTTTCTTAAGCGGAGTTTAACAGATTTTAATTCAAAGTTTTCCCTCTCCTAGACTTGTCACCTATACAAGGTTAAAGAGCCCAGTCTGGCCAACTATTTACCCATATCTGGAGGGAGAATATATGGATTCATATCTTTTCCAAGGGTATTAGCGCTATGGGAAATGCAAACAGCCTTGTCCAGGAATTGAACACAGGTGGACGAGTGCGTTTCCTACGACTTTAACCATTACACCACACACCTCCATCTTAACCTCTCATATAAGATGTGTGCAAAAGTTTCCGGCGAAATCATGTTCAATTATCTATCATAATTACAAATACTCGCAAGAATATGCACCCTACAGATGTAAGTATTTAAGATTAAAATAAGTCGTCGTGGTAACCTAAAGTCGGTATCAACCAGACATCGAGGGAGTCTACCCCATTTTCACTACTGCTATACCAAGGAGATTTTTTTGCATCTGATTTGGTGTGTCACACCTACCATCAACTCCTTACTTTACCGCACAGATCCCTGTGCTACTCATACGATGAGTTGGCGAGGGCCGGTATCGAACTAGGAACCTTGTGGTTCCTAGGTGGACGTTCTACCGACTGAGCTAACGAACAGATCAGAAAGACTAATGAAATCAAATAATAACGCATATATTAAGATTACACTAATTATATCTTCATTGGTTTCTATATAAAATCATTCATAGGTTTGATTTTAATATGTTGGAGAATAAAACAATAATATTAGAGATCAATAACAACAAGTAATTATTCATTAAATCCAGTTTTGTTAAAAACCGTATGCAAATTAACCACACTATATATTATATAAACATTCATTTCTCAGTGATATATAAGACACATTTTAAACGCATTAATAACATGGGATGTTTTGAGGCAAATCTAATTCAGATTTGCATAGAGACATCGTTAATAGATAAAGATTTATTCTGTTTTTATGAATTTAACTATAGGTTAAATACTCATTGATAAACTTACGCAATTCCTGAGGGTATTGCGCCGGGAGCTGTGATGTAGTTTCGGTAACAGACAGACATCGAATCTCCATTATGATAAGATGTATTCCTAAAAGCCATTCAATATTTGTTTTTTAATTCGCGTAATTACATGGAAATAAAGTCTGGCGTTGGACATGTAATTTTTCAAAATGCGTTTTCTAATATTTTCCCAAATGTTTTGAACGTACCAATTATCAGACATGGAACCTTCCTAGAAACAAAGTTGGAACTCTAATTTATTAGTTTTAAGGCTTTTCTACAACAGTTTTTCATTTTTTTTTTTTTACTTGCGCAAAACCATAGACTAAACAGTCCGATTTTGACGTTTTTTCATCACATTTTTATGTATTCAAATTTTTTTCAAATCTAACCAAAATTCTCAATTATGGAACTCATCAGGTATTATTAGTCCCCTAAGAGGCTTGCCAACAATAACAAGTTCAATTTTATTTCCCCAAGGTTTCCAACTATCAGAATTCATGCAACTCCAGTTGAATTTACACTTTATATGGCCCTACTTTAGTCTGTAAAGTTATACAGTGTACACTCCTTATAAATAGATAATAAAAAATTATGGTTTTATATTTATTTGAAGGCAATTATTAGTTAATTACATAAAGAGGATTTGGATGTGCCAAATATAGAGCAGTCAAAATTAGGGGTTTTGTATTCCAACTCCACAGCCCTGATCATTACAAAAATCAAATAGAAGCGAAAATGGAACGTTAATTTTTTTCAGAATATACATACATATTTACCAACCCCTCCGCACGAGCAGGATGTGACACAAGGTCAATTTCTTAAGCGGAGTATAACAGGTTTGGATTCAGAGTTTTCCTTCTCCTAGACCGGTTGCCTACCCAAGGTTAAAGAGCCCAGTCTGCCCTACTATTTACCCATAGCTGGAGGGAGAGGATTCATACCTTTCCCAAATATATTAGCGCTAAGTGAAATGCAATTACCACGTCCATTTTTTACAGAATATAAGGTGTGTCATAAAAGTGCCGAGTTTGATTTAAAAAGTGAAATGCAATTACCACGTCCATTTTTTACAGAATATAAGGTGTGTCATAAAAGTGCCGAGTTTGATTTAAAAAGTGCCGAGTTGTATTTACCGAGATAGAAATTAACAAATCAAAAAGTACAAAAAATATCGTTACTTTTGTGACACACCTTGTATCTTTCTTAAAGGTCAATTTCTTAAGCTGAGTTCAACAGGTTTGAATTCAGAGTTTTCCTTCTCCTAGACCGGTTCCCTAACCAAGTCTGCCTTACTATTTATCATAGCTGGAGGGAGAGTAGTATTCATACATTTCCCAAGCGCTAAGCGAAATGCAATTACCACAACAGGATTTGAACTCGAGACGACGAGTCCATTTCCCATTACACCACTCACGCACTTCCAGAAAATATATGTTTGCAGACACTGATGTTGAAATACAGAATCTTCGTAATTTATGGACTGCAATAAAGCGGCTCATGAGGACAATGTAATCATTGAATACTTAACTAAATTTGAGTTAAAAATATCCAACTTATGGAGTATCCTGTTTACGTTGGCAAATACGAATGTTGGTGAACATCGTTGGAGCATCATTAAAAGACGGAAGTAATTTCGATGCAAAAATAACTTTTGGGTTTATAAACTGTTTATCAAAGCATCACCTCCAAAGAAATTCTCAATATAAATTTTCTAGGATCTGTTCGTATATATATATATATATATATATATATATATATATATATATATATATTGGGTACTTTTTCTACTGTTTTATTCCTACAGAATCTGCATCTTCATAGTTTTTAGTCATTTTTGGTCATTTTAAAGTTTATTTCATTATAACATTTTAAACTATCATATTTTGGAAAATAATTTGAAAAAGTATCGGTGAATGTAAATCAGGATTATCTAGTGTCGCTTAATCGCACCAAATTTTAAAAATGAAACATTCCAAATGGTCTTTCTAACGTAAAATTAAAATGAATTGAAAAAAAAAAAAAAAAGACGTTGCATATTTGTTTTATTTGTAATAATGAAATTTTGAATTACGGAATAAATTTTGGTAATTTTGATCTCTCCTGTTTTAATAACGCTATGTTTTAGCGTCCGTGTTTTGTCATTTTCTGAGTTTTCACATCAGTGTTAGCTGATGGTCTTGCACTGGAGTCTGAGTGACAGCAAGTCTCCTCAGGTATCCAGGACTCTTCTGAGTATTCTGGCAGATTGCAGCAGTGCAGTGTTCCAAACCCAACTTATTGTCAATTTTTTCATTTTCCTTAAACTTCACCTGTGCCAGTTGACAAGTTCTTTCCGTTTAATTTCAAAGTCCCAGAGAATTTTGTGCGTTTCGTTCTCAGAACAGATTCTGGTTTATGCATATATTTTGTTGTGTGGTCAAAATTAATTTCTTGCATAATTCCCAGTGGATCACTATTATTATTATTATTATTATTATTATTATTATCAACACACACACACACACACACACACACACACACACACACACACACACACACACACACACACCCAATCAACGCACATACACATACACCCACACACATACCCGCGTGCACGCACGCGTGCGCGCACTCGCACACATACACACACGCGTTGTAAAAGTATCTGGAATGGTTTCATAATTTTGTTCAAATTGTTATTCGCTCATCTAAACTTTCTGTAGACATAAATACTTTATCAAATAAATTGTTCAGATGTGACTACGTCTTCATTTAAAATATAAATTTTGACATTAAATCAATAATGATTTACCTCCGACGATACTTTTGGGAAAAGAACATCATATTGCAGAAATAGATTAATAAAAACTACAAATTATCGAAGTTTTAAACATTAAGCAAAATAAACCAACTTAGAATAATATTAATTTAAATATAGCAAGCATATTCTAAAATGTCTATAAATCATTTCCTACCAATTCTTGCCCTCCCAATCACCAACCATGTCATAATATATATATATATATATGTGTGTGTGTGTGTGTGTGTGTGTGCGTGTGTGTGTGTCTGTATGTGAGAGTGTGTGTATGTGTGTAAGTGTGTGTGTGTCTGCATATATATATATATATATAAAGCTAAGTAAATAAATTCTTCTATTTGACCGTTTTTATTTTGAATTCAAGATAGTTACAATGTAGCAATATTCACCGGAAGTTAACCAGACAAGATTATATATATATATATATATATATATATATATATATATATATATATATATAAAACCCATTCTCAACAGATATTACAAAGGTAAGAGACGGGTTTATCTGCTCTAATAACT
>CM042147.1:56902468-56919968 GCA_023376005.1 Doryteuthis pealeii | reverse complement strand
TTCCAGGGGGCTCTCCCCCAGGCAACACATGCCCCCTTGATTTAAAGGGGCAGGGCTGGGTTTATTGCACAGCGCCTGATGCGCTCCCTTTGAGGGGGAATGCCGACGGGATCGATGCAATTTTTATCCGCCCACGTTAAAACGAGACCTTGTGTCCAGCCCTCATAAGTGGGATAAGCAGGCAAATACCCTTGCCCAGCGCTCGAGGCGCCCCCTTGAGGTGGAATGCCGACGGGATCAATGCATTTTTTTGTGTCTACCAGCCATGAGCTTTGGCTTGTGGGTAGGCTCACATAAAAATGTCCTTGTGTCACGACCTTATAAGTGGGATGAGAGGCAAATACCCATTAATAGCACGGGACTTTCGGGGCCTGTGTCTATTAATGAAATTAACAGCGTCGATCGCAGGGACTATCCCCCAGGCAACACCTGCTCCCTCGATTTAAAGGGGCAGGGCTGGGTTTATCGCCCAGCGCCTGGGGCGCCCCCCCTCAAGGGGAATGCCGACGGGATCGACGCATTTTTTTGTGTCTACCACTCATAAGCTTCGGCTTGTGGGTGGGCCCACATAAAAATGTCCTTGTGTCACGCCCTCATAAGTGGGATGAGAGCAAATACCTTAATGGCATGGGATGCTTTGAGGAAAATCTATCTCTGCTAGACCTTAATAGAGACATTGTTGATAAATAAGATGCTAATTAATATTGAATTGTGATTATTTAATAACAATTGAGGATATAACGGAAATAACTAAGGGGATTAAGACGTTGTTGGTGACGTAGTTGCGGTTACAGACAGAAAGACGCACTATCTCCATTATGATAAGTTTCAAGTAATTCTTATTACATAACAATTGTCATTTGCTTGGAAACGGTTATATGGTTTTAAGTAACTAATAATAATCCTTAGTAAACAATTATAGATTCTAGTATATATTACTAATAAAAATAGTAAATTTGTCCTATAGATGGGACTATAATCGGTCCTACCACACTGGGTCAGACCAGATCTGGGAGTAATGGCAATGTAGGGGTACTCGCTACTCCTTAAAGATCCAGAATTGGAACCTCACCACTAGATGCAGTTTTACCGTCATACCCAAGACACTAAGACCCACAGCCACCGCCTTCTGGCCCATTTATAATAAAATGGGGGGTTATCCTTTGCAGAGGTGCAGTCAGCACAACAAAAGAAGGGATACGGAGAGAGAGAGAGAGAGAGAGAGAGAGAGAGAGAGAGAGAGAGAGAGAGAGGTGGGGGAGGGGGCGAATATAATGAGTGAGAAGCGGGTGATTGATTGATTTTAACGGAATAATAAACGGTCTGGGGATATATATGGAATCACGTTCAATGCACGTTCACATTGATATTTTTTGTATTCTAAGACCCGCTTAAATGGCGTTCTAGAACAGCCCCTCATCATCGGCTGCAGTTTAGAGTTGTAGTCAAGACACCTCTTTTTGTGAGGGAGTTACAACTCTTCATTAATCTAATTGTTTTGTTCGTTTTATTTTACGGCATATTAATCTTAGTGGGTCATTTAATGCCGACAAAGTTTTGAAATAAATTCATTTTTAATGGATACTCAATTTTTTTTTAGATGCGACCCTAACAGGTACTACCACTCCGGGTCAGAGTGGACCTGGCAGTAATGATGATGAATGGGGTACTCCACATTCCCCAGACATCCAGAACTGGAAACCTCACCATCAGATAGAGTTTAACGTCATTCCCAGGATATGAAGACCCTCAGCCACCACATTCAAGCATCCATTTGATAAAAAGTGTTGGGACTTGCCATAAGGGGGATAGGGTTGGGGCAATCATATTGGTGGTAGGGCTTGACACGACCAGCCCATTTATGGGAGGGGCCTCTCCGACCGCCCGTCTAGCCTAAGTAAATGTCAAAGTGGAGTGTTGCATGTCATAGTCAGCTCATTCACCAGGATTCCGTCCTTAAGTATCACGGGTCACCACCCACGGCCAACAGGAGGCCCCATTGTGCGAGTCTTACTCCTCTGCAGAGGTGCCGTCGGTGTATTCTAAAGCCCCAGTCGACACGGCTTTATTTAATCTAAGCCCCACCGACCGGACGATGAGAAGAAAGGAAGAAAAATGAAAAAAGTCGAATAAAATAAAAAAAGAAAGGACAATAGAAGAAGAAGAAGAAGAAGAAGAAGAAGAAGAAGAAGAAGAAGAAGAAGAAGAAGAAGAAATAAAATAATTGAAAATGTTTTGGTTTTTTTCTCGGCTGGTTGACATAGATTGTCAGATGTTGGACAATTATAACGACTAAGGTTTGTATATAAACCATAACACAAATGTTACACAATAAATAATGAAGCCGAAGTAAAATAATTTTTAAAAAACAAGAAAAAATATTTTTTTGAAATAAGACAAATATAAAAATGAAATAAATAAATGAAAACCAAAAGCCAAACTAAATAACTGTGGACGATGTAAAAGTGCAAAATAAGAAAATGTGCAGCAATCAGGGTTTTTAAATGAGGAAAAGGAAAGGATGTTATATGTGTGTGTTGAAGGTTTTGTAATGAAAGGGTGAAGATGAAAAGGTTGAATAAGAAGAAGAAGAAGAAGAAGAAGAAGAAGAAGAATATGATGATGATGATGACGACGAAGAAGAAGAAGAAGAAGAAGAAGAAAAGAAGAAGAAGAAGAAGAAGAAGAAGAAGAAGAAGAAGAGATGATGATGATGATGATGATGATGATGATGACGAAGAGGAAGATGATAATGAAGAAGAAGAAGAAGAAGAAGAAGAAGAAGAAGAAGAAAGAAGAGAAGGGGGAGTAAGACGAAGGAAGGAAGTAAAAAAAGTTTGTTGGTAATGAGGAGAGGAAGAAAAAAGTTTTGGACAAGAAGAGAAAAAGATAATTAAGAAAAGTCTTGGAAATAAAAAGAAAATATGAAAAAAAGATAAATTCCAAATAATAATAATAATAATAATAATAATAATAAAATGAAAAAATTGACAAATATCTGGACCTTGCCAGAGAACTGAAAAAGTTATGGAATATGAAAATGAAAGTTATACCAATTGTAGTTGGTGCACTTGGAACAGTCCCAAAAGGATTGGAAAAGGGTTTGGAAAGTTTGGATATCAGAGGAAGGATTGAAACCATTCAGAACACTGCACTGCTGCAATCTGCCAGAATACTCAGAAGAGTCCTGGAGACCTGAGGAGACTTTCTCTCACTCAGACTCCAGTGAAAGACCATCAGCTAACACTGATGTGAAAACTCAAAAATAATAATAATAATAATAATCATTATTATTATTATTATTATTATTATTATTATTGTTGTTGTTGTTGTTGTTGTTATATTACCTCTGAGAGGGTCTCACACCCGTCTTAGCTGGTGGTCTTTCGATGGAGGTTGAGTGCCAACAAGTCTTCTCTGGTCTCCAACACTCTTCTGAGAATAGTTGCCGATTTCAACAGTGCAATTCTTTCTCTAATCCTCTGTTCTCTCAGTCTTTTTTGCAGGTTTGTGGGGACCATTTTAAGGGCACCAAAAACAATTGGCATCACCAATTCACTAGAGGACACGTCCTTTTCCCCTTGTTAATTAACAATGGATCTGGTCTTCTTGTCTTGGATTGGGGGGATCCATTTGGATCTCAAAATCCCACAGAAATTTATGGGTCTTATTATGGATTCTGGTTTGTGCATAAAACATTTGTTAGTATTACCAAATTTTAATCTCTTGCCCAATTCCCAGTGGGTCTCAGTATGAATGAGATTTTTCACACCAGCGTAAGTTGATGGTCTTTCCCTGGAGTCTGACAATCTCCTCAGATCTCCAGAACTTTTCCAAGTATTCTAGCCGATTTCAACAATGCTGTTGTCTGAATGGTCTCAATTCTTCATCTGATTTCCAGTTCTTATAGTCTTTTTTCTAAACTTTTGGGGACCGTTCCAAGTGCGCCAACAACAATTGGTATCCCTTTTCCCCTCATATTCCACAGCTTTTTTCAATTATCTGTTAAGGTTCAGGTATTTGTCTATCTTTTTGTTTTCTTTCATCTTCACCCTGTGATCTGCTGGAACTGCAATATCTACCAGTTGACAAGTTCTCCTTTTCTTGTTAATCAATACTAGGTCTGGTCTTTTGGCTGGGATAAGGCGATCCGTCTTTATCTCAAAGTGCTAGAGAATTTTATGACTTTCATTCTCAAAAACAGATTCTGTTTTATACATATGCTATTTTGTTGTATGATCAAAATTTAGGTTTTTTTGCATGATCCCCAGGGGATCACCTTCCCAACCCAGTCGTGCCTAGCCTTGTATTCTCGTTGTGCTGGTTTGCTGCATTCGCTTAATACATGGTTTATTGTCTCATTCTGTCACCCCCCCACACACACACATACATTTGCTGTTCTATTGTGTCCTATCAATTTTTTGATTTGATATAATTTGTTATTATGGCATTGTTTTACGCAGAAATTCTTATGAAATTATTATTATTATTATTATTAGTTTTTCACACCTGCATTAGCTGATGGTATTATTATTATTATTATTATTATTATTATTATTTTATTATTATTATTATTTCACTCTGTTCGAGTTTTTCACACCTGCAAAAGCCGGTGGTTCACTGGAGGCTGAGTGACAGCAAGTCTCCTCAGGTTTCCAGGACTCTTCTGGGTATTCCAGCCGTTCTCAATAATACTGTAGTCTGGATGGTCTCGATTCTTCCTCCGATTTTCAATTCATCCAGACTCCTTTCCAACCCCTTTGGGGATTGTTCCAAGGGCCCCAATTACTATTGGTACGACCTTCACCTTCATGTTCCACAGTTTTCTCAGTTCTCTGACAAGGTCCAAATATTTGTCGATCTTTTCGTTTTCTTTCATTTTCACTCTGTGATCGGCCGGGACGGCAAAGTTCACGAGATGACAAGTCTTCCTCTTCTTGTCAATCAAAACTAGATCTGGTCTCCTGGCCGGGAAGAGGTGATCCATCTGTACCTCAAAGTCCCAGAGAATTTTGTGTGTCTCATTCTCCAGGAGAGATTCAGGTTTGTGCATATACCATTTAGTTGAATGGTGAAAATTTATTATTATTATTATTATTATTATTATTATTATTATTATTCATTATTATATTTATCTACTTATCTATTTATTTAATTTGTTCTTATGGCATTGTTTTGTGTTTATGGAATTATTATTATTATTATTATTATTATTTATTTATTTATTTACTTATTTATTTATCTATATTATGCATTTGTTCTTGGAATGTTAAACAAACGGACACACCTCACGTTTCGTTTGCTGCATTTGTCAGGATTCAATGAAATATGGTAAATTGCACGGACGTAATTACAGGCAATCTGTCACATGAGACACGCCACTCAATTTTATCGCAAGGCACTTGATTGCAATAAGTGTTTCATTCACCAGTTGGCAGGTGTTGGCTGAAAGATTACACGATATTTTGGCGAATTTGGGGAGATTATTTAAGATAAAGGAATTAGCTTCCTTGTCGCAACAAATCAATTGTCGAAATATCTATCTCTGGCCAAACACCTTTGCATATCACTTGCACAATGCAAAGAATTCGGGGGAAGATATCACCCGACATGCAACAGTATCCTAGCCACAAGGTAGCCGCTCAAGAACTTAGCTTTCAGAAATCTTCTGACGAAGGTATCTTTATCCCCAAATATTAAGAAAATAGATGAAAGGTAGAGGAACATTGAATGAACATAATGTTTGCATGATTATATAGACTAGAAAAAAAAACACTATCCGGACGGTGTAAAAATTAATTTTAAAAGATATTTCCTGAGTTGAATGTGAGTTAAAACTTCAAGGTCAAAGGGGTTGTATCGTAAGTAAGTAAAATCATCAAATTTATTAAAGGAGAAAAAAATAAAACAATTTGAAAAGGAAACTTAGTTCTGTTCCCCTCAAATAAAATGTTGAGCACATCTATTGATTATTAATTAAACAATTATGGCGCCTCCTCGTCAAACAGGAACAAAAAGAAGTGAAGAAGAGAGGAAAAAAGCTGCCACAGAAAAGAGAGCTAAAAGAAAAGAGAAACAGCAGCACCCGCAAGACCTACAGAAAGCATCACCTTTTGTTTGCAGCCATTGCACCAGAGACTGCTATTCGAGGATCAGTCTGTTCAGCGACTCACGTAGCTGTAAGTGTGAGAGAGAAAAAACCGCAAAAAACTACGCCATCGTCTAAAATAGGTTGCCAACAATTTTGAATATTTTGCACATAAACTTTACACAAAATCTTTATTTATTTGTAAACTTTTTAGTTAACTTCTTGTTACTGAAAAAAAAAAAAAAGTAAAAATAATTTTTTCAAACTAATTACATGGTTGTTTTTTATTTTGTGTATTGTGACGTAAGCACTGATATAGTTTCGGTTACAGAAAAATCGAGACCAAATCTCCACTATTGATAGAGAAGTATCGTTGAGTGTCGTGTAGAAAAAAGTTATTTACCCTACAGATAGGATTTGACTCAAGGTTATAGGCATTGGACTGTCATATACTACTTAAAGCAGAATAATGGAATCGTCCGTTTTGTATAAATATTGACCCTATGACTCGGAGAGAGAATGGAGCGAAACATTCATGGACTTGTGAATGCAACCTGTCAATTACTGATTACTCGTTCACTGTATCTTGTACATTCCTCACCTTAAATACTAATTGTGATTTTCTCTCTACTTTCTCGGTAACTCGGATACACGAGTTACAACATGGGCATCCAGCGAGGATTGAACTCGCTTTTCAGTAGTATTGAGCCTAACTTGTTAACAATTACGTGGGACGTCTATAGTTCTTTACTAAGTGTGGTGAACATTCCCCCGCCTCCCCCGATTTCATTATAAAATGGACTGTTCATGCTTATAAATAAGTCCTCTTTATACTAACTAACCATATGTTGAAGGGCACCTCATGTGGTGTAATGGTTAGCAAGCTAGATTCGCTGACCATTGTTAGTGAGTTCGATTCTCACTGGGAGCCCCATACTTCTGGCCTTGTGCTGCATCTAAGCTAAGCTTAGTAAATAACTGTGTTTGATAAATCCTAATAAGGTTTCACTCTTTCGTGTTCTTTATTTCAGTACACATTTATTCAGCATATTATCTCTTAAATTATGGACAAAATTCTGTGGCCCAATACATTCGCAACTCTCCCCAGTTCGAGAAATGCTGTAAACGATTGGAGACACAGGCTGGCTACTTTTGAGAATTTCCTGCAAAGTATCGAACAATACGTCCCCGACCGCCGAACAGTGCTTCTAAACTTTACAGACCCTTTAGAAAGGAAAGAAAAGGACGTGTTACACAGAAAAATATAATAAGAAAGAGAGAGAGTTGGAGTAAGATAGTGAGAGGCATGAGCGCATAGAAGCGATAATTTATGACTGTCCTGACTACGAGAGAGCCATCAGTAAACTCCAGCAATTATATGACAGACCTAAGAATGAAATCCATGTCAGGTATATACTATCGACGCGCCGACAAAAATCAAAAGAGGCGCTAGACGAATGCCTTTTTAATCTAAGGCTAAATGCCTTAGATTAAAAAGGTATTCGTCTAGCGCCTCTTTTGATTTAACCTTGAGTCAAATCCTATCTGGGGGGTAAATAACTTTTTTTCTACATGACAGTAACCTAACGATTCTGCTATTAATAATCGTGATTCGTCTGTAACCAATAACTATGTCACTGCTTACGTCAAAATACAGGAATTCATCAATACAGAGAATAAAGAACAATCCAGTAATCAGTTTGAAAAATTATTTTTCCTTACGCCCCTTTTTAAATTTAAAAAAAAAATTTTTTTTGCAACGACAATGCAGTTAGAGCTGAAAACATCGCAACTTAGCTTAGTTGAAACACAAGGAAAGAAATTGTGGACTCCCAGTGAGAATCGAACGCACTAATAATGGTTTGCCAATTTGACTTCCTAACCGTTACACCACGTGCGGTGCCTATTAGTGTCGTGTGGAATGTAAGGTGTTGTGGCCGACAATAGAAGACTAGCAAGATCTGAACTGTGGTTGAAAAGAAGCTTCAAATCAATTTCCAGTTCTGAATGAGATTTCCAATTCTTCCGCATAATCCTGATTATCTGGTGTTGTTTATCCACCGAATTTTTATATCGTGTCATCACCTCAGCTAAATAATGGACCATTACGCTTTTTTAATATAGAAAGAAAGGAAAGAAAAGGACGTGCTACACAAAAAATATAATAAGAAAGAGAAAAAGAGAGTTGGGGTAAGATAGAGAGAGGACGTGAGCGCGCAGAAGCGATAACGCTAATCTGTTTCAATCGAACCTAATGAAAAGATGAAAAGAAGGAAATAAAGAAAAAAAAAGAGTGAGAGAGTTAAATCAAGATTATTATACTTTTTGCACATTGAACTATGTAGTAATAGCTCTTAAGTAAACATATCAAACGTTGTAATTATTAAATTATCATACTGTGGTATATTCACAGGTCCTGTTATTATTATTATATTATTATTATTATTATTATTATTATTATTATTCCGTGAACACTGAGTTTTTACATCAAGAGTAACTGGTGACATATACAGGAGATCAAGGGACAACATGTTTTCGCAATACTTCAGAACTCTCTTAAGTATTATAACAGTTTTCAATCATACTGTTGTTAAAATAGTATTAATACTCACTTGAATTTCCAGTTCCGTCAGCCTTTTTGTTGGAATAATTTAAATTATTCCCAGTACTCCAACAACCGTCAGTATTACAGTCCCTTTCATATTAAATATTTGATAAAGTCATTATGACCTTATCAAATATCCAGCTTTTTGTTGTTGGTTGCTTGAATTTTACGGCATGTCAGACTTTGTTGGGTTATCTTATGCCGAAGACGTTTTGTCTTATTCATCATTCTTGATGGTGCTCAATTTTTAAACACATTTTAAAAAACTCATTTCGTTCTATTTAACCCATCAATGGGACCCTAACCGACTCTTCAGATTGGTACCCCCCATAGGACCACCTCTTGGCCGTCCGTGATGCTTAAGGACGGAATCCTAGTGACAGAGCACGCATTATTCTATTTTGGCCATTACTTAGGCTAGACCGGCGGTCGGAGAGGTCTCCTCCGATCAATTGTTTGGTTGCGTCAATCCCTAGCACCTATATGATTGTCCTAACCTATTGCCCTTATGGCAAACTCCCAACCCTTTTTATCATATGGGTGCTAGAAGGCGGTGTCTGAGGGTCCTTGTGTCCTGGGTATGACATTAAGCTCTATCTGATGTTGCGGTTCCAGTTCTGGAGGTTTTGGGGAATGTGGAGCGCCCCTTCATCACCATTACTCCCAGGTCCACTCTGACCCGGAACTGTTAGGGTCCCATCTATGGGTTAAATAAAAAAAATGAGTTTAAGAAATTTATTTAAAAAGTTGAGTGCTCATCAAGAATGAATAAAAGAAAAACGTCTTCAACATAAAATAACCCAATTGGTTGACGTGCCTTAATAATCACCTAACCACACACCCACCCAGCCAACCAGCCAACCAGTTGATTTTTTTAAAAATATCAAATTCTCTCAAAAGTTGTGTGTTGGTATAATGAATACTGATATAAAAAAACTAGATCTCATACTTGCATTATTGTTTGAGGAAATAGCATCAAAGATCGTCTACTAAAATGCACCAAGAATTCTGGGTTTTGCGAAATATAGCCTAGAAATTTGTTAGAAAATTGAGCAATTTCAATATATAAAACTGTTATAGGTGATATAACCTATGGACATAAATGGAATGCGCCGACGATTACTATAAGTACCAGGAACAATTGTGGCTTGAGTCGAAGCAAATGCGAGTCAGCTCGTAACTGTATTGGTCGGACGCAATCTCCACTTTCTTTGCTGTAAATTTCTACTCCTTTTGTTCAATACATTTGTATCCATTTTTACCAGTCGGTTGTCTTATTTTTTTACCCTTAAAACCCCACAACAAAAACAAAAAAATGTTGTTATTTTAAACGAAATGAATAAAATATCATAAGTAGAATTCTAATTGAAAATCTGCCCTCATCACCCCCAACACATCCGATGTGCTGCTTTTCACATAATAAGTAAGTTGTGACAGTGATAACATTTTAAAGGATTGAAATCTATCCCCTCAAACGAAGGCAGGGTTTTGAACCAAAATATTTTGGGCGGGAATTCTGTATTTTGATTTGCAACTTTCGTCCCATGGGAGACGTTACAGTTTCAAAATCGACCTAACCTACCAGCCAACCTAAAACAAAACAGCAACAACAACCACAACAACAAAACGACCCCACCCCAATAAACAAAACAAAAAAGTTTAGAATGTAGTCGGACATTAGAATTCAACCCTGTCTAGGACTGAAGAGCGGATTTATTCATTGTGAACAAAGAAAGAAAGAAAAGATTTGTTATCATCTAAACAACAATATTATTAAAACCATTTTGAATACAGAGGCGAGCTTTCAAGTTTTGAAATGTTTCAATTAATTACGTCATTTTCTTAGGAGACACTTTTTTTTCTTTAAAGAATATTTGTGTAAAAGAACAAAGAAGAAATAGGTTAATCTCACTGAATCGGATTAAATTTTTCAACAAAGAAATCTTTATATTGCAATTTTAAATGGCCACAGGTTCTCAAATTAATTTTCGGATAAAAAAGAAAGGAATCATGAATGAACCAAACAAACTACTATTAAAAGACTTTATGGAATATAATAACAGCAATATATCTATCTATCTATCTATCTATCTATCTATCTATCTACTTCTGTCGGCATCTTTCTTTCGGTTTTTCTTTTTTTTTCTTAGAACCTATCTTTCTATCTACCAATTTATATATCTATCTCAACCTCTTTCTTTCTTTTTTTCTCCCCCCCCCCAGATTCTATCTATCTATCTATCTATCTATCTATCTCAGACTCTTTCTTTCTTTCTGTCTTTCTTTTTTTTCTTTCTCAGATTCTATCTATCTATCTACCTACCTATCTATCTCCTCCTAGTCTATTTATATCTATCTATCTATCTATCTATCTATCTATCTATCTATCTATCATATCGACCTCTCATTTGTTTGTTTCTTTCCCGGATTTGATCTATCAATCTCATTTCAGTCTATATTTCTCTCTCTCCCTCCCCCTCTCTCCCTCTCTCTCTTCTCACACACACACACACACACACACGCACACACACACACTCTGTCTCTGTCTCTGTATCTCTATGTGTCTCTCTTTCTTTCTCTCTCTCTCTCTCTACATATATATATATATATATATATATATATATATATAGTGTTAAAAAATGCAAAATTATATGTACACCAGCACTATGAGTTTCACGTGTTGTGGTAAAATTATAGCCATGTGGATAGTAATATGATATTGAAGTAGCGCAATTTTTATGGTCATTTTTAGTAGATGTTTAAAAGAATATATAAAGTCTTAAACGCTGATAACCAAAATGAACAGACATCTTTTTAATCTCTCTTTGAAAGAAAAATGATAGAAGTGATGATTACTTATTCATTTATCTATTTATTTATTCTTTGTGTCTTATTCTCGATTTATCAATCAAATTATATACCAACGAGCAGGACCTCTGGATATACCACAATATGATGATATAATTATTACAACGTTTGATATGTTTACTTAAAAGCTATTGCTAAATAGTTCAATATGCAAAAATTATAATAATCTTGATTTAACTCTCTCTCTCTCTCTCACTCTTTTTTCCCTTTCTTTCCTTCTTTTTCGCTTTTCATTATGTTCGATTTAAACAGATTAGCGTTATCGCTTCCGTGCGCTCATCCACTCTTTCCACTCCTCTCTTTCTTTATTATATATTTTCTGTGCAGCGTGCCTTTTTATTCCTTTTCTTTCTTTATAATAAGAACGGAATGGTCCCTTATTTAGCTGATGGGACGACACTTATAAAAAAAGAATTCGATGGATAATCAACACCAGATAATCAGGATTTACATTTTTGCATTTAATCCTGGGCAATTTCGACTGTCCGATTTTTAACTTGAGGGTGTTGCAAGATGATAACGGTCGTACGAACACTAGTATTAATGTAGGGAGTATGGTTCAGTCAGACATACGAATATTTATTACATTCGGCAAGGATTTTTAACCGGAGGGTATTGCAAGATGATAACGGTTGTACAATTAAGGAACACGAGTACTAATACATAGATTGCTTTATTTAAAAAAAAAATCTTACTTAAATAAGCTCATCTGATGCAACTCCACTACGTCCTATTTAACTTATTTATAGATTTGGCATAAAAGACAGAGCTTTATTCTTTATTTTTATATTTTAACATTATATATATTGAGAGATGCTTTGCATTCTTACATCTCTATTGCCATTTTTCTTTCAAATTTCTAATTTCGTAACTGCCACAGTATACGTCTTTATAATACAGTAACAGCCCCCCCCCTCTCTCTCTCTCTCTATATATATATATATATATATATATATATATGAGAGTACGCAAACAGATTGTTTTGATATGGCGATAGCCGACAGTTTTTTGTAGACGTTGTGCTTAATTGAAGTCATACCTAATTTGAAAATTAATTAGTTGATAATTAATGAATTAGGCGAATATACCTGTCCAAATGTAAGGCGTAAGCAAATCGAGAAAAAGTCAATCTATGTATGTACATTTCGGCCTATTATGCCTCATCAGCAGAGTTACAGACTGGAGGCCGCTTTGTGTGTGATTCGAACCCTAACTGCCAGGCTGACAGGCGAGAACTCTAACCATTACACTAGCTAGTTTTCCCAGATTTCTCGTTTGTTTTTAGACTGATATATATATATATATATATATATATATATATATATATATATATATATATATATATATATATATATATATATATATATATATATATATATATATATATATAGTAAGTAAAGTCATCGGCGAGGGAGTTTATCCACTTTTCACTTGCGCTAGACCAAGAAGATTGTTTTTTAGCCTCTGATATGGCGCGGCACACCTACCATCAGCTCCTCACTTTACTGCACAGAATTCTGTGCTACTCATACGCTGAGTTGGCGAGGGCTGGTATTGAACCATATATATATATATATATATATATATATATGTTGAAAGGATATATAAATAAAGGAAAGAAAATGTTGAATGGATTTCATATGAATTTACTAACACGTGTTTCGGCCAGGAGTTTGTTCATGTACACATCTATTCTATTTATTATTATTTTAAATGTAAAATAAAATAATGATAATAGAAAATTGTTAAGCATACAAAGAATAATGGCCTTCATCGGAGTAAAATGTTTGATATTTGAAGTTAAAACCGTCAAAATACATAAAAAATATTTTATATATCATATATATATATATAATGTGTTGCTATGGGTTCAACGGGAGAAAATTAAATATTCTATTCAAAAAAGGTCCACAAAATGGATTATGTTTTTTAAAAGAGTTTTTATTTTTATTTTACATTAGCGACACGTGTTTCAGATCTTCTGCTATCTTCTTCAGGCTTAGTTTAACCAATATATATATATATATATATTATTATTTATATTTTTACTTGAAGGCAATTATAAATGCATGTATCGCATAAAATTCGATAATTATAGAAAATAATCTTGACAAGTAAATCCCGCAAAGGATGGCTCGCTATGCAGAACACCGTACAGACTGTTTCGACTTTATTAAGTCTCTTCAGCGATGTATACTAACGACTCCCCTCCGACAGGAATCGAAACCGGGACTTCACAGGCATAGTCAGAGACCATATCCGTTCGGCCGCCGGTACATAGCGAACAATCCCTGCGAAATTAACCTTGTCAATGATACTAATACTATATATATATATATATATATATATATATATATATATATCTTATTATAATGGAGATTGTGTGTTTTTCTGTCTGTAACCGAAACTATATTCCTACTCAAGTCACAATTCTCTTAGTTATTGACATCACATTCTCCATGATTTTATTTTTATCTAAACCTCAATTATTAATAAAATTGTCTTACTTTATTAATACTGTTAACTATGTCTACATACTAACAACATGCAATTATATTTATATATACAACAAAATAACGGTTTACAATGTGAACGGGAAGGCTAATTTGCATATTAATATTAAAAAATCGAATTTAATAAATATGTGCTTAGTATTATTGATTTCTAACTGTTTGGTTTTATTTTAATGAATATAAGCAAAAATCTCTTCAATGAATCTTAAATGAAATCCATTAACAAGATAAAATAACTGTCATTTTATTCTTTATTTCCTCTTATAACTAAATACTTAAATTAGAAAAAATAACAATGAAAGACGAGAGTAATGGAAGAGTAAGTTTCAATTGTTCCATTTTTTATTATACTCCCTCTGTTTCAAATCTTTTATTATACTCCCTCTGTTTCAAATCTTTTTATCTGTATTCTTATTTAGTTTTATTAGTCTTTCTAATTTAATACAATATTTTATTATATTAAAACTTAAATACTTTCACCCGGAGGGTGCATATATTTGCTAGTATATATATATATATATATATATATATATATATATATTATATATATATATATATATAATGCAAGATTTGGTATTAAATAACTCACAAGGGTTGATATACCATTAAACCAAACAACCAATCAATCAATCAACCTTAACAAAAACATTACTTTGCTAATCTTCAGATAGATCCTGAATTAAACTCATTTTAAAAGCAAATCAATTATAGAATGATCTGTTGATTTAATAGATGTTCATGCTTTTCTCCTTCCTTCTCCTTAGTAGACTAAAAAAATTAATTTCTTGAATGATATAATTAGCCAATAAATGTTTTTTATATAATAAAATAGAGTGTGGAATGTTTTCTCAAAGGATCTTATCCATAATTTGATGTTATCTTTGTTGTATGAGATCATTATGCATTTTGGTGATAAAAGAACACAACAACTTTGTGATTCATCAAGCTGGACTTCCTTTTTGCTCAAAGCAATGCTTAAACGCTTTGTTAACAGTAGACGTTTGTTATAATCAAATTTTGATTTGGACCAGCTCAAAATACACCACACTTAACTAATTATACAAACACCTACAAGATTTCTTTGGATAGACATCTATTTCTAGTTGTTTGTTTTGTTTTGTTTTACGGCATATCCATCTCGGTGGGTCATTTAATGCCGACAAAGTTTTGAAATAAATTCATTTTTAATAGATACTCAATTTTTTTTATAAAGACATTTTTTTATTTAACCATCCATGGGACCCTAACAGGTACTACCAATCCGGATCAAAGTGGACCAGGGAGCAATGGCCCAGATCTCCAGAACTGCACCTCACCATTAGAGTTTAACGTCATTCCCAGGACATGAAGACACCCAGCCATTGCCTTCTAAAGGGTTGGGGCTTGCCATAAGAGCAATAGGGTTGGACAATCATATAGATGCTAGGGCTTGGCGTGACCAACCGTTTGGTCGGTATGGGCCTCTTCGACCGCCCGTCTAGCCTAGGTAAGGGCCTAGGTGGAGTGTTGCATGTCATAGACTGCTGATCCATCAGGATTCCGTCCTTAAGCATCACGGGTCGCCACCCATGGCTAACAGGTGGATTTATTGGGGGGGGGGTTCTCATCCCTCTGCAAAGGTGCAATCGATGTATTCTAAAGTGTAAAACACAACTAGAAATAAGCCATGTCGATTGGGGCTTCACTTCTGCAGAGGGGTAAGGCTCACTAAATAGGACCACTTGGTGGCTAACCGTGATGCTTAAGGATTGAACCCTGGTGGCTGAGCAGTCTATGGCATGCAACTCTCCACTTTGACCCTTATTTAGGCTAGACAGGTGGTCGGGGAGGTCACCTCGGTTCAGTTGGCTGATCACGTCAATCTCTAGCTTCTATATGCTTGTCCCAACCTTAATGCGCTTATGGCAAGCACCAACCCTTTTTTTATCATATATGCATTGGGGTTGGGACAATCAAATAATTGCTAAGGCTTGACGTGTCCTCTTCGCCCGCCCGTCTAGCCTAAGTAAGAGCCAAAGAGGAGTACTACATGTCATGAAAGAACAAAGTTTGTCCGTGACAAAATTGGCATCCCGCAAAGGAATCGAAATAGAAAAAGAGAAACAAAAGCTAGATGGGAAATAAGACTAGAAGAACAAATAGACCACAGATTGAAAATAAAAAGACACATTGAAAAATAGAATGAAGCAAAAATTGATAAATACCTGCACATTGGCAGGTGACGGTGATACCAATTGTTAGTGAATCAGTTGGAGCAGTTCCCAAGATGATGATGATAATCTATCTGTGGCAAGGCAAAAACTGTGTTATTAAAAGGAAAGCTTAAAGTTGTGGAACATGAAGGTGACGATAACATAAATTATAGCAGGTGCGCTCGAATCGGTGCCTAAAGGTTTAGTGAAAGACTGGAGGAAATAAAAATCAGAGAAATCGAGATCATACAGACCACAGCATTGTTAAAATCGGCTAGAATACTCAGAAGAGTCTTGGAGACCCGAGGAGACTTGCTGTCACCCAGGCTCAAGTAAAAGACCACCTGTGAGAGCTGTTGTAAAAAACTCGCAGGGATTAAAATATTGAACCATATGACCTTCAGGCACCCCTTTTTGATCTCGATTCAGAAGAATGTGTTTTTCATTTACACCGTCAATATCCAGTTTTTTGTTAGGGGTTAGGGTTAGGGGTTAGGGTTAGGGTTTGTGGTTAGTTTTATGATTTAAAAAAATCTAAAAATCGTCTGTTAACAAAGAACCGAATATTAACGGTGTAAATTAAAAAACATGTCCTTCTGAATCGAGATCAAAAAGGGGTGCCTAAAGGTCATATGGTCCAAAATATTAATACTCGTGTTCCTTAATTGTACGTCCATTATCATCTTGCAAGCCCCTCTGGTTAAAAATGACACCGACCAAATCATCTAAGATAAAATGCAAAAATGTACATCCTGATTATCTGCTGTTGCTTATCGGCCGAATTCTTTTTTTCTCGTGAGTGTCGTCACCTCAGCTAAATAATTGACCAGAGAGAGAGGGAGAAAGCGCGCGGAAGCGATAATGCTAATCGTCCATAATGAAAAGAAGGAAGGAAGAAAAAATAGAGGGAGAGAGCGTTAAATCAAGATTATTATACTTTTTACAAATAGAACTGTTTGCTATTAAGTAAACATATCAAAGGTTGTAATAATTAGATTATCATACTGTGGTATATTCACAGATCCTGCTAGTATTGATAATTTGCACACAGTTATAAACATTCAAATTTTCCAATATGATACTAATAATTTATGAACGTTTCAAGTATCTATTCCTACTTAATAATAATCATTACTAATATTAATATGTTTGTTCCTTAATCTTCCGACCGTTATCATCTTACAACACCCGATGGTTAAAAATGAGACCCACCAAATCGTCCAAGATAAAATGC
>CM042147.1:56809968-56897468 GCA_023376005.1 Doryteuthis pealeii | reverse complement strand
CAGCCTTCGCCAACTCAGTGTATGAGTAGCACAGGTATCTGTGCAGTAAAGTAAGGAGCTGGTGGTAGGTGTGGTGCTCCACCTCAGACGCAAAAAGCAATATCCTTGGTCTAGCACTAGTGAAAAGGGTATAGACTCCCTCGCTGATTGGCTGATACCGACTTTAGGTCACCCTGACGACTTTAATTTTATAGGCTTATACGTGTGTCCATACACGGCCCCATTTTTCAGTATTTAACAAGATCGTGTTTGACATTTAAATTTTGAATGATGCAACCAGCTACATAGCGTTCAACATCTTATTAATTCATTACAATTAACCCTGATGATCATTTATGGTGAAACTTGAGTAGGTTATTTCTATATACACCTTAATACTAAATCAATCTTTTTATTCCCTTTCTTTCTTTCTTTCTTTCTTTCTAATAAATACGGAATGGTCTATTATTTAGCTGAGGTGACGACACTCATAAGAAATAAAAATACGGATTGGGATGGTTTAATTTGTAACCAGTGGGTGTTGCAAGATGCTAACGGTCATACAATCAAGGAACATGAGTATTAATATATAGACTAGCAGGACCTGTGAATTTATGATAATTTGATAATTACAACGTTTGATATGTTTAATTTAGAGCTATTGAGAAATAGTTCAATATGTAAAATGTATAATAATCTCTCTCTCTCTCTCTCTCTCTCTCTCTCTCTCTCTCCCTCTCACACACACTCACTCTCTTTTTTTTTCATCTTTTCATTGCGTTCGATTGAAACATATTAGTATATATATATATATATATATATATATATATATATATATATATACTGGCTTTTTTTTTTCAAAGCATAGAAAA
The DNA here is from genome assembly GCA_023376005.1 of Doryteuthis pealeii. Classification (NCBI taxonomy): domain Eukaryota; kingdom Metazoa; phylum Mollusca; class Cephalopoda; order Myopsida; family Loliginidae; genus Doryteuthis; species Doryteuthis pealeii. The sequence goes on along the minus strand of CM042147.1, from coordinate 56,896,617 downwards.
ATAAACATAAAAAAATAGAAGAGATTTAAAATTTGAGCAAATATATAACTCACCTACCAGCTTGATTCTTGTTTATATATTTTGTTTGATAATGTGCAAGCGTGAAACTATCAGTAGTGATAGAGCTGTTTGTACTTTAATGAAAACCACGCTTAATTCGTTGGTACATTACAGTAAAATTAAAATGTATCTCGTGAAAAATCTTGAAAAACCATGTCACGGAGACAAAAACAGACAAACCATGATACTGCTGCTACTACTATACATACAAATTTACCAATCCCTTCACACGAGCTGGATGTGACACAAGGTCATTTTTTATATGAAGTTTAACGGATTAAAATCTAGAGTTTCCCTTCTCCTAGACTGGACAAGGCTGGTTGCATTTTAAATAGCACTAATTGTTGAGATTACTGTCGGTTTGGGCCGTAGAATAGGCCGACTGTATTATCATAAGGGGGATTGTAAGATATTTACATTGATTTACCAGTAAAAACCGGGGGAGGGGAGGCGTTTAAAATATCTCCATTAATTTGACAAAAAATGAGAAAAAAACACGAATACGAAAATAGCTATGATGTGCCGTAAATTCCCCATGCCCTTATGGCAAACCCCTGCCCTTTTTATCATATGGGCGCTAGAAGGCGGTGGCTGAGGGTCTTCATGTCCTGGGAATGACGTTAAACTCTATCTGATGGTGAGGTTCCAGTTCTGGATGTTTTGGGAATGTAAATAACTAAGGGAAGTGTGAGGTTGGTGGTGACATATTTTCGGTTACAGAGAAACAGACATACAATCTCCATTATAATAAGACAATCAATCTTTTACGAAGGAATCAGATTTCATGACACTATGAAACTAAACAAAGATCATATCTTTGTGAAGGTGAAAGACCTTGGATGGTTGTTAGCCATTTCACACAGATGCCACTAGACGGTTTCTCATGCCAAAAAGATTCAAATCTTCAACTGTGAAAAACCCCACACCCCTTTATTCTTCTGATCTTCATTCTATTGTTTATTTGTTTTGTTTTACGACATATCAACTCTTATCGGTCATCTAACGCCAATTCAAGTAATTTTGATGAAGGTTTCTAGGTTTCAAGTTCATAATATTTGAAAATTGTTTTTTTGTTTTGGTTTATAGCATATCAAACCTTGGTGGGTTATTTAAGGCCGGCAAAGTTTTGAAAGATTCATAGCGAAAGTTTGGAAGGACAATTTTAAAATTAATCTCTTTTGTAAACAAATTTTCTATCTAAACAATATATGGGACCCTAACAGGTACTACCACTCCGGGTCAGAATGGAAATTGGAGCAATATTGATGAAGGGATGCTCCACATTCACCAAACCTCCAGAACTGGAACCTCACCATCAGATAGAGTACTCGGGAACCTTCTCGGACTCGGGAACCATCACGACTCGGAAGTGACGGCATGGTTGGCCACAAAAAAATTATCAGTCATATGAGAATTTGATCTCACTGACAAGTTAAAGCGACAATTCTTCTAGGCTGTGGTTATATCAGTGCTGCTGTATAGCTGCACCACTTGGACCCTAACGAGGCGCCTTGAGAATAAGCTAGATGGGAGCTGCACAAGAATGCTGCGTGCGGTCTTGAACAAATCGTGGAAACAACACCCCACAAGGAAACAGCTGTATGGCCACTTGCCCTCCATCTCACAAACCAAGTTAGACGGACAAGGCGTACTGGACACTGCTGGAGAAGCAAGGACGAGCTCATAAGCGACGTTCTCCTGTGGAAGCCAACACATGCACATGCTAATGAGGACCTACATTGACCAACTCTGCGAGGATGATGGATGCTGCGCAGAGGACCTCCCTTGGACAATGAATGATAGGGAGGGTTGGTGAGAGATTGTCATGGATATCCATGCTAATTGTGCGACATGATGATGATGATAGCTGGGGTAGAGGCGTTAAATTGTGTTAATTATTATTCTATGTTACTGCTGCCTTGACCAGGATTGAACCACCAGAAAAGATAAAAACAAAATAATTTTCTCAAACCAAAATAATTTTACTCATCTCAAAAATTCAGAAAAATCGTAAAATAAATCATTGGATTGATTGTTTGGTTAATTTTAACGGCATGTCAACCCGTCTAGGGTTATTTCATTTTTAGATGCGGGGAAATTGCGTTCATTGTATATTTATATTCACAATTTTGTGCAGTTAGTTCTTAAGATTTTTTCTCATATGGTTATGTAATATCAAGTATTTCAATCTAATACAAATGAATTGCGCACATTTGTATGGTTTAGCGCGACCATAATGAAACGAAGAAAAGAAGGAAAGAAAAAAGCGAGAGAGAGAGAGAGAGAGAGAGAGAGAGAGAGAGAGAGAGAGAGAGAGAGAGGGGGGGTATATACTTTTTACATAATGAACTTTTCGCAATAGCTCTTAAGTAAACATATTAAACGTTCTAATATATCTTGTTTATAGAACATTTAAAATCTGATAGTTTCTTATTTGAAACTTTTCACCTAAAATCCTTAAATTTGGTTTAACCTGTCTTCATCAAATTCAATTTGAGAATGGCCGTCACACTGTCAGCCGTTTTAATCCTTCACACACATCTGTATGTTGCACTCATTTATTTATTGATTTGTTGATCCGCACTTAAGATTTTCAGGTAGTAGTGCAGAATAGCGCGCAAGAGATCAATGCATTATATTACGTATAAAAAGCATTGGATTTCAGTACATTCATGGAATTCCCGAAAGTTTTGAGACGCTAGAACAACATTTAAAAAAGGGAACGCCAAAACGATTTATAAATTTTCATAGCAAAAAAAAAAAAAAGCAAAGATTTTTTTACCATTATTTTTTTAATTTTATTTTTCTTTCAGTGGGGATTTACATGAAACGGAAACTTGAATGGAGGGCGTATTGGAAGGCGGCATATTTTTACTACAACTAAAGTCGAAAAGTTGTTGTTATTAGTAGTGATAGCAGCAGTAGCAGCAGCAGCGGTAGTAGTAGTAGTAGTAGTAGTAGTAGTAAAAAGAAAGCTAAGAAAGAGGCCGTCCTTATCAAAAAGTATTTCTTACAGATCGGGTATCCCCAATCGTAGTTGTCTGTAGCTGGTCCTCCTTAGTGTCCATTTGCACGCCTACCCCTTACAATTAAACAAACCTTTCGTAGATGGCCGCTCCCTTTACAAAAACCAATACACCCTTTTATACCAGATGAAACTTTAAAAATCAACTCTGAGAAATTCTTTTTTTTTCGACCGTTGTATTTTTTTCCCCTAGCATTCTATTTGTAAAAATAAATAATAACGTCTCTCTATTTCGGGACTTTCAGTCATCTAATGGTTTTTGTAAGCAAAATGTGATTCTAATGCTTTTATCTCTTGCGCGCTATTCTGCATTATTACCAAATTTCAGTCATTCTTTTTTGAATATTTTTTTATTGCCCCTAGTGTAAGACACGGAACAGTCTTTAGATATTCCATACATTAACAAAGACTTCTGTGACAAACCCATTAGCTATTAGGCCAGACTAGATGCAAAGATAGACATGACTGAAAACAATAGATCAATATATTCTCTTTTTTAATGACTCTTATCAGAGATGATCTTAACGGTAACAGCTCTGACTTCTTGAACTGGAAATACATGGTTGCTTTACGGTTATCGACCTGTCCAGTTCAAATTCAATCCGAGTTTGTATTCATTTAGCGCTAATGCTCAGAGGAAAGGAATGAAACCACTGCTATTGCAAAATAGTTCAATATGTAAAAAGTATAATGATTCTGTTTAACTCTCTCTCTCTCTTCTCTCTTTTTTCTTTCTTTCCAAAAGAAGGAAAGAAAGAAAGAAAGAACGAGAGAGAGAGAGAGAGAGAGAGAGAGAGAGGGGGGGGAGAGAGTTAAATCAGGAATATTGTACGTTTCATTGTGTTCGATTAAAACAGATTAGCGTTATCGCTACGACGCGCTCAACCCCCTCTCTCTCTCTCTCTTTATCTTTCCCCTATTCTCTTTCTTTCGATCTTCCTTTCTTTCTTATTTATTATATTTTTTTAGTGTAGCATGTCTCTTTTTTTCCTTTTCTTTCTTGATAATAGAAACCGAATGTCCATTATTTAGCTAAAGTAACGACACTCATGAGAAATAAGAATTCAACGGATAAGCAACACCAGATAATCTGGGTTTATATTTTTGCATTTCGTCTTGGACGATTTGGACGGTCTCATTTTTAACCGGAGGGTGTTACAAGACAATAACGGTCGTACAATTAGGGAACACAAGAATTAATATATAGATTAGCAAATTATTTTTGAGGCTCTAATTAAATAGAATTTTTAAAAACTATTACTGGTTTTTGAGAACTGCACACATGCTTCGAACGGCGTAGCAATTGATTTTTTTGAAAATCCCTATATGTTTGAGGAATTATCTTCCCCTTACCATTCCTTAATGGGTTTTGGGACCATATGACCTTTAGGCACCCCTTTTTGATCTCGATTCAGAAGGACGTTTTTCATTTACACCGTCAATATACGGTTGTTAGATGATAGGGTTAGGGGTTAAGGGTTAGGGTTAGGGGTTAGTTTTATAATTTAAAAAAAACTCTAAAATTAGTCTGTTAACAAACAACTGGATACTGACGGTGTAAATGAAAAACATGTCCTTCTGAATCGAGATCAAAAAAGGGTGCCTAAAGGTCATATGGTGCGGATTTTGAAATTGTCTATTACTAAAAACAAAACAAGTTGTTACTTGTATTTATGTTTCGATCAAGTCTTTTTCATTTATTTAACTAACTTGGGGGATCAATATTCAAGTAAAATTCTGGTGAAGATCAGACGACACGGACAAATATTAAAAATCATTTTGGAAAATAATCAACAACTAGCAGGACCTGTGGGTATACCACAGTAAAAGTAAAGTAAATTCGCCGGGGCGGCCTAATGTCGGTATAAGCCAGACAGCGAGGGAGTCTATCCCCTTTTCACTAGCGCTAGACCACAAAGATTATTCTAGCATCTGATATGGGACGCCACACCTACCATCAGCTCATCAGTTTACCGCACAGATCCCTGTGCTAATCATACGCTGAGTTGGCGAGGGCCGGTATTGAACCAAGAACCTTGTGTTTAGGTAAATTTAACTCGGATTTTCATAGAGAGATTATTAATAAATAAGACTTATTCTATGTGTTAATGATTTTGACTACAAATTAAATACTCATTGATAAACTTACGCATTTGCTTAGGGTATTATGACGTAATCAGTGACGTAGTTTCGGTTACAGACACCGAATATCTATTATAATAAGATATGAAGCATACATGGAACCTACTCTATATATATATATATATATATATATATATATATATGTGTGTGTGTGTGTGTGTTTGCGCGCGCGTTCGTATGTGTGTGTGTTAGGGTAGAGTTGGCATGGATTCAACGGCACTTGGTTTTTTGTTATACGACTGTTCAATCCAAGTATTTTAAACGCTCTATCCCCGATGTTAACCACTGTTTACTTATAAATATCGCATCAATATTAACAATATATATATATATATATATATATATATATATATATATATATATATAATGGAAAAGGTGACTTACCGGTGAATATGGTCACGATGGTTAGATGGTGCAGAATTCAGTGAGGTAAGTCAGCGATATAACAAATACAAAGTGCTCGATACGTTAGAAGAGAAAATTTATTACAATAAGGTACAAGGGATAACCTTCTCGAGTTTCACCATAAGGATGTTCAGGGTTAAGGGTGTAGTCGACTGTAATTAATCGGTATCTCGATTAATTCAGTGGATTTAACCCTGAAGATCCTTATGATGAAAGTCGAGTAGGTTATCACTTGTACCTTATTGTAATATATATATATATATATATATATATATATATATATATAAAGGCTAATGGATATAAATAGTTTTAGCATATAAAGGGGCTCAAAGCTAAAATAGCAGAGCTGAATTAAAATCATGAATGAAATATTATGGTGTTAATTTCCTGTATCTATAATTATATGCGTATTATGCAATTTTTCATATATATATATATATATATATATATATATATATATATATATATATATATATATATATATAAAGAATTAATTCAAAAATGAACCAACGAATATAATAAAAAATGGATGGAATGAATAGAATAATTGAAAAAGATATTTTCCGAGGGATCTCTCCCACCGCCAAAAAAAAAATGATAATAACTTTTGAGAGAGGTCATTAATAGAAAAAAACCTCTTCACATTCTATGGGACTCTTTATCGAAGCATTGAATTAATTATCATATAAAATATAAAATATTGGAGAGGATAAAATAATGTCTTATCTTTGTAAATTTATCTTGAGAAGTAAAATTTGTAAAGTTATGTTGAGAAGTAATTCGATTTTTTTTCTGTCTAAGGCTTGTCTATCCTATTTCCGTGGTAAATTGGCAACATTGTAGCCTTATGAATATAAGATAAAACTGAAAGATTTTTAATAAATTATATATATATATATATATATATATATATATATATATATATATATATATATATGCGTATGTGTGTGAGGGCACAGTGTGTGAGCCATGTAAAGAGAAATAGATAAAATATGCAAAAATATATTAAACGAACAATACACGGAAGATGGTCAAATGAAACGTTACATGGTATGCACCAATTTCTCTTTAAAACTTTTGTAGTAAAGTTGGTATCAACCAGACAGCGAGGGAGTCTATCCCCTTTTCACTATCACTAGACCAAAAAGATTATTTTAGCATCTGAGATTGGAGCGCCACACCTACCATCAGCTCCTCAGTTTACCGCACAGATCCCTGTGATACTCATACGCTGAGTTGGCGAGTGCCGGTATCGAACCCGGAACCTTGTGATTCATTGGCAGACGCTCTACCGACTGAGATAAACCGGTGTATCTAGAGTAGTTACATGTCAGAAGCCAATCTGATCACCAAGAATCCATACGTACAACGTGCTCGTGGTATTAGTCACCAACAAAAACAACAAAATCTTTTCTTTCTTTCTTTCTTTCTTTCTTTCTTTCTTTCTTTCTTTCTTGTTTCTCTTTGTCTTTCTGTCTTTCTGTCTGTCTTTCTGTCTTTCTTTCTCTCTCTCTCTTTCTTTCTTTCTTTCTTTCTTCCTTCTCTCCATTTCGTTTATTTTCTCAGTTTTCTTAATATTTTTTCTATTATTACTTCTTTCTATCACCCTTATTTTATTTTTATTTTATATTTTTATTTTGTTTTCTGCTTTTATCTTTTCCTATCACTCCATTTTGTTTTAGTGATTTTTTTTTGTCGATATGTTTGTGTGGTATTGATATTAGGGTAGATTGATTTTTAATCTTTTTTAAATTGAAGAACAAGCTGGAAACATTGTGTCATTCTAGTACCGAAGTCAGTCTATTATTATTATTATTATTATTATTAGTATTATTATTATTATTATTATGAGAGTTTTTCACACCAGCGTCAGCTGATGGTTTTTCACTGGTGTCTGAGTGACAAACAAGTCTCCCCAATTCTCCAGGACTTTTCTAGCCGATTCAATGCTGTTGTCTGGACAGTCTTAGGCAACTTTCCAAAGGCACCGACAACAATTGACATCATTTTCACCCTCATATTCCACAGTTTTTTCAACTCTCTAGCAAGGTCCAGGTATTTGTCAATCATTTCGTTTTCTTTCATTTTCACCCTGTGATCTGCTCGATGAGAAAAAAATCTACCAGTTGACTAGTTCTCTTTTTCTTGTTAATCAATACTAGGTCTGATCTTCTGGCAGGGATAAGGAGATCTGTCTTTATCTCAAAGTCTCAGAGAATTTTATGTGATTCATTCTCAAGAACAAATTCTGTTTTATGAATATACCATTTTGTTGAATGGTAAAAATTTATTTTTTTGCATAATTCTCAATGGGATACCTTTCAAATCCAGTCTTATCATATCTCTAATTCTCTTAAAGTATGGTTTATTGTCTCCCCTCTGTCACCACATGCATGGTTCATTGTCTCCCCTCTGTCACCACAGTGTGTCAACTCCACTTGGTGACTGTCAGTTTATCGTCAATACAATTATCTCATATATATATATATATATATATATATATATATATATGTATATATATATATATATATATATATATCTTCTATTATTATACTAAAGCTGAGATTTTCAACTTTTGATCCCTAAAGGCTTTTGCTGGTGAGCTTACTGAAACGAGATTTATACTATATTTGTTTTAGTATTACTAAATGTTTGAAAAATACACTTTAATTGGTTCTAACTAGTCGTAATTTGTAACTAAGTAAAAAAACTTACCCAGCAGTCAACGGCTAGCAGTTTTTGAGGCAGGAAGCCAGGACAGAACTCCACAAAGATTATCATTATTTGTATTATTCAGACTATTGTCCTCATCTTCATTGTTATCTGTACAACGTTTCGGTCGATGTGCCCTCAAGTCTTCTTCAAGTATTTCTTGTCGGATTCGGGAACCTTCTTGTAATTGGGAGCCATCACGGAACTTTGAACCTAACCCTTTCTTCAGTCCACAGGGGTATCCTGTTCACATTCCACCAACCATAGCTGGTGTTAAGCTGTGTTAATTAATATTCTATGTTACTGCTGCCCCTGACCAGGATTGAACCTGCAGTCTAGAGATAACTGGCATTTAGAACTGTCTTAACCTAACTCCTTTATCTACTAGGATATGTGTTCAATTGGATAATCGAGTGTGATTTTTTTTTCAATCGCAAAAGTGACAATTTATTTTGTAAAAACGGATTTTAAGTAGCCTCTTAGCAGGCATCTTGATCGAAATTGACCGAAAAAATCGTTTTAAATAAATCAAAAATAAATTACATGTGTAATATTATTTTGCCTTTTTTACTGATTTGACCTAAAATAATCGGTTTAAAATTTTTTAATTCGTTTATAAAATCAAAAGCAGATGATATTTTGAAAGATCCTAATCCCAACCATCTAGCGAGAGCTTAATGGGTGACCTAACGGGTCACGTTCTGTCAAGTATATATATATATATATATATATATATATATATATATATATATATATACAAGAGCGAAGGGATACCTGGCATTACCTCTCTCTCTCTCTCTTGTGTGTGTGTGTGTGTGTGTGTGTGAAGAAAATGTTTTCAAAAATATAACAGACACAGGATGTTATGATCAAAGGAAAAATTGTATATGTCTATACTTAAGTATTTCGGTTTATGATAAACCATCATCAGGACAATCAGATTTATCATATTGTCGGATTAATTTGCTCATCGTATTTTCATATATATATATATATATATATATATATATATATAAGGCCAAGGATATTTAAAGAAAAGAGAGAAAAATACGAATAAAAGGTTACTTACCTGAAATAATATCTACGTAACATTGTTACCGATCAGCAGAAAGAAAAAAAAATAAAACCTTAAAATCCCAATATTGGATTTTATCCAAGCAAACCTCGTTTGGTTCAGTTGTCTGACGGCTTGCGATAATTTGTACATAAATGACCAATGAGGTAAATAAATGTCGAAGAAAAGAAAAGTAAATAAAACACTTAATATACTCTCTTCACGTTACCATATGTCACAGCCGAACTTACATGAACAGCATTTAATTTTAACACATCCAATGAATTATATATATATATATATATATATATATATATATATATATATATATATATGTGTGTGTGTGTGTGTGTGTGTGTGTGTGTGTTGGAACAATGTTAGCACTGCCCTGGTTTTTTTTCTACGTCAGCTAAAAGAAAAGAAACCCACCAATCAAATGAAAGCTTTGTTGAGCGTGCATGATTGACATGAAATGTTTCTTTTTTGTATTGCCCCGCCTTTAGGAAGAAAAAAAACTTGTCGGATGATTGGTGATACCCACCCCCCTCCCAGAGAAGGTGCCTAAATTGGGTATAGAATGCTAGCGTCAATCAAACATCCTGATGGATGCAGCGAATTCAGAAGTATACAGGGAGACGAGATTAAATTCTGTGAATCTGAAAAAAGTACAAAGCACTTGACATGGCTCACCGACTTAATCAAAGGATAATTTGATTATATATATATATATATATATATATATATATATATATATATATATATGTGGGGGGGTGCGTGCGCACGTGTGTGTGGTTTAATGGTTGGTTTTGAAGGCTATCACAATGTAAGTGTAAAGAAAAATGAGGTAACTATGATGTTGTTCATTTACCTTTGATTCATTTTCTTAATATTTCGGGATAAAGATCTCCTCGTCAGAAGATTTCTGAAAGCTAAGTTCGGGAGCTGTTAAATTGTGGTTATGATCTGTACATACTGTTGTATTTTTGGTTATATCTTCCTCCGAATTCTTTGCGTGTGTATGTGTGCATGTGTGCATGTTTATGTGAGTATGTGCAAGTGCCTGTGTGTGTGTTTATGTGTGTGTGTGTCTATGCAACAATGTCTTAGTATCACGCCACATATCGAAATTTAATGACTTCATATACTCACACTCCAATATTCTTCGACAGTAGCACATATTTGCTTGATCTTCGGGTCCGGTTTCAAGTGGATTCGGACATTGGACCGGTAAAATGTTGAATAATTAGCGTGATCCCAGGGGCTATTCCTCCAGGCAGAACCTGCCTCTCACCTAAAAGGCAAAACTGGCTTTATTGCCCAGTTCCCGAGGTACCTTAAAAGAAAGAATGCCAAAGGGATTCACGCAATTTTTAAACACTGGTCACGCATGAGCTTCGGTTTGTGCGTGGTCCCTGTTACAATTTTATGTGCCATCCTTTAATCTTTAAGTAAAAGTGCTGGTCCAGCGGAAATCCTTGGTAATCCTCTGGTAAAGAATCCTCGTTATTGTAAGTTCATTCGTCAATGGTTTGCAAGTGGACCGTAAAAGTATCAGTGTTTAAGTACTGAATCAGCCACGCATGGCTGTTGATTGGCTGGAGGAATAAACCACGTGATCTCGCCCAGTCTATAAATTTAGGTGGAGAATTGTAGCACATCTTATATACTCAAAATATTCCGACAGTTCCCCACTATAATGATCCTTGTGTTCCACTGGCATGGCGAGATGCCAGTAAATATATATTTACACACACTTCAAATAGATCCTGTCACGTCACATATTGTCATTTGATTACTAATGACTATTACAACCTACATACAACTGTTTCGTTATGCTCTCACAATGGAATGGAGTGATAACGTGTTGATAGTAAAATGTAATTGTATACTTACTTTCTGTACTATGTTGAGAGGCTTGAATCCGTTTGCTGGGCCGATGCTGAGCTGGTTGACAATTCCTGGATGTTTGGAGTCTGGAAACCAACTTGGAGTGCTTCTTGCCTTGTGCAATTTGTAGTTTTTAGTAATAACACCAGGCAACTTCTTTTTCTCATGAGATCTTTATTTTCCCCAAAGTCACAACTGCCGTGAGCAAGAGCCCATATCTTACTCTCTGAGCGCATTGTCCGAAGCTCACTCGACCCTCTTACCTCTCACTCCTCTTGTGTCCCACTTCACCATGCTTCACCTTTCGAACAATAGAAACAATGCCATGAGGTCTTATGATGATTCATCCTTAAACTTTTCCATTCTAATCTACATATAATTCTTATTTTGTTTCTAAAATCTTTTCCGTGCTAAGTTACTCGTCTCTGTTACATTCATGGCTCTCCCCTACATCATATCATATCATATTCATTCTTTAAATGATCCTGCTATGTAACAGATATTCGGAACGTCAGAATGATAGGGAAATATCAAAAGTGGGATGTGATACGATTTTGGTGATCATCCATCAAAGAAGAGCACTCCCCAGTGGAGATCCCTTGTGTTAAGAAGAGCGTTATCCTTAATGAAGAAATCCTTGGTTGCTCCTTGGTGTTCCTCAGTGTTGGGTATGATCCTTTGGTTGTTCCTTAGTGTCCCTTAATGTTGGGTATGATGCTTTGGTTGTAGGCCCGTTCGTCAATGTCGTGTAAATGAACGGCTGTCAATATCAGCGATTAAATAGTTAACTAACCACGTATTCGGGCTGGTGATTGGCTGGGGTTTAAACCACGTAACCGTGCCGAATCTATAAGTTTAAGTGGTGGATTACAGCATGCCTCATATAACAAAAAATCATCCAACAGTGTGCCTCTTACGACATGCAGTAACCAGCGGAAACTGTTTACAGAAAAAAGATATGGGAGGCCCAGCGTGATATCTATTACGGAGGATAGTTGTTATTAGGATGGTCTCGATTCTTCTTCTGATTCCAATTCCCCCAGTTTTGTTTTAAAGCCCTTGTAGACCGTTCCAAGTGTACCAACTACAATTGGTATCACAGTCATAATCATGTTTCATTCTTCTTTTACTTCTTTGTCAAGGTCCAACTCTTGTCTACCTTTTCATTTTCTTTCCTTTTCACTCTCTAGTCGGCCGGAATATGTAAGACAATTTGCTTAATTTCAGGCACTGCACTCATGGTCTGCTCAGCCACCAGGGTTACATTCTTAAAGATCTCAAGTCGCCACCCACGGGCATAAGGTGGTCCCATTGGGTGTTTTACCCCTCTGCACGGGTGCAGTCGGTGTATTCTAAAGTCGCACCTGATAGGGCAGCGGATTTGGGGGTTAAGATGTTGTCCAAATTAAAGGTCTTATGTGAAAGGAAGAGTATTATTCGCGAAAGGAAGACTATCATTACTGTAGAGACATGCAATTCCATCTGGCTGTCGCATTATTGAACAAAATTCTGTTTTACAACAGGATGATGATCAATACAGTATACAAATGATATAAAATCAAAGGAAGGCAATTATGCAAATTATTACTTACTCCCCAGTCCCCAGATATTTCCTCGACTGAACTAGTCACGGACGAAATTGATCATAAAGTTCGAATTAATCTGCTTAAGGATTAATAAGATTTACATATTGCTTGGGAATCAATTTTACAAGAATTTTACAAGAATTTACTTTGCAGTAATAACGGTTCACTAGCAGGACCAGTGGATATACCACAGTATAATAATTTGAATATTACAACGTGTGATATGTTGACTTAAGAGCTATTGCTATATAATTCAATATGTAAAAATTATAATAATCTTGATTTAACCCTCTCTCATTCTTTTTTTTTCTTTCCTTCTTTTCATCATCTTTTCATTTTGTTCGATTGAAACAGATTAGCGTCATCACATCCACTTGCCGCTCTCTCTATCATTCCTTTTCTTTCTTTTTCTTTCTTTCTTTCTTTCTTTCTTTCTTTCTTTCTTTCTCAGTATATTTTATCTGTGTAGCGTTCACTTTTTCTTTCCTTTCTTTCTTTATAATAAAAACGGAAAGGTCCAATATTTAGCTGAGGTGACGACACTCATAAAAAATAAGAATTCGGTGGATAAGCAATACCAGACAATCAGAATTTACCATTTTGCATTTCATCTTGGACGATTTGTACGGTCTCAATTTTAACCAGAGGGTGTTGCCGGTTGATAACACCATAATAAAATATATTCAATTCCACTATGATAATCTTCAATTAATAACTCAATTCTCTTAATGGAAAATTTATCAATCAATTCTTTTTTCTTTCAGAAAAATTCTCAGATATTTTCCTCAAAGACAAATCCACTTCTTCCTTTTTTTTTTCAGAAATATTTTCTGAAAAATATGCAATGTCTAGCGGAAAATTTTCTTTCAATTTTATTGTCTGCTATAACACTGTCATTTTGTTATAAATTGACTGGTTAAATCAAATACTTAAGTTTATTATGATAACTAACAACAAGAACAAAAAGAAACTCCAGGCGGTCTAAAAATTTATTTTTAAAGATATTGCCTGAGACGTGGGAGTTAAAAATTCAATGTCAGATACAGACCGTATCATAAGTAAGCAAAACCATCAAATTTATTAAAGGGGTAAAAAAAAAACAAAAAAAATAATTTGAAATGAAAATTTAGTTCTGTCCTTCTCAAATAAAATGCGCATCTATTAATTATTAATCAAATAATTATTTTGAATATTTTTCACATTAATTAACAAAAGTATTTATCTAAATTTGTAAACTTTTTAGTTAACTTATTATCTAAATTTGTAAACTTTTTAGTTAACTTATTTATCTAAATTTGTAACTTTTTAGTCTAAATTTGTAAACTTTTTAGTTAACTTATTTATCTAAATTTAGTTAGGTAAAACTTATTTATCTAAATTTGTAAACTTTTTAGTTAACTTATTTATCTAAATTTGTAAACTTTTTAGTTAACTTATTTATCTAAATTTGTAAACTTTTTAGTTAACTTATTTATCTAAATTTATAAACTTTTTAGTTAAGTTCTTGTTACTGAAAAAAAAGGTGAGAGTGAAAAATGATTTAAAAAATTGATTACAAATTCTGCAAATAATCTTTTCATTTAAAATAATGATATAATTTAAAAAATCAATTTGAGAGTTTATATAATTTATTTATTTAAATAATATATAGTTCATTTATTTGAATTGTCATTATTACAAAGAAAGGTAATCAAGGAACAGCTTTTATTTATTTCATTTATATTAATTGTTCTTTATTCTATGTATTGACAATTTTGAGTATGCAGTGACATAGTTTCGGTTATAGACAAATACAGACAGAATCTCCACTATTAATATAGTTATTAAAAGTTAGTCACAATACTTCTGATAAGGTAGTATAAAAAAGAAACCTAAAAGCAGAATAATCATACGAATTATTGGGTTTGCACCCAGAAAGTCACCTAACTAGAACCGGTGGCAAGGTTCATTTAAGATCAAATCAAACTTCCCATCGATGAAAAACTCGTTTAGTGAATTATTCGAATACTAACAGGACCAGTGAATATACCACAGTATAATAATTTAATCCTTACAACATTTGATATGTTTAGTTAAGAGCTATTACGCAATAGTTAAATATGTAAAATTATAATAATATCTCTCTCTCTCTCTCTCTCTCTCTCTCTCTCTCACACACACACACACACACACACACACACACATACACACACAATTTTTCTGTCTATCCTTCTTATCATTATGTTCGATAAAAACAGATCCGCGCGCTCACACCCCCCCTTTATCTTTCCTCTACTCTCTTTCTTTCTTTCTAATTGCATTTTTTCTCTGTGGTATGTCCTTTTTCATCCCTTTCTTTCTTTATAATAAAAACGGAATGGTCCATTATTTAGCTGAGAGGACGGTCCCTATAAAACATAAGAATTCTGCGGATAAGCAACACCAGATACTCAGGATTTACATTTTTGTACTTTATTTTGGACGATATGAACGGTCTCAATTTTAACCAGAGGGTGTTGTAAGATAATACAGTCGGAAAGTTAATGAACAAGCGTATTAATAGATTAAAATTTTGAAAAGATCATTGTTTAAATTTGATGTTGGAGTTTGGACAACTCAACCAGAATTCATTAGCTCTAAGATAGACCTGATGTTAATTAGCTGTACAAATTATCGCAAGTCAACTTATTACTTTCAACCAAAGAATCCAGTTCGAAAAATTCCACCTTCGAGATTGAAACCCCTTTGTTGTTTGTATATGATTTTAAACATTGTATGATAGATAAAAGTTTGTATTAACACGCATTTCTGAATGATTGAAGTGGTTGGCAGTAATTAACAGCACTGATGGGTTTTTATCTTCTTCAAACCCAGCCAGAACTGAGAGAATTCCAAGCCAGGTCTTCCAAACTATTCTGCGGATTGATCAACACAACGTGGGCGCAGGAAGTCCGAACTATCAAGTGCACCGGAGAGAGACCAATCTATAAGTATCCTGCAACACGACACCAAATTATTGGACTAGATTGCTTATTATATAAAAATTATAAAATTGTTAGAAAAATAGAAATTAATCCGACAGATATATTGAAAAGATAAATGGAAGAAAATTTGTATTCTAAGAGAAAATATCATTAATTTACTGTCACTAATGTTTCATGCGCATTTAGCAACGGTAATCTCGTACCGTAATATTTTATTTGATATTTGAAAACCGCTCTGTTAATTTAGCATTGACCACTTTTGTATACTAACACTTTTCATATTAGGTATGCTTCATTGTATTATATATTCTAATATATATATATATATATATATATATATATATATTTAATATATATATATATATATATTATATATTTATATATATATATAATATACATATATATATATATATATATATATATATATATAAATATATATATATATATATATATAAAAAATATACATATATATATAAGTTTTATACATAACAAAAATATTATTTGCTTCCATTTATCTTTTCAACATATATGGGCTCTTTAATCTTGGCTAGGTAACCAGTCTAGGAGAAGGAAAACTCTGAATTGAAACCTGTTAAACTCCATTTAAGAAATGGAACTTGTGTCATATCCTGCCCGTGCGAAGGGGTTGATATATATATATATATATATATATATATATATATATATATATACCAACCCCTTCGCACGGGCAGGATATGACACAAGCTCAATTTCTTAAATGGAGTTTAACAGGTTTCAATATATATATATATATATATATATATATATGTGTGTGTGTGTGTGTGTGTGTGTGTGTGTGTGTGTGTGTGTGTTGTATTATCTTTATACGTCACCATTACAAAGAATCTGCAGTTATGTTAACAGGAATCCATAAAATAATCTCAGCACAACTCGAATCAAGCAAGCGTTACCATGGCAAGAAAAAGGTGGTTTCCTGTTTCTTTTTATCTGTCATGTTGTCATACTCTGATCACCATCTCACTCTATTATTATCTTTTGTCGTTGAAATAAACAAGGAAGTTTGAATCTATTTTTTTTGTAGAAAGAAAGGAAAATACGTTTTAGATTTTTGTGAAGAAATTTCTTTCATCTTAAATCAAACCGTTCAACTTGATTTTTTTTATTTCCCCAAAAGAAATAAGAAATTCAGTCTTACATCAATATCAAAATGACAATTAAAATTGTATTATTTGGATTATTCGGTCTATTTTCCTCATCTTTATTGTTATCTGTACAACGTTTCGAAACGTTGTACAGATAACAATAAGGACAATAGTCCGAATACCCAAATAATACTAATTATTAAGTCTCATCCCAAAAGTTCAGAGAAATTAAAATTGTATTCATTGGCTTAATCAAAATAAAATATGTCTTCGTCTATAAGCTTTCACAGTCACCAGCATTGTTCATTAATTTATGTAATGTTCTTATATACCTCTTCAAGAATATATATATATATATATATATAATTGGTAAAGTAAAAGGCTTAAAAATTGGTCATTTCTATTTCTACCCCAAGTATCTGTGTATACCCATGAGTTTCATCAGACCGCTAACTTTATTGAAAATGGTAACCAAAAATTCAAGGGGTTTTATATATACATTTTTGGGGAATTCTGAAAAGGCTTTGGTATCAATTCCTCTTATCGCCTTAGGAAGGCATTTATGGCCAGGGAATGATTACGCAGGTGATGGTTATATATATGGGTGTAAAATCAAGAAATCAATCCGACAGTATGTGGAAAAATGTAGACAAATAGAGGATGTTACAATGGATGGAAGTTTATTACTGGTTATAGTATCGACGCTATAACGTTTCGGTTTTTTTAGATCTTCTTCGGGAACGAGCTGTGTTCTTGTATTGAAGAATTTAATTCTCTTACTGACCAGTGTCTTATATATATATATATATATATATATATATATATATATATATATATATATAAGATTTCTGGATGTTTGTTTATTTTTAGAAGCATTGGTGAATAAAGTATATATTAATATTTATATTTTTGCTTGAAGGCAATTACAATGCGCATACCGCATAAAATTCGATAATTATAGAAGATAAATAATAAATAATATTATTTATCTTCTATAATTATCGAATTTTATGTGATATGCGCATTGTAATTGCCTTCAAGCAATATTATATATATATATATATATATATATATATAGGGTGTTCGGGAGAAATTTGACATTTTCATAAGGAAAAAGAAAAAGTGCTTGGTAACTACAAAATTTAATGAATTGTAAAGAAATTCAACAGGCATAGAAATTACAACAAGTTTCACTCAAAATAACCGCCATTAGCCTTGATTACACTCTCAATCCTGCTCCGGAATCTGGAGCCAGCTGACGTTACAGTTTCCCTAGGAAGGGTCTCAAACACTACCTTAATTCTGTCGATTAACTGGGTTTTTGTATACTGCCACGGTGCATGGTGTTTCCCCAACAGCACCACATACATAATAATCCATGGGGTTAAGATCTGGGAAGTTCGGAGGCCAAACATTAGGACTGGTGTAGTCGTAAAAATTCACCGATAATAATTTTTGACTTTTCCCAGAGGTATGGCAGGGGGCCGAATCCAGCTGCCATACATATGGCCTACCATTGGCTACCCTTGTTATCCAGGGCTTGACTACATTGTTTAGCAACTTCACATAAGCATATTAGTGTCCTCCAACACTTTTTTCTGTAGATTTTTGACGAATTCTGCTTTACGAACGCAATCATATCGTCTGGTATGTTGATTTCTTCTAGCCACAGCATCGTAGTCTCCATTGCAATTCGCCAGTTCATGTCTGGCTGTTTTTACAGTGTTCAGGGAGCATTGGGCAGCAACCATAATCTCCTTATTTTGATGGCCGACGCAAATGACCATGATACAAGTTATTCTCTTCCATGATTCAGTCATCCATTCTTGCTGTTATCACGTATATGAATGAAAAAGGGTCCAAGCTTTTAAATGATGCGTAGTATACGTCAATACCTCCGACCTACGGAGTGTATTTTGGAAGCATTTTCTCTTTTAAACATGTTTGGTTGAACTCTAGTGACAATTCCTGTCATACAAGTTTCTGTTCAATCCGTTCAAGGCGTCTGGCCATCTTTTTGGTGCTAGGCGGGAACTGGTGTAGCAATCCACCAAAGGTTTCTCTACGAGCGCTTTCGGCATGTCGATTTGCCATCTTCAGGTTGGAAACTAATGGTATGTTTCGTGGTGTCTCGTTTTTAAAGAAAACGAGCAGTAGCTTAGGAATTTGTAGTGGGGGCTAGTAACATGTTCTCAAATGCGTATAATTTCCCGCCTCCTTCCACTATTCCCCTCTCCTTCTCACAAACTCGTGCCCCCTGACACAAAATCTCTAGTGCATCGTTCGTTCGAACTAGTACCAATTCCTACAACCTCCCACTACCAATTGTTATTACCTCCCACTACCAATTCCTACGCTACTGCTCGTTTTCTTTAAAAACGAGACACCACGAAACATACCATCAGTTTCCAACCTGAAGATGTCAAATCGACATGCCGAAAGTGCTCGTAGAGACACCTTTGGTGGATTGCTACACCAGTTCCACCCTGACACCAAAAAGATGGCCAGACACCTTGAACGGATTGAACAGAAACTTGTATGACAGGATTTGTCACTAGAGTTCAACCAAACACACACACACACACACAACACAAACACACACACACACACACCGCAGACACACACACACACACACACACACACATATATATATATATATATATATATATATATATATATATATAATCTTGATTATGACACAGTTTTCAGCAATAATCACCAAAATTATATCAATAACAAATAAACAATTAAATTACCAACACTAATACACGTATTTATCAATTTAATAAACAAATTTAAGCATATATTAACAACATATTAATTATAAAATTCAAACTTAAATTAAATTTATAATTGAATTATATATTTGAATAACTGTTGTGGGGTTTTAAGGGGTCAAATAAGAACAAAACGACGGGTAACAAATGTAGGAAAAATGTATTAACAAAAGAGTAGACAATTACAGTACAGAGAAGTGGGAATTACGTCCGACAAATAGAGTTATGAGCTGACTCACATTGGCTTACTCTCAAGCCATAATTGTCCCTGTTACTTATAGTAACCGTTGGCGCATTCCATTAGTCTATAGGGTATATCACCTATAACAATAACACACTTTATTTTATTAAAACACAATCTTTTAACAATGATCATTATGATTACTAGCAAATATATGCACCCTCCGGGTGCAAGTATTTAAGTTTTAATGTAATAAAATATTGTATTAAATTAGAAAGGCTAATAAAACTAATAAGTGAAACAGATAAAAAGATTTGAAACAGAGGGAGTATAATAAAAGATTTGAAACAGAGGGAGTATAATAAAAAATGGAACAACTGAAACTTACTCTTCCATCACTCTCGTCTTTCATTGTTATTTTTTCTAATTTAAGTATTTAGTTAAAAGAGGAAGTAAAGAATAAAATGACAGTTATTTTTTCTTGTTAATGGATTTCATTTAAGATTCATTGAAGAGATTTTTGCTTATATTCATTAAAATAAAACCAAACAGTTAGAAATCAATAATACTAAGCACATATTTATTAAATTCGATTTTTTAATATTAATATGCAAATTAGCCTTCCCGTTCACACTGTAAACCGCTATTTCGTTGTATATATAAACATAATTGTATGTTGTTAGTATGTAGACATAGTTAACAGTATTAATAATGTAAGACAATTTTATTAATAATTGAGGTTTAGATAAAAATAAAATCATGGAGAATGTGATGTCAATAACTAAGAAAATTGTGACTTGAGTAGGAATATAGTTTCGGTTACAGAGAGAAAAACACACAATCTCCATTATAATAAGATATTAATAACAAATAAATAAATTACCAATACAATACACGTACTCATTAATTAAATAACAAATTTTAGTTGGAAATTTTTAAACTCCCCCAAACATTAAAAATTAAAATTCCACCAAACATTACTCCATTTCTCCAACCGTAAGCGTACTTTATTTTATTTTATTTTACTGTTTCATCATCATCATCATCATCATCATCATCATCAACAACAACAACTTCACCCCACTAAAAAAAATTTCTACATCTGCCTAAGATACCGACCAACTGAAAACACGTGACAACATGTCTCTTTATATTTTCCAGCTTTCTTTTCTTTTTACCCCCTAACAAAAAATACTAACACACTTTATCTTATTTTATTTCATTATGACACAACAATTAACAAGGATCACTAAGATCACATTAATAAACAAACAAATACATTACTAATATAAATATACGTATTCACTAATTAAAAAAGAACCCAAATATTAAATCATATATTAACAGAATCTTAACTTTTCTTCGCACAAGTCAATAATATTACTTTTGAAATAAAAAATTCCCCCTTATTTTAAATGTCACTCTCCAACAAATATTCTTTATTCTCTAACCGTAACCGTTACCAAACATCATTCTATTTTCTCCAACTGTAAATCGTTCTGAAATAATTTCAAAACAAAAAAAAAATTCTTTTTTCGAATACTTAAAAATCTCTATAATTTGACCGTTTTAACTTCAAATATCAAACATTTTACCCTAATAAAGGCTGTTTTTCTTTGCATGCTTAAATATTTTATTATTATTATTATTATTATTATTATTATTATTATTATTATTATTACACCTTTTGAGTTTTCACATCAGCATTAGCTGATGGTCTTTCACTGGAGTCTGATTGACACCAAGTCTCCTCAGATCTCCAGAACTCTCCTGAGTCTTCTGGCAGATTGCAGCAGTGCAGTGTTCTGAATGGTTTCAATCCCTCATCTGATTTCCAGACTTTCCAAACCCTTTTCCAATCCTTTTGGGAACGTTCCAAGTGCACCAACTACAATTGGTATCACTTTGACTTTCAAATTTCATAACTTTTTCAGTTCTCTGGCAAGGTCCAGATATTTGTCCATTTTTTTCATTTTCCTATAGCTTCACCCTGTAATCTGCTGGAACTGCAAAATCCACCAGTTGACAAGTTCTTTCTTTTTTGTTAATCAACACTAGGTCTGGTCTTCTTGTGATCCGTTTTTATTTCAAAGTCTCAGAGAATTTTATGCGTTTCGTTCTCAAGAACAGATTCCATTTTGTTGTATGGTCAAAATTAATTTTTTTGCATAATTCCCAGTGGATCACCTCCCAACCCAGTCGTGTCTAGTTTTGTATTCCCTTTGTGCTAGTTTGCTACATTAGCATAGTACATGGTTTACAGTCTCATTTCTATTACCGCTTAGTCTACATTTACTATTTTGTTGGGTCTTATCAATTTTCGCTTTGATATAGTTTGCGCTTATGGCATTATTCTGTGCTGCAATTATTAGTGATTCAGTTTCTCTTTTAAGGTTGCCTTTCTTAACCATGTCCAGGTCTTTTCGTGCGCAACCTCTCCAATTTGTCGTTTGAAGTGTCCATATAATTGTTTTTCTTCCATTTTGTTTCTAGTCGTTGTTGTTTTTCTGTTTGTCCATATGTCACATCTGCTATTGTTGGCCGCCATAAGTAATTTGTCTTTACTCTTCTTTGTGTAGTCTTCGAGTTGCTGGATTGTGATTTCTATGCAGTCCTCTATCTTGCAAGACCTCTTCTCCCTTCTTTTCTTGACACATATAATCTATCTCTATCGTCTCTAGGGTGAATGTGCACTATTAACAGAACAGCCGCTCAGTGAAATAGTTCAGATACGACTCGATTTTCGAGGAGCGCAGACGTTTTTGTGACCGCTCTGAGTCGGTATCTCCCCCGCGGCGGAATCATCATGGGCTGGGTTCTGGAAATAAAGCTATCAAAAAACAACAAGTCGTGTTTGTTAATTGATTAATTCAAAAAGGAATGACCAGCACAACACACGGAAACGCATCCCCAGAAAAATCAGCCCGAGAAGACAGACAGCGGACGAGTTAGACGAAGTAAGCAGCGAGTTAGAACCAGTAAGAAAAGAAGTTAAAAGTAACACCCCATCTTTATCTATGTATCTATCTATCGATATATCTGTCTGTCTGTCTCTGTCCCGGCCCTTGTCTGTCTGTCTGTCTGTTTCCTTCCCTCTCTCTCTATATGTATACCCGACGTAATGTGGGGTATGAGTATGCAATATACTAATAAAATATACGTCTTAACTCTGCCCGTAACGTCACAATAGACTGGGCTCTCTGAGAGAGGGAAAATTCTGAATTCACGGCCCACTGTCACCTGGATATCAAAGTAAACACCAAGTCGTTTTTTGTTAATTGATTAATTTAAAAAAGAATGAACAACCCCGAGAAGACAGATAGCGGCGTTAGACGAAGTAAGCAGTGAGTTAGAAAAGAGAAGTTAAAAGTTAACACCCCATCTCTATCTATCATATCGATCTATCTTATCTGTCTGTCTGTCTGTCTCTGTCCGGTCTCTGTCTATCTGTCTGTCTGTCTCGCCCCTCTCTCTCTATTATAAACCTGGACGCATTATGTGGATATGCATTATTATGCAATATACTAATAAACGTATATACGTTCTTAAAACTCTGTCCAGTAACGTCACATATAGACTGGGTCTCTCTCTGGGGAGAAGGGCAATTCTGAATTCACGGCCCACTGTCACCATGGCTGAGTAACTTGTTGAAGTGGAGTGGCAAAATCAATCTCGTTGTTAATTGGTAAAGCTCTGTTTAGCCCAGTCGGCAGAGCGTCCGACTAGGCACCATAAGGTTCCGGGTTCGATCACATTCCCAACAGCGTATGAGTAGAGCACAGGGATCTGTGCGGTCAAGCAAGCTAATGGTCGGTGTGGCGCTCCACCTCAGTCACCAAAACAGTCTACTTGGTCTAGCGCTAGTAAAAAGGGAGTACACAGCAATGACCGTCTCTCTNAAAAAGAGAAAAAGAGAAAAAAGAAAAAAAGAGATCGGCACTTAAATTATCATTCAGATAATGGCGATGAAGGGGTACTCCACATACCCCGGGGTTTCACCATCAGATCGAGTTTAATGTATCACCAGGATATTAAGACCCTCAGCCACTGCCTTTTTGCACCCCATATGATTAAAAGGAATGAAGGTTTGATAATATATATATATATATATTATATAATATAAGGTCCGCATCATGGTTTTGAATTTTTTTTCAAAAAACTTTTAATTTCATTTGCTTGACACGTGTTTCAGATTTTAGTATCTTCTTCAAGCCTGAAGAAAATCTGACAATAGGAATAAAACTAAATAAACTCAAGTCATTCAAAAACATCATCACCTTTTGAACAACAAAAAATCTTTTTCTCTTCTTTTTTATCATATTGCCCTGGAAAAGGTTTTATATAAACCGAAACGTTTAAACGTTGACATATATATATATTATATTATATATTATATATATATATATATAATAAAGAATATTTGACGTCCTATTTCAAACCGTCCATTTTTTCAAGGTTTTTTTTTTTTTCTCAGACTTCAAATTTTAAACAAACTGATAAACAAGAACTACTACTCGCTTTTTTCGTTATTCTGTGATAAAAAATTTTTATCACCTTCCATATACCAACAAATGCCTGAAAATGATCTAACTAATAGAATCGAAAACACTGGCAGCGTCGGCCATAAACTTACCACTCAACTCATTTAAACCTGTGTTTTTTTAATTTTTCTTAATATCCTATATATATATTATATATATATATATATGTGTGTGTGTGTTGGTGTTGTGTGTGTGTGTGTGTGCGTGTGTCGTTTGTATATAAACATCGTTGTATATTAAACCTAGCTATTTAATCTTTATCCCTACCCGCCCTGAAATATTTTAATTATAGCCTTAAAGTAAAAAATACAAAGCCATTCAGTTGTAATTGATAATAAAAGGGTACAAGTTACACCAGATTTGCTGTTAATGTTGGGTTGTGTGAACTTCTCAAATCACAAATGGGTTTTTTTTTCTCCGCATTTCATATCTTTCGCACTAAAATTGCTAAAAATATTCGTCACTGTTTTGCAATTTGTTTCTGATAATCATGTGGACTGGGCAAAAAAATCAAAATTCTCACCACATGACAAAGCCATAAGTGTGTGACCATCTGTTACGCAACACACAACAACCATGTCACCTGAAATGCAGAGATTGTGCAGCTGGTGTGGATAAAGTGTACAGCAGCGAACCAATACAAAGAGGTTTATTCATTATTTTCAAAAGTAAATATATCCCATTTTAATTGGTTCGAATTCTTTTAGTGACAAAATGATAAAAGTTAGAAACGACTGAACTTAAAACAATAATTTTATTCAGATATAAATAAATCTTTTTATGATATCGAAAATTTTGATTTTTCAATTCATAAATAGAATTAAAAAAAAAAGTTAGAACATTTATTAATAAATAGAGATTCGGTCTTAATTTGTCTGTAACCAAAAACTACGTCATTGCTTACGTCACATTACCCTTTACGTCACATTACGTCAATTACAGGAATAAAGAAACACCTTGTATTATTATCAGTCAAATTTTGAGGATGCAACCTAAGACTGTCCATTGTTTTTTTTAAAAACAAGTTTTAATAAATACATGCCGGTATTATATATTTATAAATAGTTTGTTTTATTTTTTATATATTTAATGTTATCAAGCTAAGTTTTCCATTTTAAGTTGATTTATTTGTTATTCCTTTAATAAATTTGGATGATTTTACTTATTAAGGTACAAACTCTCTGACATTGAATTTTTGACTCCCACCGCCCTTTGGCAATATCTTTCAAAAATTAATTTTCACACCGACAGGAGAGTTTTTTCTGGTTTTAGATAAAATAGCAAGAATATGCACCACGGCGACGTAAGTATTTATTTGTTAATGTAATGAAATATATATTGAATAAGAACGCATATAAAACGATTTACACTTATTTTAATAACATTTTACTTGGTTCCTATATAAAATCAATCATAGTATTGATTTTAATACGTTGGAGAATAAAACGATAATATCAAAATTCAATAATACAAAGTAATATTAAACCCGGTTTGTTGTTAAATCAATATGCATGTTATCCACACCATATACTATATATGTATGTATTCAGAAATACATACGTGTAATATATATCTATATATGTAGTCAGGTCGCCCAAAGCACTACGGGTCTATGTAATCCAGTACTACCTGTTTCATAGTCGGATAATCGGCGATTAAACCGGTAACCCACCAAGTTTCTGGTGAGGAGGGTAGCTTAGACACCCCAGCAGGACGAAAATTAAGTACTGTCAAAGAGCGGAAGAAGCTTCTTGCTCAACGGCCATCTAGCAACATTACATTACGCGGAGACGTAGAAATACTTGGGTTGGTATCCAGGCGCGTAACAAGACCAATTGAATGTATCATTGTCTTACAGTCTTGTCGAATTTGTTTGTCAACACTGTCTCTCTGATTCTGATTACCAAGAAGTGGAGATAGTTCCGTACCAACTTATCCACTAAAAATATTCTCTTTCAGCACAGGTATTCCTGATTTAACTTTTTTACGAAAAGCCCAGGTGTAGGCGAAGTGTACAGTTTAACTAACTGGAAGTATGTAGTTTCAACGCCTGCACACTGGCGGCTCAGAGCTTATCTTAATGTCGTCTCCCAATGAAACTGGCAATGGTTGAAATACAATATAAACCTTATTTCTTAATGATATACACGTTGCAGTATTTCGATTGCATTAATACATGGGCTGTTTTGTAGCAAATCTCTTTGAGCTTTGACCTTAATAGAGACATTATTAATAAATGATTTGCTAATTATATTAAATAATGATTATTTGATAACCATTGAGAATATAATGTAAATAACTAATAAATGATTGTGACGTTGGTGGTGTTATAGACAGACATATTCTCTATTATGTATAATGAATCATCTTGATTTTGTCTTTACCTTTCTAGTAATAAACCACACGCAGTCAGCACTCTTTGTAATATCACACCCATTCTCTGTAGTATCACCGCGCAATATACGCGCCACACACACACACGCACATGTCACAGATGTGTTTTATAATTAGGGGGCTCTTGACATTTATACACGCTCATGTAAAAAAGTAGGAGTTAAGAATTAAAAAAATGAATATATTTTTGTTGTATCCCTTTTGTTAATCTTTTGTTACACGCACACGTTACCGATGTGTTTAATAATGTAGGAGGCTCTTGACATTTATAACACGCTCATGTAAAAAAATGAATATTATTTGTTGTATCCCTTTTGTAATCTGATGTCTCTCTCTCTCTCTATCTATCTATCTATCTATCTATCTTCCTCAACACACACACACACACACACACACACACACACACACACACATATATATATATATATATATATATATATATATATGATCGCCAACTAAAGCGTAAACGCAACGCTCTCAATATAAAAAGGGGTGGAGCACTCTATGGCGACCTTTACATACATACATATGTGTGTATTAAAAACAGTTTATATATATATTATATTTATATATATATATATATATATATATATATATATATATAAATATATATATATATATATATATATATATATAAATATATATATATAACTTTTTTAATACACACATATGTATGTATGTAAAGGTCGCCTATGTATGTATGTAAAGGTCGTCATAAGAGTGCTCCACTCCACTCCACTAATATATATATATATATATATATATATATATATATATTAATATATATATATATATATATTATCATTGTATATATCATTGGTATCCATCCGTCTACTTAAGACGATGGAGTCCAAAAACAAGTGGAACTACATAGCCTGGACAGGTTTATTATGGAGGATGAGCTGCCGGCCCAAATAGCAAAGTCCTCCCTCTCTACTGCCATTGTGGTCCAAAAGAAAAACAAAAACAGAAAAGCAAAAACAAAACAATGCATTTGGCCATGATAGTGCGGCAGGGTTGCTGGATAGTGCTGAAGTTGAGCATCATACCATCTTAGGTACTCCAGTTCCGGATTTGATTTAGGGGTTTACTCCCCTAGCCTTTCCTTGCAATGGGGTTTACCCACTAGGCATGGATGGTTTTATACAGATTTTTTCTTGTCTAGATGGATTGCCATCCAAGGTTAAGGAACTCCATATCCGCCATTTGGGGATTGATGAGAGTAGTAATTACTCTCAGTTGTATTACTATCGTATATAGTGCTACCTTAACATAAGAGTTTAATTCGTTCCACACTAACTCAATTTCTCGTATATAAAACCAATCTTCCCATTGAAATAAACGCGATACGGCCATTAATCCGTTCTCTCCCCACCCCGCTGAAAACACCCAGATTTTTCTTCTGTTTTTTTTATTTTAAAAGAAAAATGGCTTTGTATTGTATAAAACATAATAAAATCGAATGTAATGGATTATGTGATGATTATATTTCAATTTTTAAAAATTTTTTTTATAAATAATCTTTTTTCTTTGTGTAATAGATTTGGAAAATTTAATATGTTAGTGAACGTATTAACATAGGCGTATCTTAAGCTCGCTCGTATATCAAATTTTAGCTCTCAGCACAAAGCAAAAAATCGATTGAGTGAGTACGTAAGTTGGGGTACTTGTAATTCAAGAAAAAAATTATATATATATATATATATTATAATGAATAGTGAATGAAAAAATGAGAAAAGTATTTGCATGAAAAGGTGCTCAATGCTAATAAAGCAGAGCAGATTTATAATCAATGGTAATATTATGGTTTTAACACTCATAACTCGGAGTTTCATGTAATCCAATCATCAGATGAGATCAATGGTTGAGATGTTGAAAACTAGTCGGGAAATGGTTGAGATGTTAAAAACCAATTTTTTAGCGTTTATATGAAGCGTTTTTCACGCGAGTGGAAATATAAAGCTAAAAAATTTTTTTTTTTTAACTGTGGCTTGTTTAACATTTATGTGACGTGAATTGTGTTCACGTGATGTAATGTCATGACGTTAAATTTGTATTTAAAAACATTATAATCAAACAAATTTGCATTGTTTGATTATAATTTTTTTTAAATACAAATTTCAGAAAAAATGTTTTAGTGTATTTAAGCATATATTGTTGAAAACAGTCTAGATGGGCATTACACAAGCAGAAACATAGCTGTATACCAGCAATAAATAAGGATGCATGGAGTTTAGGGTATGTAACAGTGCTGAGCGTAAGCTGGGTTAGTGAGCATCACAAGACAAGATTGGCCTAGGCTACGAGAGTCTCAAACTTCTACGACGCAGGACGATTTTTAGCAAAATATTTGAGGAAAATGCCGTCACATACGATAATATTCTAAGTAAAAAGAAATTAGATAATTATTAAAATTGTGGTGAGTCGTAGTTAAATACAATGTTTGATTTTTGTATGTAGGGTATTGAAGGTATATATATATATGGAGGTTCGTGATGTAATGTTTAGAGTAGTAGGAAATGGACTCGTTGACACCGAATTCAAATCCTCCAGATATGGGTAAATAGTAGGGCAGACTTGGCTCTTTAAACCTTGGATAGGTAACCAGTCTAGGAGAAAAGGAAACTCTGAATGTCAAAAGCCTGGGGTCAGTCGTAGATTGAGTTTGTGGCATTTTCTATTCACTGTGCAAAAAAGTACGGATGATGCCAACACAAGCCTTCACTAATATAAAACAAAAAACACTGTGTGGGTTGTTCATTGAATCACTCGTGTATCTTATGAATCCTCATACGTGAAATCGACGGGAGAGTCCATAATGTGAACAACAATCTCTCACAATAAAAAAACAACATCAATACATAGAATGATGACAGCCAGGAGACACCAATAAGAATGCCGGCACAAAAAAAACAGACAAGCAGCCGCAAAAAAAAGAAAAAAACGAGTAGTAGCATAAAAAGAACTAAGAGGTCACTAGAAGCGGCCGTCCCCATACCACCCAAGGAGGTCACGGATGATACCACCAACATCAATGAATATATAGATGCCAAAA
The DNA here is from genome assembly GCA_023376005.1 of Doryteuthis pealeii. Lineage (NCBI taxonomy): Eukaryota > Metazoa > Mollusca > Cephalopoda > Myopsida > Loliginidae > Doryteuthis > Doryteuthis pealeii. Next base: position 56,866,711 of record CM042147.1, on the reverse strand, counting down.
AAGGATAGATCAGCTATTCTATTCGTTTCTGAAGAAGGGGAATAATATCCCGAAATATTTACGAAATAAACGAAACTTAACATCAAAGCTGAGTTCTATATTTACAACTAATGCTTCATACTAATCCAAATAATATATATATATATATATATATGTTGTGTGTTGTTTGTGTTTGTGTGTGTGTTGGGGGGCAGCATTCTTTCATTTATACATGAAGAATTAAACAATTCATTTTTTAACAATTTTATTAACATCTTTTCAGCTTTCTGGCCAACTTTTTTACATTTGGATGGAATCCGTAGATTATCCACCAAAGTTCATATCCCAAGTACTTTATCCAATATTTAACATTATAAAAAAGCCCCCATCTACGTTCATTATGTTATGATATTCACGTCCTTGTCAACAACAAAAATGAACTAATCGAACTCCAACAGGCATTCCAAAAAAAAAAAACATGTCTCAATTTTACATATGATTAAAAAATAATAACAACGCCTTACTTGATGTATTGATTGACACCTTTACAACATACCTATAAGTGTTTTCTCCACTACTCTTAATTTTAATAGGGAGTGTCCTGAAAGGTACAAAAAAAGCTATAATAAAAAAAACTAATATATCGCGCAAAACCCATTTCTTCCTTAAAGTCCGATATTCTACTCCGAACTCAAAAACATCAAACAGACACTGATTAATACGGATTTCCTAATCACGTCATTGACGAACAATCAAACAGACCATCCAAAAAATAGACGCTAACTACAAGAAAAAGCATACTACAGCAAATACTTCTTGAAATATATATTTATTATCGAACAGATGCACAGGAATTAAAACTTGATAAAATATCACTAAAATTTAATTCGGAACAATGTTGCTCAAAACTGCGTCGTTAATAATGTAAAATTGATTATTCATAACATCAAATATAAACCACTAACCTTGTTATCGCAACAACTTATCCCCACAAACAAGTCGTCTTAATGAAGTATGTATGAGAGTAGTATACAAATTTAAATGTCCCTTGGGAGATTGTGGTCTCCCAAAAAATGAAAATACCTACATCAGTTTTACCTCAACGACTTTGTCACGCCGTTTGACACTCATATGATAATAGCTCCATTCACAAGATATAAAATTACATGCATCCCCTCACTCTAATTACCGAAAATCCTAACGGAAAATACGCACATTTTGCCACAAAAAAAATCCAAATACTGGAAGCTTTATACATCAAACAATACAAACCATCCTTAAATAAGATTAATTTTCAATGCAGTACTCACATTTAAAATGCTATACACTTTTCCTGTCGGTTCTCCTCCTTCGGCCCCGACACCCTTTAATATAATTTCTACTAGTTCGCCTCCTAGTTACTCTCACTACCACTAAATTGAAAAAACTGGAACACAAAACCATCACCCCTGAGGATGGCACTTCGAAGTGCCGAAAGTACTTGTGATATGAACTTTGGTGGAGCTAATCTATGGATTCCATCCGAATGTAAAATTTGGCCAGAAAGTTCGAAAAGATCGTTAATAAAATTGTTAAACGGTGGACGTGCCTTTTGTTTAATTATATTCACAACAACACACACACACACACACACACACACACACACACACACACACACACATATATATATATATATATATATATGTGTGTGTGTGTGTGTTGTGTGTGTGTGTGTGAGTTGAAATGAAGCGAATGCACAGTATGTTGAAAGGAAAAATAACAAAGGAAAGAAAATGCTGAATGGATAAAATAGATTTTATTTTACTGCATGTGTTTCGGCCAGGAGTTTATTATGTACACATGTTTCCTATTTATTATTATTTTGAATATAAAATAAAATAAAATAATAATAATAATAATAATAATAATAATAATAATAATAATAATAGGAAAACTACAAAATCTTTTAGTATACAAGAATAACGGCCTTCGTTTTATTTTATATTTAAAATAATAATAAATAGAAAACATGTGAACATGAATAAACTCCTGCCGAAACACGTGTTAGTAAAATAAAATCTATTTTATCAATTCAGCATTTTCTTTCCTTTGTTATTTTTCCTTTCAAACAACACACACACACACACACACCAACCACACACACACATATATATAATATATATATATAATATATATATATATATATATATATATATATATATATGCACAATGCTTTTTTCGATACAAACACTTACACATTCTAAAACTCCCACCCACCACAAAAAGAATATTTGACGTTCATATTTCAACCCGTTCATTTTTTCAACGTTCTTTTTTCTCAGACTTAAAATTTTAAACGGACCGATAAACAAGGACTATTACTGCGCTTTCTCCTTATTCTGAGATAAAAAAAATTTTTATCACCTTCCACATACCAACAAAAGCCCTGAAGATGATCTAATTATAGATCGAAAACACTGCAGCGTCGGCCAATAAACTCACCACTTAAGTCTTAAACTTGTGTTTTTTTCAATTTTTTTATTATACTAATATATATACCGAATGCTTTTATGTCACAGTGTGGGGTCCTGTAAGTGTTCTTTCCAAAAGTTATGTCAATATGACTAGTGGCAAAGAGAGAAGAACAACACAAAACAGGATCCATTCATTAGTATAGAAATAATTACCAGCACTAGTTTTGTCTTCATGGTGAGTCTCCTTCTTTTAACGTTAGAAAATGATTTATACATTACGATATCTATCTATACATATATAAAGGGCAGTTGTGTGAATCTGTATGTCGTGGAAACTTCGAAAATAAAACAATTAACGACAAAGTAAATATATACTCACATTAAATATCACCAGGGTTTGGTTTTTGAGCAAAAGTAATGAAGATTTTATTTATATTATCGAATACATTTAAAAATTAAATAGCATTAAGCAGAATACGTTAAAATTCTACTCGACCATATTCGGCGTTTCTTACTAAAAAGTAACAAATAAATATGAATAACGGTAGCTCGATCAATTTTTCATATTTTTTTTTCATATTAAATCTACATTTTTACTGATTCAAAGTTGTAGTAAATATTTCATTGCATAGGATAAACAATCATTTATTTAATCTATTTTTATTATTATACCATTTTCATGGACAGTTTAAGAATTGATCACTTGGTTACACTTTGACATCGAAATTAGGTCAGATTACCATCAGATAGAGTTTAACGTCATACCAACGACTTTAAGTCTCTCAGCCACCGCTTATAGCACATACATATACAAATAATTAAAGGTCTGCATATGAGTAATAGGGTTGGGACGACAAGGATAGGTTTTGGCAATACATACACTCTGGATGGCTGAGAAAGCAGGTAGATTTTAACCCCCATAAATTCGTCAGAAGGATACAGCTAACGAAAAAGTGGCCTGCTGTTGAATATATTATTAAAGACGTCTCTCTCTCTCTCTCTCTCTCTCTCTCTCTCTCTCTCTCTCTCTCTCTCTCTCTCTCTCTCTCTCTCTCTCTCTCTCTCTCTTAATCTTCAAAAGTCCGCCCCAAAAATAGTCAACAATGAAGAGATCAGTTGACAAAGATCTTAGATGCCTTTATGCTCGTTTCCGATTGGCCAATTTACCGAGAGTTCTTACTGGTGTTGGAAAGTTCATAAATAGGAGTGGTGATTTGGCATCCGTCTTATCCCAGATAATCCGTGTGTAATGTTAGGTCGTAAGAAAATGGACTCATCGCCAGAGTTCAAATCCTGGACGTGGTAATTGCATTTCACTTGCACTAATACCTCTGGGAAAGGTATGAATTCTACTCTCCATCACAGCTATGGGTAAATAGTAGGGCAGACTGGGCTCTTTAACCTTGGTTAGCAACAGTCTTGGAGAAAAAAAACTCTGAATTCAAACCTGTTAAACTCCGCTTAAGAAATTGACCTTGTGTCACATCCTGCTCGTGCGGAGAATTGGTAAATATATACCCAGATAATCCAACATTGTGTCAACTAAATATTGCTGTGATAGACCAGATTAGTTTACCAGAAAGAAGCTGGGGTTTTTTTTTCAGAAGGAGAAAATATAACGCAAAGTAAAGTGAAGTGTGTCTGAGATTATTGAGACTACATTACGAACATAGAACGCTTTACTTGCTGCTGAACAGAGGAACGAAAACCCCGATATTCATCGAGTCCAGTGGAGTCAAAAGTTTATCATACATATTTGTTACATAATTATTGAGATCCCTAATACATTTTAAGGTATTGTAGAAATCATTATGGCGATCAGTACAGCTGATGGCCTTGAGAGTGAGTGACAGCGTTTGGCCTCACTCTGACCTTGCTTTCTGGGGATAGACCGTGAGAACGGAACCCCGATAGAAAGACCCCTTCCGGTTTAAGGAGTAAGCAACTCAGTTAGTCAGTTAGAAGTTAGAGCCAAGCTAGCAAGATGTTAGTCTCTGCGCAGATTGTCTGTGCTGGGGATCTACGAATAAGTAACATCATCGTAAATTCGAAGTCTTGTGTATATTACTAAAAACTAAATGACACAGGGCTTCGGATAACAAGAAATCCCTAGCAACAGAAACCAGACCCGGAATCCTCAATAGAAGACCAGACAGAGACCTTAGAAATATACCAGACCAAGATAGATGATAGACGATCAGAACTAAAGCCGGCCAGAAGAATAGACGACCAGAGTAAGAATTAAAGAAAGGTATATAACGTTATATGCTGATTTGGTAACGTGAAAAGACCAGTATATAACATAATACCTATTTAGTGCCGGTAAAGAAGCGCTATGCAACAATATTCAATATAAACAGTGCCCGTTCCAAAGTCACTACGTTCACATATATTGCTTCCTGATAACCTCATAATCGCCATTTTGATCGATGCATTTTTGTAGACGCCGCGGAAGTTTTGTATGTCTATATTCTACAACTAACCGCCATATCACTGAGAGAAGCGTTGAACTGCGTCGTCGTTGATAATTCCTACAACACTTGCGGAGGTTTTTGATATCTATGCACAACTCGCTATACAATTCCACTAATTGGCGATGAATTTCAATCGTTTTAATGCCTTTTGCATTTTAAAACTGAATAATGCGCGAACTCCACACTTAACAGTAGCGACAATCAGGAACTACATCAGAAAGGTCTGTTAAACTAAGACTGAGTATGGCAACAAGGGAGATCTGCAAAGGGCGTGAAAAATGCACAACAAACAAAACAGTGTTGTTAATACCCGTATGAACAGTTTCCCTGTGTCTCCAGAGCTTTGTTGGCATTACTTTTGGATTACCCTCGTATATATATGTGTGTGTGTGCGTATATATATAATATATATATAATATAATATATATATATATTATATATGTGTGTGTGTGTGTGTGTGTGGTGGTGTGTGTGTGGTAAGTTAAAATGGAAATAAATCCCACGATATGTTTGAAAGGATAAATAATAAAGGAAAGAAAATGTTGAATGGATACAATTCATTTAATCTGAGTTACCAACACGTGTTTCGGCCAGGAGTTTGTTCATGTACACATGTATTCTATTTATTATTATTTTAAATATAAATAATAATAATAATAATGATAATAATAATAATAATAATAATGATAGTATAATAAATGAATAATAATAATAATAAATAATAATAATAATCTATAATAATGATATAATAATATACTAACATAATATATAATATAATATATAATATAATATATGTATATATATATAATATAATGATATAATATATAATATAATATAATATAATATATATATATATAATTTATATAATATATATAATATATATGATATGTATATAATATATATAATATATATAATAATAATAATAATAATGATAATAATAATAATAAAATAATAGTACTTTCACCCTAGAGACGATAGAGATAGATTTATATGTGTCAAGAAAAGAAGGGAGAAGAGGTCTTGCCAAGATAGAGGACTGCATAGAAATCACAATCCAGCAACTCGAAGACTACACAAAGAAGAGTAAAGACAAATTACTTATGGCGGCCAACAATAGCAGATGTGACATATGGACAAACAGAAAAACAACAAACGACTAGAAAACAAAATGGAAGAAAAACAATATATATGGACACTTCAAACGACAAATTGGAGAGGTTGCGCACGAAAAGACCTGGACATGGTTAAGAAAAGGAAACCTTAAAAAGAGAAACTGAATCACTAATAATTGCAGCACAGAATAATGCCATAAGCGCAAACTATATACAAAGCGAAAATTGATAAGACCCAACAAAATAGTAAATGTAGACTATGCGGTAATAGAAATGAGACTGTAAACCATGTACTATGCTAATGTAGCAAACTAGCACAAAGGGAATACAAAACTAGACACGACTGGGTTGGGAAGGTGATCCACTGGGATTATGCAAAAAAATTAATTTTGACCATACAACAAAATGGAATCTGTTCTTGAGAACGAAACGCATAAAATTCTCTGAGACTTTGAAATAAAAACGGATCACAAGAAGACCAGACCTAGTGTTGATTAACAAAAAAAGAAAGAACTTGTCACTGGTGGATTTGGCAGTTCCAGCAGATTACAGGGTGAAGCTATAGAAAAATGAAAAAAAATGGACAAATATCTGGACCTTGCCAGAGAACTGAAAAAGTTATGAATTTGAAAGTCAAAGTGATACCAATTGTAGTTGGTGCACTTGGAACGTTCCCAAAAGGATTGGAAAAGGGTTTGAAAGTCGGAAATCAGATGAGGGATTGAAACCATTCAGAACAACTGCACTGCCTGCAATTCTGCCAGAAGACTCAGGAGAGTTCTGGAGATCTGAGGAGACTTGGTGTCAATCAGACTCCAGTGAAAGACCATCAGCTAATACTGATGTGAAAACTCAAAATGTGTAAATAATAATAATAATATAATAATAATAATAATAATAATAATAATAATAATAAAATATTTAAGCATGCAAAGAAAAACAGCCTTTATTAGGGTAAAATGTTTTGATATTTGAAGTTAAAACGGTCAAATTATAGAGATTTTTAAGTATTCGAAAAAGAATTTTTTTTTTGTTTTGAAATTATTTCAGAACGATTTACAGTTGGAGAAAATAGAATGATGTTTGGTAACAGTTACGGTTAGAGAATAAAGAATATTTGTTGGAGAGTGACATTTAAAATAAGGGGGAATTTTTTATTTCAAAAGTAATATTATTGACTTGTGCGAAGAAAAGTTAAGATTCTTGTTAATATATGATTTAATATTTGGGTTCTTTTTTTAATTAGTGAAACGTAATATTTATATTAGTAATGTATTTGTTTTGTTTTATTAATGTGATCTTAGTGATCCTTGTTAATTGTTGTGTCATAATAAATAAAATAAGATAAAGTGTGTTAGTATTTTTTGTTAGGGGTAAAAAAAAGAAAGCTGGAAAATTAAAGAGACATGTTGTCACGTGTTTTCAGTTGGTCGGATCTTAGGCAGATGTAGAAAAATTTTTTTAGTGGGGTGAAGTTGTTGTTTGTTGATGATAATGATGATGATGATGATGATGATAGATGAAACAGTAAAATAAAATAAAATAAAGTACGCTTACGGTTGAAGAATGGAGTAATGTTTGGTGGAATTTTAAATTTTTAATGTTTGGGGAGTTAAAAAATTTCCAACTAATTTGTTATTTGATTAATGAGTATGTGTATTGCACTGGTAATTTATTTATTTGTTATTAATATAATCATAATGATCATTGTTAAAAAATGTGTTTTAATAAAATAAAGTGTGTTATTGTATAGGTGATATACCCTATAGACTAATGGAATGCGCCGACGGTTACTATAAGTAACAGGGACAATTATGGCTTGAGAGTAAGCAATGTGAGTCAGCTCATAACTCTATTTGTCGGACGTAATTCCAACTTCTCTGTACTGTAATTGTCTACTCTTTTGTTAATACATTTTTCCTACATTTGTTACCCCGTCGTTTTGTTCTTATTTGACGCTTAAAACCCCACAACAGTTATTCAATATATAATTCAATTATAAATTTAATTTAAGTTTGAATTTTATAATTAATATGTTGTTAATATATGCTTAAATTGTTTATTAAATTGATAAATACGTTTATTAGTGTTGGTATTTAATTGTTTATTTGTTATTGATATAATTTTGGTGATTATTGCTGAAAACTGTGTCATAATCAAGATTATATATATATATATATATATATATATATATGTGTGTGTGGTGTGTGTGTGTGTGTGTGGTGTGTGTCTACGTGTGTGTGTGTGTGTGTGTGTTTTGTGTGTGTGTGTGTATGTTTGGTTGAACTCTAGTGACAAATCCTGTCATACAAGTTTCTGTTCAATCCGTTCAAGGTGTCTGGCCATCTTTTTGGTGTCAGGGTGGAAACTGGTGTAGCAATCCACCAAAGGTGTCTCTACGAGCACTTTCGTCATGTCGATTTGACATCTTCAGGTTGGAAACTGATGGTATGTTTCGTGGTGTCTCGTTTTAAAGAAACGAGCAGTAGCGTAGGAATTGGTAGTGGGGGGTAGTAACAATTGGTAGTGGGAGGTTGTAGGAATTGGTAGTAGTTTCGAACGAACGATGCACTAGAGATTTTGTGGGAGGGGGCACGAGTTTGTGAGAATGAGAGGGGAATAGTGAAGGAGGCGGGAAATTATACGCATTTGAGAACATGTTACTACCCCCACTACAAATTCCTAAGCTACTGCTCGTTTTCTTTAAAAACGAGACACCACGAAACATGCCATCAGTTTCCAACCTGAAGATGGCAAATCGACATGCTGAAAGCGCTCGTAGGGACACCTTTGGTGGATTGCTACACCAGTTCCAGCCAAGCACCAAAAAGATGGCCAGACACCTTGAACGGATTGAACAGAAACTTGTATGACAGGAATTGTCACTAGAGTTCAACCAAACATGTTTAAAAATAGAAATGCTTCAAAATATAACTCCGTAGGTCGGAGGTATTGACGCATACTGCGCATCATTTAAAGCTTGGACCTTTTTTTTATTCATATACGTGATAACAGCAAGAATGGATGACTGAATCATGGAAGAGAATAACTTGTATCATGGTCATTTGCGTCGGCCATCAAAATAAGGAGATTATGGTTGCTGCCTAATGCTCCCTGAACACTGTAAAAACAGCAAGGCATGAACTGCGAATTGCAATGGAGATTACGATGCTGTGGCTAGAAGAAATCACATAACAGATATTGGTTGCATTCGTAAGCAGAATTCGTCAAAATCTACAAAAAAGTGTTGGAAGGACACTAATATGCTTATGTGAAGTTGCTAAACAATGTAGTCAAGCCCTGGATAACAAGGTTAGCCAATGGTAGGCCATATGTATGGCAGTTGGATTCGGCCCTCTGCCCTACCTCTGGGAAAAGTCAAAAATGGTTATCGGTGAATTTTTACGACTACACCAGTCCTAATGTTTGGCCTCCGAACTTCCCAGATCTTAACCCATGGATTATTATGTATGTGGTGCTGTTAGGAAAACACCATGCACCGTGGCAGTATACAAAAACCCAGGTAATCGACAGAATTAAGGTAGTGTTGAGACCCTTCCAGGGAAACTGTAACGTCAGCTGGCTCCAGATTCGGAGCAGGATTGAGAGTGTAATCAAGGCTAATGGCGGTTATTTTGAGTGAAACTTTGTTGACAGTAGTGTAATTTTCGTGCCTGTTGAATTTCTTTACAATTCATTAAATTTTGTAGTTACAAGCACTTTTTCTTTTTCCTTATGAAACTGTCAAATTTTCTCCCGAACACCCTATATATATATATATATATTTTTGCTTGAAGGCAATTACAATGCAACATATCGCATAAAATTCGATAATTATAGAAGATAAATAATATTATTTATTATTTATCTTCTATAATTATCGAATTTTATGGGTATGCGCATTGTAATTGCCTTCAAGCAAAAATATAAATATTAATATATCTTTATTCACCAATGCTTCTAAAAATAAACTAACATCCAGAAATCTTATATATATATATAATATATATATATATATATATTATATATATATATATATATATATAAGGCACTCGTCAGTTAGAGAATTAAATCTTCAATACAAGAACACAGCTCGTGTCTCGAAGAAGATCTGAAAAAAACCGAACGTTATAGCGCCGATACTATAACCAGTAATAAACTTTCATCCATTGTAACATCCCTATTTGTCTACATTTTTTCCACATACTGTCGGATTGATTTCTTGATTTTACGGAATTATAGTATAGACCTATCACGTTCGCGTATCTTCAGGGCATAATCCTTCTCTCGAAGCGATAGCTGGTAATTGATGACAGAAGCTTTCAAATTCTCAAGCAATGTATATATAATATATATATATATATATATATATATTATATATATATATATATATATAATATAAGATTTCTGGATGTTAGTTTTATTTTTTAGAAGGCATTGGTGAATAAAAGTTATATATTAATATTTATATTTTTTGCTTGAAGGCAATTACAATTGCGCAAATCCGCATAAAATCGATAATTATAGAAGATAAATAATACAATAATATTATTTATCTTCTATAATTATCGAATTTTATGCGATATGTGATTGTAATTGCCATTCAAAGTCAAAATATATATATATATATATAGGGTGTTCGGGAAGAAATTTGACAGTTTCATAAGGGAAAAAGAAAAGTGCTTGGTAACTACAAAATTTATTGAATTGTAAAGAAATTCAACAGGCACGGAAATTACACTACTGTCAACAGTTTTCAGCTCAAAATAACGCCATTAGCCTTGATTAACACTCTGCAAGTCCTGCTCCGGAATCTGGATGCCAGCTGACGTTACAGTTTCCCTGTTAGACGGGTCTCACACGTACTTAATTCTGTCGATTACCTGGGTTTTGTATACTGCCACGGTGCATGGTGTCTTCCTCCAACAGCACCAATACATAATAATCCATGGGTTAAGATCTGGGAAGTTCGAGGCCAAACATTGGCTAGTGGTAGTTCGTAAATTCACCGATAACCATTTTTGATTTCCGCAGAGGTAATGGCAGAGGGGCGAATCCATACTGCCATACATATGGCCTACGCATTGGCTAACCTTTGTTATGCAGGCTTGACTACATTGTTTAGGCAACTTCACATAAGCATATTGTTGTCCTTCACAGCTTTTTTCTGTAGATTTTTGACGAATTCTGCTGTACGAATGCAACAGACTCATCTGTTATGCTGATTCTCTAGCCAGCATCGTAATCTCCATTGCAATTCGCCAGTTCATGCCTGACTGTTTTTTACAGTGTTCAGGGAGCATTAGGGCAGCACCATACTTCCTTATTTGATGGCCGACGCAAATGACCAATGATACAAGTTTATTCTCTTTCCATGATTCAGTCATCCATTCTTGCTGTTTATCACGTATATGAATAAAAAAAGGTCGAAAGCTTTAAATGATTGCGCAGTATGCGTCAAGATACCTCCGACCTACGGAGTATATTTTGGAAGGCATTTTCTATTTTAAACATGTTTGGTTGAACTCTAAAAGTGACAATTCCTGTCATACAAGTTTTCTGTTCAATCCTTTCAAGGTGTCTGGCGGCATCTTTTTGGCTTGGCTGGAACTGGTTGTAGCAATCCACCAAAGGTGTCCTACGAGCGCTTTCAGCATGTCGATTTGCCATCTCAGGTTGGAAACTGATGGCATGTTTTCGTGGTGTCCTCGTTTTTTAAAGAAAACGAGCAGTAAAGCTTAGAATTTGGTAGTGGTGGGGTAAGTAACTGTTTCTCAAATGCGTATAATTTCCCGCCCTCCTTCCACTCTTCCCCTCTCATTCTCACAAACTCGTGCCCCCCTCCCACAAATCTCTAGTGGCATCGTTCGTTCGAACTCACTACGCAATTCCTTACAACCTCCCACTACATTGTTTACTACCCCCACTACCATTCCTACGCTACTGCTCGTTTTCTTAAAAACGAGACACGCACGAAACATAACCATCAGTTTCCAACCTGAAGATGTCTAAATCGACATGACGAAGTGCTCGTAGAGACACCTGGTGGATTGCTACACGCAGTTCCACCGAACACCAAAAAGATGGCAGACACCTGGAACGGATTGAACAGAAACTTGTATGACAGGATTTGTCACTAGAGTTCACCAAACATACACACACAGCAGCACAAACCACACACACACACACACACACGTAGACACACGACACACACACACACACACACACACACACATATATATTATATATATATATATATATATATAATCTTGATTATGAACACAGTTTCAGCAATAATCACCAAAATTATATCATAACAATACAATTAATTACGCAACACTAAAATAAACGTATTTATCAATTTAATAAACAATTTAAGGCATATATTAACACATATTTAATTATAAATTCAAACTTAAATTAAATTTATATTGAATATATATTTGAATAACTGTTTGTGGGTTTTAAGGCGTCAAATAAGTACAACGACGGGTAACAAAATGTAGGAAAAATGTATTTAACAAAAGAGTAGACATTACAGTACAGAGATTGTGGGAATTACGTTCCGAAAATAGAGTTTATGAGTGACTCAACATTGGCTTCTCTCAGCCATAATTTGTCTGTTACTTATAGTAACGCGTCGCGCATTCCATTAGTCTATAGGGTATATCCTATAACAATACACACTTTATTTTATTAAACACATTTTTTTAACAATGATCAATTATGATTATATTAATAACAAATAATAAAATTACCAGTGCTAATACACATACTCATAAATCAAATAACAAATTTTAGTTGGAAATTTTAAACTCCCCAAACATTAAAAATTAAAATTCCCACCAAACATTACTCCATTTCTTTCAACCGTAGCGTACTTATTTTATTTTATTTTACTGGTTTCATCATCATCATCATCATCATCAATCATTATCATCACAACAACAATTCACCCCACTAAAACAATTTTTCTACAAATCTGCTAAGATACCGACCATGAAACAACGTTGACATACATGTCTCTTTATATTTTCCAAGCTTTCTTTTCTTTTTACCCCTAACAAAAAATACTAAACACTTTTATCTTATTTTATTTTATTATGACACAACAATTACAGGATCACTAAGATCGAGATTAATAACCAAACAAATACAATTACTAATATAAATTACGTATTCACTAATTAAAAAAGAACACAAATATTAAATCATATATTAACAGAATCTAACTTTTCTTCGCACAAGTCAATAATATTACTTTTGAAATAAAAAATTCCGCCTTATTTTAATGTCACTCCTCCAACAAATATTCTTTATCTCTAACGCGTAACTGTTCACATCATTCTATTTCTCCAAAATGTAAATCGTTCTGAATAATTTCAAAAAAAAAAAAATTCTTTTTTCGAATACTTAATGCTTCTATATTTTGACCGTTTTACTCAAATATCAAACATTTTTAAGCCCTAATAAGGCTGTTTTTCTTTGCATGCTTAAAATATTTTATATTAATTATTATTATTATTATTATTATTATTATTATTATTATTATTATTTATTTACAACATTTTGAGTTTTCACATCAGTATTAGCTGATGGTCTTTCACTGGATCTGATTGACAGCCAAGTCTCCTCAGTCTCCAGAACTTCTCCTGAGTCTTCTGGCAGTGCAGCAGTTGCAGCTGAATGGTTTCAATCCTCATCTGATTTCCAGACTTTCCAAACCCTTTTCCAATCCTTTTGGGAACGTTCCAAGTGCACCAACTACAATTGGTATCACTTTGACTTTCAATTTCATAACTTTTTCAGTTCTCTGGCAAGGTCCAGATATTTGTCCATTTTTTTCATTTTTCTATAGCTTCACCCTGTAATCTGCTGGAACTGCAAAATCCACCAGTTGACAAGTTCTTTCTTTTTTGTTAATCAACACTAGGTCTGGTCTTCTTGTGATCCGTTTTTATTTCAAAGTCTCAGAGAATTTTATGCGTTTCGTTCTCAAGAACAGATTCCATTTTGTTGTATGGTCAAAATTAATTTTTTTGCATAATTCCCAGTGGATCACCTTCCCAACCCAGTCGTGTCTAGTTTTGTATTCCCTTTGTGCTAGTTTGCTACATTAGCATAGTACATGGTTTACAGTCTCATTTCTATTACCGCATAGTCTACATTTACTATTTTGTTGGGTCTTATCAATTTTCGCTTTGATATAGTTTGCGCTTATGGCATTATTCTGTGCTGCAATTATTAGTGATTCAGTTTCTCTTTTAAGGTTTCCTTTTCTTAACCATGTCCAGGTCTTTTCGTGTGCAACCTCTCCAATTTGTCGTTTGAAGTGTCCATATAATTGTTTTTCTTCCCATTTTTGTTTTCTAGTCGTTGTTGTTTTTCTGTTTGTCCATATGTCACATCTGCTATTGTTGGCCGCCATAAGTAATTTGTCTTTACTCTTCTTTGTGTAGTCTTCGAGTTGCTGGATTGTGATTTCTACGCAGTCCTCTATCTTGGCAAGACCTCTTCTCCCTTCTTTTCTTGACACATATAATCTATCTCTATCGTCTCTAGGGTGAAGTACTATTATTATTATTATTATTATTATCATTATTATTATTATTATTATTATATATATATATATTATATACATATCATATATATTATATATATTATATAAATTATATTATATAATTATATTATATTATATTATATATTATATCATTATATTATATATATATACATATATTATATTATATATTATATTATATATTATGTTAGTATATTATTATATCATTATTATAGATTATTATTATTATTATTATTATTATCATTATTATTACTATCATTATATATTATTATTATTATTATCATTATTATTATTATTATTTATATTTAAAATAATAATAAATAGAATACATGTGTACATGAACAAACTCCTGGCCGAAACACGTGTTGGTAACTCAGATTAAATGAATTGTATCCATTCAACATTTTCTTTCCTTTATTTATTTATCCTTTCAACATATCGTGGGATTTATTTCCATTTTTAACTTACACACACACACACACACACACACACACACACACACATATATATATATATATATATATATATATATATATATATATATATATACGCACACACACACATATATATACGAGGGTAATCCCAAAAGTAATGCCAACAAAGCTCTGGAGACACAGGGAAACTGTTCATACGGGTATTAACAACACTGTTTTGTTTGTTGTGCATTTTTCACGCCCTTTGCAGATCTCTCCTTGTTGCCATACTCAGTCTTAGTTTAACAGACCTTTCTGATGTAGTTCCTGATTGTCGCTACTGTTAAGTGTGGAGTTCGCGCAGTTATTCAGTTTTAAAATGCAAAAGGCATTAAACCGATTGAAATTCATCGCCAATTAGTGGAATTGTATAGCGAGTTGTGCATAGATATCAAAAACCTCCGCAAGTGTTGTAGGGAATTATCAACGACGACGCAGTTCAACGCTTCCTCAGTGATATGGCGGTTAGTTAGTAGAATATAGACATACGAAAACTTCCGCGGCGTCTACAAAAATGCATCGATCAAAATGGCGATTATGAGGTTATCAGGAAGCAATATATGTGAACGTAGTGACTTTGGAACGGGCACTGTTTTATATTGAATATTGTTGCATAGCGCCTTCTTTACCGGCACTAAATAGGTATATGTTATATACTGGTCTTTTCACGTTACCAAATCAGCATATAACGTTATATACCTTTCTTTAATTCTTACTCTGGTCGTCTATTCTTCTGGCCGGCTTTAGTTCTGATCGTCTATCATCTATCTTGGTCTGGTATATCTTCTAAGGTCTCGTCTGGTCTTCTATTGAGGATTCCGGGTCTGGTTTCTGTTGCTAGGGATTTCTTGTTATCCGAAGCCCTGTGTCATTGTTAGTTTTTAGTAATATACACAAGACTTCGATTTACGATGATGTTACTTTATTCGTAGATCCCCAGACCAGACAATCTGCGCAGAGACTAACATCTTGCTAGCTTGGCTTCTAACTTCTAACTGACTAACTGAGTTGCTTACTCCTTAAACCGGAAGGGGTCTTTCTATCGGGGTTCCGTTTCTCACGGTCTATCCCCAGAAAGCAAGGTCAGAGTGAGGCCAAACGCTGTCACTCACTCTCAAGGCCATCAGCTGTACTGATCGCCATAATGATTTCTACAATACCTTAAAATGTATTAGGGTATCCAATAATTATGTAACAATATGTATGATAATCACTTTTGACTCCACTGGGACTCGATGGAATATCGGGGTTTTCGTTCCTCTGTTCAGCAGCAAGTAAGCGTTCTATGTTCGTAATGTAGTCTCAATAATCTCAGACACACTTCACTTTACTTTGCGTTATATTTTCTCCTTCTGAAAAAAAACCCAGCTTCTTTCTGGATAAACTAATTCTGGTCTATCACAGCAATATTTAGTTGACACAATGTTGGATTATCTGGGTATATATATTTACCAATTCCTCCGCACGAGCAGGATGTGACACAAGGTCAATTTCTTAAGCGGAGTTTAACAGGTTTGAATTCAGAGTTTTTCTTCTCCAAGACTAGTTGTTGCTTAACCAAGGTTAAAGAGCCCAGTCTGCCCTACTATTTACCCATAGCTGGATGGAGAGTAGAATTCATACCTTTCCCTAGGTATTAGTGCTAAGTGAAATGCAATTACCACGTCCAGGATTTGAACTCTGGGCGATGAGTCCATTTTCTACGACTCTAACCATTACACACGGATTATCTGGGTATAAGACGGATGCCAAATCACCACTCCTATTTATGAACTTTTCCAACACCAGTAAGAACTCTCGGTAAATTTGGCCAATCGGAAACGAGCATAAAGGCATCTAAGATCTTTGTCAACTGATCTCTTCATTGTTGACTATTTTTGGGGCGGACTTTTGAAGATTAGAGAGAGAGAGAGAGAGAGAGAGAGAGAGAGAGAGAGAGAGAGAGAGAGAGAGAGAGAGAGAGAGAGAGAGAGACGTCTTTAATTAATATATTCAACAGCAGGCCACTTTTTCGTTAGCTGTATCTTCTGACGAATTTATGGGGGTTAAAATCTACCTGCTTTCTCAGCCATCCAGAGTGTATGTATTGCCAAAACCTATCCTTGTCGTCCCAACCCTATTACTCATATGGCAGACCTTTAATTATTTGTATAATGTATGTGCTATAAGGCGGTGGCTGAGAGACTTAAAGTCGTTGGTATGACGTTAAACTCTATCTGATGGTAATCTGACCGTAATTTCGATGTCAAAGTGTAACCAAGTGATCAATTCTTAAACTGTCCATGAAAATGGTATAATAATAATAAATAGATTAAATAAATGATTGTTTATCCTATGCAATGAAATATTTACTACAACTTTGAATCAGTAAAAATGTAGATTTAATATGAAAAAAAAATGAAAAATTGATCGAGCTACCGTTATTCATATTTATTGTTTACTTTTTAGTAAGAAACGCCGAATATGGTCGAGTAGAATTTTAACGTTATTCTGTAATGCTATTTAATTTTTAAATGTATTCGATAATATAAATAAAATCTTCATTACTTTTGCTCAAAAACCAAACCCTGGTGATATTTAATGTGAGTATATATTTACTTTGTCGTTAATTGTTTTATTTTCGAAGTTTCCACCGGACATACAGATTCACACAACTGCCCTTTATATATGTATAGATAGATATCGTAATGTATAAATCATTTTCTAACGCTAAAAGAAGGAGACTCACCTATGAAGACAAAACTAGTGCTGGTAATTATCTCTATACTAATGAATGGGTATCCTGTTTCTGTGTTTGTTCTTCTCTCTTTGCCACTAGTCATATTGACATAACTTTTGGAAAGAACACTTACAGGACCCACAACTGTGACATAAAAGCATTCGGTATATATATGTAGTATAATAAAAAAAATTGAAAAAACACAAGTTTAAATGAGTTAAGTGGTGA
This sequence comes from Doryteuthis pealeii, assembly GCA_023376005.1. NCBI lineage: Eukaryota > Metazoa > Mollusca > Cephalopoda > Myopsida > Loliginidae > Doryteuthis > Doryteuthis pealeii. Next base: position 56,848,695 of record CM042147.1, on the reverse strand, counting down.
GTTTATTGGCCGACGCTGCAGTGTTTCGATCTATTAATTAGATCATCTTCAGGGCTTTTGTTGGTATGTGGAAGGTGATAAAATTTTTTTTTATCTCAGAATAAGGAGAAAGGCGAGTAATAGTCCTTGTTTATCGGTCCGTTTAAAATTTTAAGTCTGAGAAAAAAAGAACGTTGAAAAAATGAACGGTTTGAAATATGACGTCAAATATTCTTTTTTGTGGTGTCAGTTTTAGAATGTGTAAGTGTTTGTATCGAAAAAAGCATTGTGCATATATATATATATATATATATATATATATATATATATATATATATATATATATGTGTGTGTGTGTGTGTGTGTGTGTGTGTGTGTGTGTGAAAGGAAAAATATACAAAGGAAAGAAAATGCTGAATTGATAAAATAGATTTTATTTTACTAACACGTGTTTCGGCCAGGAGTTTATTCATGTTCACATGTTTTCTATTTATTATTATTTTAAATATAAAATAAAACGAAGGCCGTTATTCATTGTATACTAAAAGATTTTGTAGTTTTCTATTATTATTATTATTATTATTATTATTATTATTATTATTATTATTTTATTCTATTTTATATTTAAAATAATAATAAATAGGAAACATGTGTACATAAATAAACTCCTGGCCGAAACACATGTCAGTAAAATAAAATCTATTTTATCCATTCAGCATTTTCTTTCCTTTGTTTATTTTTCCTTTCAACATACTGTTGGATTCGCTTCGATTCTCAACTCACACACACACACACACACACACACACACACATATATATATATATATATATATATGTGTGTGTGTGTGTTTGTGTATATGTGTGTGTGTGTGTGTGTGTGTGTGTGTGTGTGAATATAATTAAACAAAAGGCACGTCCACCGTTTAACAATTTTATTAACGATCTTTTCAAGCTTTCTGGCCAAATTTTACATTCGGATGGAATCCATAGATTAGTCCACCAAAGTTCATATCACAAGTACTTTCGGCACTTCGAAGTGCCATCCTCAGGGGTGATGTGTTTGTGTTCCAGTTTTTTCAATTTAGTGGTAGTGAGAGTAACTAGGAGGCGAACTAGTAGAAATTATATTAAGGGGTGTCGGGGCCGGAAGGAGGAGAACTGACAGGAAAAGTGTATATGCATTTTAAAATGTGAGTACTGCATTGAAAATTAATCTTATTTAAGGATGGTTTGTATTGTTTGATGTATAAAGCTTCCAGTATTTGGATTTTTTTTATTTGTGCAAAATGTGCGTATTTTCCGTTAGGACTTTTCGGTAATTAGAGTGGGGTATGCATGTAATTTTATATCTTGTGAAATGGAGCTATTATCTATATGAAGTGTCAAACGGCGTGACAAAGTCGTTGAGGTAAAACTGATGTAGGTATTTTCATTTTTTGGGAGACCACAATCTCCCAAGGGACATTTAAATTTGTATACTACTCTCATACAATACTCTCATTAAGACGACTTGTTTGTGGGGATAAGTTGTTGCGGATAACAAGGTTAGTGGTTTTATATTTGATGTTATGAATAATCAATTTTACATTATTAACGGACGCAGGTTTGAGCAACATTGTTCCGAATTAAATTTTTAGAGATATTTTATCAAGTTTATAATTCCTGTGCATCTGGTTACGATAATAAATTATATTTCAAGAAGTATTTGCTGTAGTATGCTTTTTCTTGTAGTTAGCGTCTATTTTTTGGATGGTCTGTTTGATTTGTTCGTCAATGACGTGATTAGGAAATCCGTTATTAATCAGTGTCTGTTTGATGTTTTTGAGTTCGGAGTAGAATATCGACTTTAAGGAAGAAATGGGTTTTGCGCGATATATTATTTTTTTTTATTATAGCTTTTTTGTACCTTTCAGGACACTCACTATTAAAATTAAGAGTAGTGTAGGTAACACTTATAGGTATGTTGTAAATGTGTCAATCAATACATCAAGTAACGGGCTGTTTATTATTGTTTAGATCATATGTAAAATTGAGAACATAGTTTTTTTTTTTTTTTTGAATGCCTGTTGGAGTTCGATTAGTTCATTTTTGTTGTTGACAAGGACGTGAATATCATAAACATAATGAACGTAGATGGGGGGCTTTTTTATAATGTTAAATATTGGGATAAAGTACTTGGGATATGAACTTTGGTGGAATAATCTACGGATTCCATCCAAATGTAAAAAAAGTTGGCCAGAAAGCTGGAAAAGATCGTTAATAAAATTGTTAAAAAATAAATTGTTTAATTCTTCATGTATAAATGAAAGAATGCTGCCCCCCCCCCACACAAAAACACACACACACACACATATATATATATATATATATTATTTGGAATTAGTATGAAGCATTAGGTGTAAAATATATGATACTCAGCTTTTGAATGTTAAGTTTCGTTTTATTTCGTAAATATTTCGGGGATATTATTCCCCTTCTTCAAAACGAATAGAATGGCTGATTTGTCCTTTTTGGCATCTATATATTCATTGATGTTGGTGGTATCATCCGTGACCTCCTTGGGTGGTATGGGGACGGCCGCTTCTAGTGACCTCTTAGCTTCTTTTTTATGCTACTACTCGTTTTTTTCTTTTTTTTTGCGGCTGCTTGTCTGTGCTTTTTTTTGTGCTGGCATTCTTATTGGTGTCTCGTGGCTGTCATCATTCTATGTATTGATGTTTTTTTTTTTTATTGTGAGAGATTGTGTGTTCACATTATGGACTCTCCCGTCGATTTCCACGTATGAGGATTCATAAGATACCACGAGCTGATTCAATGAACAACCCACACAGTGTTTTTTGTTTATAGTGGTGAAGGCTTGTGTTGGACATCCGTACTTTTTGGCACAGTGAATAGAAAATGCCACAAACTCAATCTACGACTGACCCCAGGCTTTTGACATTCAGAGTTTTCCTTCTCCTAGACTGGTTACCTATCCAAGGTTAAAGAGCCAAGTCTGCCCTACTATTTACTCATATCTGGAGGATTTGAATTCGGGTCAACGAATCCATTTCCTACTACTCTAAACATTACATCACGAACCTCCATATATATATATACCTCAATACCCTACATACAAAAATCAAACATTGTATTTAACTACGACTCACCACAATTTTAATAATTATCTAATTTTTTTTACTTAGAATATTATCGTATGTGACGGCATTTTCCTCAAATATTTGCTAAAATCGTCCTGCGTCGTAGAAGTTTGAGACCTCTCGTAGGTCTAGGCCAATCTTGTCTGTGATGCTCACTAACCCAGCTTACGCTCAGCACTGTTACATACCCTAAACTCCATGCATCCTTATTTTATTGCTGGTATACAGCTATGTTTCTGCTTGTGTAATGCCCATCTAGACTGTTTTCAACAATATATGCTTAAATACACTAAAACATTTTTTTCTGAAATTTGTTTTAAAAAACATTATAATCAAACAATGCAAATTTGTTTGATTATAATGTTTTTTAAATACAAATTTAACGTCATGACATTACATCACGTGAACACAATTCACGTCACATAAATGTTAAACAAGCCACAGTTAAAAAAAAAAATTTTTTAGCTTTACATTTCCCATCGCGTGAAAAACGCTTCATATAAACGCTAAAAAATTTGGTTTTTAACATCTCAACCATTTCCCGACTAGTTTTCAACATCTCAACCATTGATCTCATTTGATGATTGGATTACCATGAAACTCCGAGTTATGAGTGTAAAACCATAATATTACCATTGATTATAAATCTGCTCTGCTTTATTAGCATTGAGCACCTTTTCATGCAAATACTTTTCTCATTTTTTCATTCACTATTCATTATATATATATATATATATATATAATTTTTTCTTGAATTACAAGTACCCCAACTTACGTACTCACTCAATCGATTTTTTGCTTTGTGCTGAGAGCTAAAATTTGATATACGAGCGAGCTTAAGATACGCCTATGTTAATACGTTCACTAACATATTAAATTTTCCAAATCTATTACACAAAGAAAAAGATTATTTATAAAAAAAATTTTTAAAAATTGAAATATAATCATCACATAATCCATTACATTCGATTTTATTATGTTTTTATACAATACAAAGCCATTTTTCTTTAAAATAAAAAAACAGAAGAAAAATCTGGGTGTTTTTCAGCGGGGGTGGGGAGAGAACGGATTAATGGCGTATCGGTTTATTTCAATGGGGAAGATTGGTTTTATATACGAGAAATTGAGTTAGTGGTGGAACGAATTAAACTCTTATGTTAAGGTAGCACTATATATCGATAGTAATACAACTGGAGTAATTACTACTCTCATCAATCCCCAAATGGCGGATATGGAGTTCCTTAACCTTGGATGGCAATCCATCTAGACAAGGAAAAATCTGTTATAAAACCTCCATTGCCTAGTGGGTAAACCCCATTCCAAGGAAAGGCTAGGGGAGTAAACCCCTAAATCAAATCCGGAACTGGAGTACCTAAGATGGTATGATGCTCAACTTCAGCACTATCCAGCAACCTCTGCCGCACTATCATGGCCAAATTGCATTGTTTTGTTTTTGCTTTTTGTTTTTTGTTTTCTTTTGGACCACAATGGCAGTAGAGAGGGAGGACTTGCTATTTGGGCGGCAGCTCATCCTCCATATAAACCTGTCCAGGCTATGTAGTTCCACTTGTTTTTGGACTCCATCGTCTTAAGTAGACGGATGGATACCAATGATATATACCAATGAATATATATATATATATATATATATATATATATATATATATATATATAGTGGAGTGGTGGAGCACTCTATGACGACCTTTACATACATACATATGGCGACCTTTACATACATACATATGTGTGTATTAAAAAAGTTATATATTTATATATATATATATATATATATTATATATTTATATATATAATATATATATATATATATATATATATAATATATATATATATAACTGTTTTAATACACACATATGTATGTATGTAAAGGTCGCCATAGAGTGCTCCACCCCTTTTTATATGAGAGCGTTGCGTTTACGCTTTAGTTGGCGATCATATATATATATATATATATATATATATATATATGTGTGTGTGTGTGTGTGTGTGTGTGTGTGTGTGTGAGATAGATAGATAGATAGATAGATAGAGAGAGAGAGAGACATCAGATTAACAAAAGGGATACAACAAAAATAATATTCATTTTTTTTTACATGAGCGTGTATAAATGTCAAGAGCCTCCTACATTATAAAACACATCTGTAACGTGTGCGTGTAACAAAAGATTAACAAAAGGGATACAACAAAAATAATATTCATTTTTTAATTCTTAACTCCTACTTTTTTACATGAGCGTGTATAAATGTCAAGAGCCCCCTACATTATAAAACACATCTGTGACATGTGCGTGTGTGTGTGTGCGCGTATATTGCGCGTGATACTACAGAGAATGGGTGTGATATTACAAAGAGTCTGACTGCGTGTGGTTTATTACTAGAAAGGTAAAGACAAAATCAAGATGATTCATTATACATAATAGAGAATATGTCTGTCTATAACACCACCAACGTCACAATCATTTATTAGTTATTTACATTATATTCTCAATGGTTATCAAATAATCATTATTTAATATAATTAGCAAATCATTTATTAATAATGTCTCTATTAAGGTCAAGCTCAAAGAGATTTGCTACAAAACAGCCCATGTTATTAATGCAATCGAAATACTGCAACGTGTATATCATTAAGAAATAAAGGTTTATATTGTATTTCAACCATTGCCAGTTTCATTGGGAGACGACATTAAGATAAGCTCTGAGCCGCCAGTGTGCAGGGTTGAAACTACATACTTCCAGTTAGTTAAACCTGTACACTTCGCTACACCTGGGCTTTTTCGTAAAAAAGTTAAATCAGGAAATACCTGTGCTGAAGAGAATATTTTTAGTGGATATAGTGTGTACGGAACTATCTCCACTTCTTGGTAATCAGAATCAGAGAGACAGTGTGACAAACAAATTCGACAAGACTGTAAGACAATGATACATCAATTGGTCTTGTTACGCGCCTGGATACCAACCCAGGTATTTCTACGTCTCCGCGTAATGTAATGTGCTAGATGGCCGTTGAGCAAGAAGCTTCTTCCGCTCTTTGACAGTACTTAATTTTCGTCCTGCTGGGTGTCTAGCTACCCTCCTCACCAGAAACTTGGTGGGGTTACCGGTTTAATCGCCGATGATCCGACTATGAAACAGGTAGTACTGGATTACATAGTACCCGTAGTGCTTTGGGCGACCTGACTACATATATAGATATATATTACACGTATGTATTTCTGAATACATACATATATAGTATATGGTGTGGATAACATGCATATTGATTTTAACAAAACCGGGTTTAATATTACTTTGTATTATTGAATTTTGATATTATCGTTTTATTCTCCAACGTATTAAAATCAATACTATGATTGATTTTATATAGGAACCAAGTAAAATGTTATTAAAATAAGTGTAATCGTTTTATATGCGTTCTTATTCAATATATATTTCATTACATTAACAAATAAATACTTACGTCCGGTTGGTGCATATTCTTGCTATTTTATCTAAAACCAGAAAAAACTCTCCTGTCGGTGTGAAAATTAATTTTTGAAAGATATTGCCAAAGGGGGTGGGAGTCAAAAATTCAATGTCAGAGAGTTTGTACCTTAATTAAGTAAAATCATCAAATTTATTAAAGGAATAACAAATAAATCAACTAAAAATGGAAACTTAGTTCTGATAACATTAAATATATAAAAAATAAAACAAACTATTTATAAATATATAATACCGGGCATGTATTTATTAAAACTTGTTTTAAAAAAACAATGAGGACAGTCTTAGGTTGCATCCTCAAATTTTGACTGTATATAATACAAGGTTGTTCTTTATTCCATGTATTGACGTAATGTGACGTAAAGGGTAATGTGACGTAAGCAATGACGTAGTTTTGGTTACAGACAAATTAAGACCGAATCTCTATTATTAATAAATGTTCTAACTTTTTTTTTTTAATTCTATTTATGAATTGAAAAATCAAAATTTTCGATATCATAAAAAGATTTTATTTATATCTGAATAAAATTATTGTTTTAAGTTCAGTCGTTTCTACTTTATCATTTTGTCACTAAAAGAATTCGAACCAATTAAATGGGATATATTTACTTTTTGAAAATAATGAATAAACCTCTTTGTATGGGTTCGCTGCTGTACCACTTTATCCACACCAGCTGCACAATCTCTGGCATTTCAGGTGGACATGTTGTTGTGTGTTGCGTAACAGATGGTCACACACTTATGGCTTTGTCATGTGGTGAGAATTTGATTTTTTTGCCCAGTCCACACTGATTATTCAGAAACAAATTGCAAACAGTGACGAATATTTTAGCAATTTTAGTGCGAAAGATATGAAATGGGAGAAAAAAACCCATTTGTGATTTAGAATTTCACACAACCCAACATTAACAGCAAATCTGGTGTAACTTGTACCCTTTTATTATCAATTACTAACTGAATGGCTTTGTATTTTTTACTTAAGGCTATAATTAAAATATTTCAGGGGCGGGTAGGGATAAAGATTAAATAGCTAGGTTTATATACAACGATGTTTATATACAACGACACACGCACACACACACACACACACACACACACACACACACATATATATATATATATATATATATATATAGGATATTAAGAAAATTAAAAAAACACAGGTTTAAATGAGTTGAGTGGTAAGTTTATTGGCCGACGCTGCAGTGTTTCGATCTATTAGTTAGATCATCTTCAGGGCATTTGTTGGTATATGGAAGGTGATAAAAAATTTTTTATCACAGAATAACGAGAAAAGCGAGTAGTAGTTCTTGTTTATCAGTTTGTTTAAAATTTGAAGTCTGAGAAAAAAAAAAAAAACCTTGAAAAAATGGACGGTTTGAAATATGACGTCAAATATTCTTTTATATTATATATATATATATATATATATATATATTATATATATATGTCAACGTTTAAACGTTTCGGTTTATATAAACCTTTTCCAGGGCAATATGATAAAAAAGAAGAGAAAAAGATTTTTTGTTGTTCAAAAGGTGATGGATGTTTTTGAATGACTTGAGTTTATTTAGTTTTTATCCTATTGTCAGATTTTCTTCAGGCTTGAAGAAGATACTAAAATCTGAAACACGTGTCAAGCAAATGAAATTAAAAGTTTTTGAAAAAAAAAATTCAAACCATGATGCGGACCTTATATATATATATATATATATATATATATATTATCAAACCTTCATTCTTTTAATCATATGGGTGCAAAAAGGCAGTGGCTGAGGGTCTTAATATCCTGGGTATGACATTAAACTCGATCTGATGGTGAAACCCCGGGGTATGTGGAGTACCCCTTCATCGCCATTATCTGAATGATAATTTAATGATGCCGTCAAGAGTCGGACTTAGAGCAAGGGCCGATATGAACGGAAGGAGAGACAGACAGACAGACAGACAGAGAGAGAGAGAGAGAAAGGGAGAGAGAGAGAGAGAGAGAGAGGGTAGGGATAGGGATAGGGGTGAGGGAAGGGAGAGTAATCAAAGAAATCCGTGGTTTCGGTACGCCTTGATGATGATGATGATGATGATGATGATGATTAAAACACATTGTATTTCCTTTTAAATGAAATATATTTTGACGAGAATAATTCAAATAGAGTCATCGATTTCTCTTTAAAGAAATATTTTGTCTTAACTTTTTTTGAAAGCTAACACTTCCAATTATCGTTGACGCCTTATTTGGTAATGATCTTTATATAGCTAGAAGCGGCTACCCAGTGTCGCCTGGGTAGAGCGGAATAAAAAAAGAAAGAGGTTAGTCTCGTAGATCCAATATTATTTATCGCGAGTTGGATCCTCGCAGGATGCCCCATGAAAATTCACCGGTAATTAACCTGGTGAGACCTCAGGATTTTTTTTTCGTCTGGGTAGAGGGAATGACATCACATATAACAATATAGTAAGAAATTTTAATTCAATAATTTACAATAAAAAAAACATAAATGAAGTGATTAATTCAATCGATAAATATTCTATTTTAAAGGGGAAAAATACAAAATAAATAAATAAATGAATAAATAAATAGATGAGATAGCGCCCTAATGACTTTCCCTTCTGTTTCAATTCAAATTTTAAATTTTAGATATCTCTCCAAATATATATTGAACCTTCATAATTTTGCACAAAAAGCAAGCTCTGGTAATAGTGAATGTGTATATATATTTACTTGGTTTTTAAATGTTTTATTTTAATAGTTTCAACCGGACATACATACATACATACACACAACTACCCTTTATACATGTATAGATGGACATTCGATGTCTGTCTTTAACCAAAACTATGTCATCACTGACGTCACGATTTCCTTACTTATTTAAGTTATATTCTCAATAATTATGAAATAGTAATTATTTAATCTTAATTGGCATCTTATTTATTAACTGCCCATATTATTAATGCGGTATTTTCAGCGCATCCCACTTATGCCGATCAGGAATAAAGGTCCATTTAGCGTGGAGCCAGCCAGGAACTGAAGCTCATGGGATGGCAGGCACAAAAAATGCGTGGATCCTCTCGATATTGGACGATTTATATTACTACTAGCAGCGGCTACCCGGCGTCGCCTGGGTAGAGGGTGATTTTTAAATTTAGTCCCGCATATCCATTATTACTGAATCGTGAGTTTAAACCTCATGGGATGCCCCATTTAAATCCCTATGTAAAAAATAGACCTTGCATTGATCCAGCTACTCTGAAAAAGAAATGTTAATGTCTACTATCTAAAATATTAAATGAAAAAAAATCCATGCTGTTATTATTTAAATTTTATTTTTTAATTATCTTCACGAATATAAATCAAATCTCTATTATTTTTGCTCAAAAAGCAAGCCCTGATGATATTTAATGTGTATATACATTTACTTTCTCGTTAATTATTTTATTTTCGTAGTTTCCTCCGGAAATTTAGATTCACACAACTGCACTTTATGTATGTACTAGAAGCGGCTACCCAGCATCGCCTGTGTAGAGGGGGGGGCTAGCAAAAAAGTTAGTCTCCATTATTACTGAATCACGAGTTGGATCTTCGCAGGATGTCCCATTAAAATCCCTATGTAAAGAAAGACCTTTCGTTGATTCAGCCAATATGAAAAGAAAAAATATTGTCTAATATCTAAAATCTTAAATGCAAAAGAAATTCTATGCTGTTATCATTTAAATTTTCTTTTCTTTAATTATCTTCACAAATATAAATCAAACCTTCATTATTTTTGCTCAAAAACCAAGCCCTGATTATAGTAAATGTATATATATATATATATATATATATATATATATATATATATATATATATATATTTACTTTGTCGTTAATTGTTTTATATTCTAAGTTTCCTTCGGACATACACATATACACAACTGCCCTTTATATATGTATAGGTAAATAGATTAGTTGGCAAAAATATGACACTTATTTAGAATTAGATTGTCCCATTAAGTAATGGGAGCTTTTACAGGAAAGTCCTAAACTATACAACTTACTTTCTCCATTAGTATATAAGAACCTGACTTTTTAGAAACCTGCGAACATGTATTCACGCTGAACGCTGGAAAGCATCTGAGTGTAAATGCTAATACTAATACTAATACTAATACTTCGTTGTCACATCTTACACACTTTTAAACTATACACCCCTAAAATCGATGTTTGTATAATGATTGTGACATTAGTACTCATAATTATAGGAGCACTTGAAAGATTGATTAATTTTTATGGCATGTCGACTCATCAAGGGTTATTTTATACTTACAGATTAGGGAATCGCACTCAAAAGTTCGTAATTAGATGTATGTGTAGTTTTTTTTCATGAATAGTTTTGTTCTATGGAATACGAATAATTTTAAACAGATTTATTTAACCCGTTGACGGGGGCTAAACTGGCACTATCACTCCGGGTAAGAATAGACCTGAGAGTAATAGCAACAAAGGAGTACTTCACACTACCCAGATATCCAGATGTCGTTTAATGTCAAATCCAGGACACCATTTTTGGTGGGGAGCCCCCCTCCCCTAGAAGGGGTATCCTCCTTCAATCTGTTTATACTAAACACCAATGATAGGGGGAATTAGAAAGGGTGCTGAAATGACACCTAAGGAGAGAACAATTTGATATTTGTAAATTGATCCCTTAATGGCGTTCGCAACAATAACAGTAGTCTTCAACGTAGACTCAATAGCATGCTCCAAACCATCTTGCCTCTTTTCCTGTCAACTAGTGTTTTATGCATAGCTTGATCTTGAAAAAATTTGCATACGTACAAATACAATATAATGCTAATTGTTCTGATTAAAATACATAGCAAAAAATTAGTGTATTTTGGGGAGGGCTGGAACAGATTAATGTCATCTCAGTTAATTTCAATGAAGAAAATTGATTTGATATACGAGTAAGCAGAACAAATTAAACTCATAAGTCAAAGTATTAGAGTAATGTCATTTTTTTGTTTGATATTTATGAACTTATCCCGTAATCAATGTTACAAATGAAAAAGTCCGACAACAAAGTGATATTTGTAAAACGGTCCCGTAATTGTTTTCGCAACAATAAATCAGCAGTCTCCAACGTAAACTCATAATGATGGTCTGAATCGTCTCGCCCTGTTCCCTGTCGGTTGGTATTTTATGCACAGCTTGCATTCTCGCCAATTCTCTGGGTTCAGAGATCGCAATTCCTCAAAGTATGGTGCTGAGGCAGTCATACTTTCTTTTCTATCGAGTTCTTCACTCATTTTGCATGCAAGACACGTTCGTGCCCGCTTTGGGCTCCTAGGCACGCAATTTCTTTTGCTACACAAACAAAACATCAATATCCTTTCAGTTTTAGCATATGGTATATCATAAATGTGCTACTTCATTCAAATTAACAATGCAAGTGACAGTAGTACTTATAATCATTGGAATACAGGGCATTCTGTTGAAATTTTTATTAAAGAAGAAGAAACAGTTAAACAAAGAAAATGATATTCTGTTGTCTGTGTAGATGTATATCTTTACAGTTGGTTGGTTTGATTTACGGCATGTCAACCCATTGATCATTTTATATCGAAGACGTTTTTGTTTTATTCATTCTTAATGGTTATTCAATTTTCTTATTAAACTCAATTTTTAGCACAAGTTTTAACTCATTTATTTTCTATTTAACTAATAGATGGGACAATAACAGGTATTACCACTCCGATTCAGAGTGGATCAGGGAGTAATGGTGATGATGGGGCAATTCACATTTCCCAGAGTTCCAGAATGGGAACTTCCCGATCAGATATAGTTTAACGTCATACTCAGGAGAATAAGACCCCAGCCACCGCTTTCTAGTACATATATAGATAAAAAGGGTTGAGGTTTGCCATAAGGGCAATAATGCTGGGACAATTATATAGGTGCTAGGGCTCGACGGGACCAGCCGATTAATCGGAGAGGGCCTCTCCGGCTAACCGTCTAGCCTAAATAAGGGCCAAAGTCGAGTGTTGCAAGTCATGGACTGCTCAGACACCAGGGTTCCATCCTTAAGCATCACGGTTTACCACTTGTGGCCAATAGGTCACCCCATTGATGATTTTACCCTTCTGCAGAGGTGCAGTCGGTGTATTGTAAAGCCCAAGCCGACAGGGCTCTTTGCAGTTGGTGATTTATTTAAAGATAAACTGGATAAATATTCACAGAAAACAATAATGTATTACATTAGAATATCCATACTTAGTATGTATTTGTTTAGTTCACATTACCGCCGATGAATTTAATCATTTCAACGCTTGATATGTTTACTTAAGAGTTATTGCAAATACTTCAATATATAAAAAGTATAATAATCTTATTTTAACCACCCCTCTCTCCCCCTCTCTCTCTCTCTCTCTCACTTTTTTCTAGCTCCTTTTTCCTTTCCTTATTTTCATATTTTTGTTATGTTCGATTGAAACAGATTAGCGTTATCGCTTCCGAGTACTCACCTCTCCTCTCTATATCTTTCCCCTACTCTCTTTCTTTATTTCTTATTATATTTTGTATGTATAGCATGCCCCTTTTCTTTTCTTTCTTTCTTCATAATAAAAACATAAAGTTACATTATTTAGTCTAGGTGAAGACACTTATGAGAAATAAATATTCGGTAGATAAGCAGCACCAGATAATCAGGATTTACATTTTTGGATTTCATCTTGGACGATTTGGACGGTCTCATTTTTAACCAGTGGGTGTTGCAGGATGATAACGGTCATGCAATCAAGGAACACGAGTATTAATATATAGACTAGCAGGACCTGTGAATTTATGCGAATTTAATTATTGCAAAATTTGATATGTTTAATTAAGAGCTATTGAAAAATAATTCAATATGTAAAATGTATAATAATCTCAATTTGACTCTCTTGCATTTTTCCCTCTTTTCATGTGTTCAATTAAGGAATACGAGTATCAATATGTAGATAAATAATTTGGTAAATATTTATAGAAAAATATATCTATTATATTAAGATATTCCCATTGACCATATGCGTGTTTAGTTCACGTTAACAGCAAGTGTACGTTGTCTATTGATTTTCTTAAATAATTATTCATTCAAAAAGTCGATAAACTTATTGAAGGTTTCTTAATATTGTTTCTTGATTGGATAAGTACTTGTCCATAATTAATTGGTTTAAATACTTCAAAAATGAGGTCGTTTAAATAAACGAGATGTAATAAGATCTCCTACTTCAGCTGATGAAATTTCACTGACACCATTTATTAAAAAATAGACCAAGAAAGGAAAACATTTATTTACCTTTGGGGATTAAAATAATAATTACAATGATAAATACTACTTCTTACAATTATAAAGAGGTAAGATAAATACTACTCCATACAATGATAAATACTCCTTCTTACAATTATAAAGACAATGATGAATAATACTTCTTACAATGATGAATAATACTTCACATTGATAAATACTACTTCTTACAATGATAAATACTTCTCCTTACAATAATAAAGAGGTAAGATAGATACTACTCCTTACAATGATAAATACTACTTCTTACAATGATGAATGATACTTCTTACTAATGATAAATACTACTTCTTACAATGATGAATACTACCTTCAATGATGATAATACACAATGATGAATAATACTTCTTACAATGATAAATACTACTACTTCTTACAATGATGAACAATGATAAATACTACTCTTACAATGATGAAATAATACTTCTTACAATGATAAATACTACTTCTTACAATGAAAATACTACTACAATAATAAAGAGGTAAGATAAATACTACTTCTTACAATGATGAATGATACTTCTTACAATGATAAATACTACTTCTTACAATGATAAATACTACTTCTTACAATGATAACATAAATACTACTTTTACAATGATAAATTCTACTTCTTACAATAATAAAGAGGTAAGATAAATACTACTCCTTACAATGATAAATACTACTTCTTACAATGATAATACTACTTCTTACAATAATAAAGGTAAGATAAATACTACTTCTTACAATGATAAATATAAATTACTTCTTACAATGATGAATAATACTTCTTACAATGATAAATACTACTTCTTACAATGATAAAGAGATAAATACTACTTTTGATAAATACTTCTTACAATAATAAAGATAAGATAAATACTACTTCTTACAATGATAAATACTACTTCTTACAATAATAAAGAGGTAAGATAAATACTACTTCTTACAATGATAAATACTACTTCGTACAATTATAAATACTACTTCGTACAATTATAAAGAGATAAGATGAAATACTACTTCAACTGATACAACTTTAATAATATAATTTATTAAAAAACTAGAAACGGCTACCCGAGGTCGCTTTGGTAGAAGGGATGCAAAAACATCAGATCCATTATTACTGGATCATGAGTTGGATCCTTGCAGGATGCCCAATTAAAATCCCCACGTAAAAAAGACCTTCCGTTGATCTGGCCTGGTGAAGCGTAAAAAAGAAAGTGCACAGATCATCTGAAAAGAAAAATTGATGAGCACTATTTAAAATATCAGATGTAAAAAAAAAATCCATACTGTTACTAGTAAAATTTTTATTTTCAATTATCTTCACGATTATAAATCAAATCTGAATTATCTTTGCTCAAAAAGCAAGATCTGATGATAGTACCTATATATATATATATATATATATATATATATATATATATATATATATATATATTATATTACTTTGTCGTTAATTGTTTTATTTTCGTAGTTTCCTCCGCACATAGATACATACGTACATACATGCACTATATATATATGTACTAGAAGCGGCTACTCATCGTCAACTGAGTGGCGAGTAAAAAATTCTCTGGTGTATTGATTTTTTTAAAGATTTATAAATGCTGTGTATTTTAAAGTATAATTTTAATGCTATTTTTAATGCTATTTATATGTATTTCTTTTAATATGTTCAAATATAAATCAAATCCTTATAATTTTTGAAACAAAAAGAAAGAAGTGCTGATATTTAATATGTATATATATTTATCTTAACATTTATTGTTATTTTCATAGTTTCATCCGGACATACATGCATACATACACACACCAAATGCCCTTTATATATGTATAGATTGATTAGAGTATGTTTGAATTTTCTATAGTGGACTGTGAAAACACACTACTTTATTAAATCAAAATTTATTCACTTTCTGGACATTAAAAAAAATATTATGCATTGTTTGAGATTGGGGTGTCGTAAAGGTTATCTTCATCGAAAATGGAATTGGTGAGACAAGTTCAAATTCTGGACAAGGCTTTTCGCGTTTCACTTTTTTGTAATGCCATTGGTAAAAACATAGATATATCTCTTCTCTTTCCAACTCTGGGTAAATAGAAGGGCAGATTGAACTATCTAGCTTTGGTAGGGAAATCAATTTAGAACAAGGGAGAATAGGTTTACAAGAAGGAGAAGGAAAGCACTGGATGCAAAATTAGAAGGTGGAATCTGAAAGACGTCGCAGCGCCAACATAAAGGCTAAGTCTTAAAGCTCTGGAAAATCAGACCCATAAAATTCTCTGGAACTTTGAGATACTATTACGATTCTAGTCGCCATTTTACGCATTTACGTCTCCTATTGGTAAATCCAATGTTAGAAAAGGGTGTAGTCTCAGTAGTAGAAATTCCGTTGTATTTCTTGAAATCCTATGTAGAACAAGTGTAGCTCGCTGTATCAGAGGAATCCAGATGTAGTCCTTGAAATCCTAAGTAGAACAAGAGAATCCAGATGTAGTCCTTGATCAGAGAATGTAGAACAAGAGTGTAGCTCCTTGTATCAGAGAATCCAGATGTAGTCCTTGAAATCATAGGTAGAACAAGAGTCATCAGAGAATCCAGATGTAGTCCTTGAAATCATAGGTAGAACAAGAGTGTAGCTTGCTGAGAATATCAGAGAATCCAGATGTAGTCCTTGAAATCATAGGTAGAACAAGATTGTCTCCTTGTAGTAGAGAATCCAGTTGTAGTCCTTGAAATCCTAGGTAGAACAAAGGTGTACTCCTTGTAGCTGATTTCAGGATAATTACCAATGACCTTAAATGCCTTGCATGTTGTTTTTCATCTGTCAATACCTGTGCTGATTTTTGGAAAGTCAATAAATAAAAGCGGTGATTTCTCATACATCTTATACCCAGATATACCAACAGATACAAACGAATCCCCCAATCCCTGTCAGAAGGTTAGACCAAGTGTGAATAAACAAGAAGATAAGAACTTGTCAGCGAGTAGATTTTGACGTTCTAGTGAACCATAGACTGAAGAGTTCAATATCCCTTAGTTATTTGCTTCATATACTCAATGGTTATTAAATCAAATAATAATTATCGAATCTTAATTAACATCTCATTTATTTACAAAGTCTCTATTAAGATCTAGCTGAGATAGATTTAGCTCAAAACAGTCCATATTATTTTGCTGTATAATATTCAATCTTATTATAATGGAGATTATGTAACTTTCTGTCTGTGACCGAAACTACGTCACCTCTGACGTCACGATTTACTTAGTTATTTAATCTATATTCTGAACAATTATGAAATAGTTATTATTTAATCTTAATTGACATCCTTATTTATAAATGACGTTTCTATTAAAGTGTGACTGAGTTAGATTTGCCGCAAAACTGCTCATATTATTAATGCATTTAAAATCCTGAAATATGTGTTATATCTCTAAGAAATAAATATTTACATAGTATACGGTAGAATAATTTACATAATGGTTTTAACAAAACTGTGTTTAATAAATAATTATTTGCTGTTACTGATTTCTAATACTATCATGTTATTCTCAAACGTATTAAAAGCAATACTTGGATCTTGCTAGAGGACTGAAAAAAAAGTAACAGTTATATCAATAGTAGCAATAAACTTTGCAAACAGTAATATATATTTTAAAGAATTTCGATTTATTTCCATTGAATTAATTTGATTAAAACGATTCAGAAATTTAAAAGAAAGGTAAATTCGTTCTTTATTACTATTTTTAATTAAAACATTCATTGTAATTTAAAATAAATTAATTTAACATCTCTTAGTTTTAATATAGAAACATAGCTTGAATGTAATTAATCCCCAAAAAGAAACTGAAATAAATCTGCAATTCACCACCTTCTGACACATATAGGATAAAAAGAGTTGGGGCTTGCCATAAGGGCAATAGGGTTGGGACAATCATAGAGGTTCTAAGGCTTGACATGAGCAGCCGGTTGATCAGAGGTCTTCTCCGAACCCCCATCTGGCTTAAGTAAGGGCCAAAGTGGAGTGTTGTATTCATGGACTGCTCATCCACTAGGGTTCCATCCTTAACAATCCCGGGTCGCCACCTTCGGCCATTGGGAGTGCTCTTACCCTTCTGCAGAGGTGCAGTCGGTGACAGGGATGCAAGGCTTAGAGGATATATCGTATCAGTTTACACCTCTTAGTTAATTCATTCTAATGAGAATGATCCGTTCAAAACTCCGGGAATTTCTTTAAAACTCCAAAAGTAATTATTAAGTACTGGCAGGACCTGTAGATATACCACAGTAGGATAATAATTTAATTATTAAACCGTTGATATGTTTACTTAAGAGTTCAATATGTAAAAAGTATAATAATCTTAATTTAACTCTCTCTCTCTCTCTCTCTCTCTCTCTCTCTCTCTCTCTCTCTCTCTCTCTCTCTCTCCTTTTCCTTCTTTTCCTTATTTTCATCTTTTCCTTATGTTCGATTGAAACAGATTAACGTTATCGCTTCCGGGCGCTCATACCTTCTATATAACTTTCCCCTACTCTCTTTCTTTATTATTATATTTTTCTGTCTTTTTACTCCCCTCTCTTTCTTTCTAATATAAACGGTATGGTCCATTATTCAGCAGAAGTGACAAAACATATGAAATAAGAATTCTGCGGATTGGCAACACCAGATAATCAGGATTTACATTTTTGCATTTCATCTTGGACGATTTGGACGGTCTCATTTTTAACCAAAGGGTGTTGCAAAATGATAACGGTCGTAATTTTAAGGAACACGAGTATTAATATAGAGATGAGTTATGAATGTAATGAATTGATTATCTTTTATAAGGGTCTTTTTTTAGCGTGGTTATGGCATTGCGAACTTTCAATGATGTTGGGCAGAATTAATCCTGCGCAGTAGCGACATCATTTTCATTTCCGGCATTTTGATTAATCTACAATCCGAAGTCGTTACCTCAAAAGGTGAGTTCCACTTTGAAGCCGGAACTAAAAGAGGATTTTCTGCTGATGATGATTTCTCAGTTGCACAAAATGTCTCAACTCTAGCGATCACATTACGGAAGTAAATGACTTCCATGAAAAAATCTGGTCCGTATTCGAAAATGCAACGCCAGAATATTTCCAGAAAGTGTCGGTAGAAGGCGTAATCAGCCTTGGAAAGATTCCTGTGGAGATTGTGATCTTTTAACGAGTAGACATAATAGAATGGACGGTGGCGCGTGTTTAATGGTACTGAAAGGATGTCTTTCACAGTCCAACAGAAACGACGTCGTAGGAGCACAAGGGATTCGGTAAAGTATTCAAGAATAAGTATCAGATCGAAGTCCTGTTCAATCATCTTGATATGCTCAGCGATTTTCTTGTCATCAAGAAAATATTTACTGTCCAATCCGAAATCGAAGATCATTCTATTTCGCACGAAGTTTAAAGCCTTTGGAAATTTGTATCGATCAGGGTGCGTCAAGAATGTTCGAACTGGTTCAGATCCGCCAACCTTTTTAAAAACTCCGTAGTACCTAAAGGCGGATATAAACTGGTGGAAGGGTTCTCGGATGATTCCTAAGTACATCGTTGTATTTGGAAACAATGAGCGGAAAACGGTTCTGTTGTAGACGGCATGGTTGCAGAGAATGTCGTATTTCCTGCCTGGGGGTGGTGTCAACAAAATCGAAGTATTTACCGGTGAAAGACGGTTAATGTAATTTTGTTTTTTGGGTAAAGCAAAGACAAGATCATTGAAAAGACCAAATCGAGCAATTATATTCATGAGAGTCGAACTTCCCGCTTTGTGGACCTTAATAAATAGCACCTGATGAACCGGTTGACATGTCCTTGTGTTGTAAGTGCTCAATCTGTTAGGACCACCGTCATAGTGCAGTGAATTATTACGATGATAGCTGGGTTTATAACTGTAGATATTCTTCTTTATTGATGGAACCATGATGTAGATGTTGACTATCGCAATCTTGAAAATGACGACGAAGGCAAGGAAAAGAGTCGAAGCAGCAATACATCTGAAAGAGAAAACTGAAGTCATTCAATTTGAAAATATGTATACAAGAGTGAATCAATAAGTCCATATCCTTTAATCGAGATTTTTAATGTACAATATTCAATTGTGTGTTTGTCTGTAGCCAAAACTACGCCTCCACCAACGTTCAAAATCCCTTAGTTATTTGCTTTATATACTCAATGGTTATTGAATCAAATAATAATTATCGAATCTTAATTAGCATCTTATTTATTAACAATGTCTCTATTAAGATCTAACTGAGATAGATTTGCGTAAAAACAGTCCATATTGTTTTTGTTTATAATATTCAATCTTATTATAATGGAGATTTTGTAACTTTCTGTCTGTGACCGAAACTACGTCACCTCTGACGATTTACTTAATTATTTAATCTATATTCTCAACGATTATGAAACAGTTATTATTTAACCTTAATTGACATCCTTATTTATAAATTACGTTTCTATTAAAGTGTGGCTGAGTTAGATTTGCCGCAAAACTGCTCATATTATTAATGCATTTAAAATCCTGAAATATGTGCTATATATCTCTAAGAAATAAATATTTACATAGTATATGGTGGGAATAATTTGCATAATGATTTTAACAAAACTGTGTTTAATAAATAATTACTGATTTCTAATACTATTATGTTATTCTCAAACGTATTAAAAGCAATCCTATATATAATTTTATTGGAAGCGCGTGGCGTAATGGTTAAAGTCACATTCTGTGTCACATTCTGCTCGTGCGAAGGGGTTGGTGTATATATATATATATATATATATATATATATATAAATCATTTAAAATAACATCAAAATAAGTGATGTTTTTATATTTAGTCTCGTTATTCTTTCTAATACGCTTAGTCCTTAATCTTCCGACCGTTATCATCTTGCAACATCCTCCGGTTAAAAACGAGACCGTACAAATCGATCATGATGAAATGCAAAAATGTAAATCCGGATTATCTGGTGTTGCTTATCCACCGAATTCTTATTTCTTATGAGTGTCGTCACCTCAGCTAAACAATGGACCATTCTATTTTTATTATAAATAAATAAAGGGAAAAAAGAACATGCTACACAGAATAAAAATAATAAGAAAGAAAGAAAGAGAGTAGGGGAAAGATAGAGAGAGGGGGTGAGCGTGCAGATCCGATAACACTAATCTGTTTCAATCGAATATAATGGAAAGACGAAACGAAGGGAAGAAAGAAAAGAAAGAGTGACAGAGGGTTAAATCAAGAGTATTATACTTTTTACATATTGAACTATTCGCAATAGCTCTTAGGGAACCAGGATAGGAGATGGAAAACTGAATTTAAACCTGTTAAAATCCGCTTAAGTCATTGACCTTGTGTAGAATCCTACTCGTGCATAAAGTTGATATATATATATATATATATATATATATATATATATATATATATATATATGAAAGGTAAAATGGATATGAATCCGACAATATGTGTAGAAAGTTTTGTAGAAAAAACAAGATGTTCAAAGTTTTGCTGACAGAAATCTGTTTCAACCATATGCGGTCTTTATCAAAGCAACATTGTAAACGGAAAAACGAAATAAATATATCATTAATCACGAGGCTCAGAACGCTCTCGATCAGTACCGGAAATATATATATATATATATATATATATATATATATATATATATGAGGAAGAATGAATAAAGAAAAGAAAGAACAGAATGGATAATAAAAGATGAATTTAATCAATATCACTTACACATGTGTAATTATTATCCATTCTGTTCTGTCTTTTCTTTATTCATTCTGCCTCATATTGTCGGATTCATTTCCAATTTCCATTTTTACATATATATATATATATGGTACATATATATATATATATATATACATATATATATATATATATATATATATATATATATATATATATATATATGGTACAAATGCAGAATAGCGCGCAGGAGATAATATCATTAGAATCGCATTTTACACCTATAAATTACACCTGAAATTCTTCAGTGCGATTCAATTTTATTTAATGCATTTTTCTCTTCGCAGCTAATGCTTTATCGTTTCGGATGACATTTTTAGCAGCTTTCTCAAATATAAAAAAGCAAACTCTATCCTTATCACTATCCGAACTGCCGCAACCATTTATCACTTCATATCATATTTATAATCCTTGTCTAGTATTTTCTTTAATCCTACATTTTAGTTTCTTTTGTTTATCAAAAGTAAGAGAGTTTAAAAAGGTTAGAATTGGATTTCTTTTCTTTTTTTCTTATTCTTTTGTATTTTATCATCAGAAAAAAAAACTCTGCGATGTGTCAGTGTTTATTTTCTTTGTTCTAAAGAAATAGATCCGTTCGTGTTTGCTTTTAGAAGAGACAGTCTGGATCTTTAAGACACGGCGAATTTTATCTTAAAAATTGTTTTTTTTCTCACGTTGTTGGTTTTTAGGATATAAAACTGGTGAGAAGAAGACTAAACAAAGAAACTTTTTTTGTTTTCCAATTGAACTCGTTGGCTTCAATCTGATTGCATAATACGAGAGACACTCAAATGTTTCTTGTAAACCAGAAACCGTCAAGACAAAAATGCTTGGTACGCCAATAAAGAAAGAAACCAAACAAAAATTCTGAAAAAAAAATCTCGCGTATAATACGCATGGCTTTTTAGAATTTGTAGCATCTAAATTTAACCTAAATTTAGAATTTCTTAACATTTTTATTGGTTCGTACTGACGGAAAAATAAGAACTTATATAGTTTATAGAATGGAAGCGCGTGGTGTAATGGTTAAAGTCATGGGAAATAGACTCGTCGCCCCGAGTTCAAATCCTGGATGTGGTAGTTGCATTTCACTTAGCGCTAATACCCTCCGGAAAGGTATAAATCCTACTCTCCCTGCAGCTATGGATAAATAGTAAGGCAGACTGGGCTCTTTAATTCTTGGTTAGGCAACCGGTCTAGGAGAAGGAAAACTCTGAATTCAAACCTGTTGAACTCCGCTTAAGAAATTGACCTTGTGTCACATCCTGCTCGTGCAGAGGGGTTGGTAAAATATATATATATAGTTTATAAGTAAAATGTATGACTAGTCTCTTACTTCACATTTTGCCAGTCACTTTCCCCCTCTCTATATATATATCTTGATTAACTACTCCTTATATATTCTGTGAAAGTTAAGAGAGTGTGAGAGGGAGATTGAACCCCCGACTTTACTTCTATGTTAATTTTCATCAGCACCAAAAATCTTAGAGCTGAAATTATATATAACACACTCTCCAATCTCTCTCTTTATAACACAGAGAAAACTAACATATATAAGGTGTAATTAATCAAGATATATATAAAAAGGAGAAAGTGACAGGCAGAATATAAGGTAAGAGACGGGTCACTTAATTTAGCAAAATGATTTTAATGTTGTTTTTTTTGTTTTTTTTTAATTATACAGCTATATTTATTTTATGAATTCAATTCACTGTGCAAACTCACTTTTTTTTCTGGTCACAATTATCTACCAAGCGCTCAATGGATGACCCAGTGGGTCACGTTTTTTTCTAGGATTACATTAAATTAGAAAAACTATCGAAACTAAATAAGAACCCATATAAAAAGATTACGCTTATTTTGTATTGATTTTATTGATTTCCATATAGAATTATGTATAGTTTTGCTTTTAATACATTTGGGAATGAAATAATATTAAAAATAAATAATACACAAAGTAATTATTTATCAATCCTGGTTATGTTAAAATCTGTATGCAAATTATCAACACGATGTACTATGTCAACCTTTGTTCTTAGTGATATATAACACACACAGTAAGAATTTAAACGCATTAATAACATGGGCTGTTTTGAGGCAGATCTAAATCAGTTTAATTTTCGGCAAGGCGACGTCAATAAATAAGATGCTAATTAAGATTAAATCAGGATTATTTAATAATAATAACACGTAAATAACTAAGGGATTTGTGACGTCAGTGGTGATGAATTTTCGGTTTCAAACAGACTTATAGTCTCTATTTTAGTAAGATATAAAAAAAAACCCCTGATGATCAGGTTCAGCAACTGTGTTTCATGGTGCAATATCATGAAGACAATAAAAAACTCTTTTTTAATTACGGTATTTTTCAAAACAACATTTACACAATCCTACACCATAGTGGGGACTCTTAGTGATGTTTCTATACATTAACATTAAATTAGTCAACGACAAGCCTATACGAAAATACCTTACATTGAGCTAATGCAAAAATAACAAAAATATCGCTCTGCCAGCAAAAGAGTTAACATTATTAAATTATTATTGCTACCAAGAATATGCGCCCTCCACCGGGCGTAAGTGTTTAAGTTTTAAAGTAATAAACTATATTAAATGAGAAAGACTAACGAAATTAAATAAGAACGTATATAGAATGTTTTCACTTATTTTAATTATATTTTAATTGGTTTCTATATAAAATCGTTCATAAGATTGGTTTTAATACGTTAGAGAATAAAACAATAATATTAGAAATCAATAACATCAGGTAATTATTTATTAAACCCGGTTTTGTTAAAAACAGTATGCAAATTAACAACATCATATATTATGTAACCATTATTTCTTAGTGATATATAAGATAGATAGCGGAGTTTTTAATGTACCAACAACATGGGTTGTTTTGCGGCAAATCTAACTCGGACTTAATACATAAGATTTATTCTACATATTAATGATTTTGACTATGAATTAACTCACTAATAAACTTACCCAATTCCTGAGAGTATTATGACGTAGCAGTGACGTAATTTCGGTCAGAGACAGACACTGAATCTTCATTATAATAAGATTATCATATTTTCATTAAAAAAAAATAGAACCCTTGTTATTGTTACCAAACTACTTACATAATTCGTTGTTCATGAGATTGTTTCTCACTAAGTGCTCAATGGGACAACCTTTACACAATCCCACTTCAGAGTGGGGCTTCCTAGCGATGTTTCTATACATTAACAGAATTGGTCAACGAGAAGCCAATAAGAAAATGCCTTACATTGAGCTACAGTTAAACGACAAAAATGTCGGTCTGTCAGCAAAAAGGTTAGTAATGCTTGACCACCTAGCAGTATTGATAAATTTTACTTTACACACACACACACACACACACACACACACACATAGCTCAGTCGGTAGAGCGTTCGGCTAGAAAACCCAAGGTACCTAGTTCGAAACCGGCCCTCGCCAACTCAGCCTATGAGTAGCACAGGGATTTGTGCGGTAAAGTAAGGAGCTGATGGTAGGTGTGGCACCTCAGATGCAAAAAATAATCTCCTTGGTCTAGCGATAGCGAAAAAGGGATGTATGGCTCATACCGACATTAGGCCGCCCGACAACTTTACTTTTATATATATATATATATATATATATATATATATATATATATATATATATAAAGGTAAATGTATCCAATTGACTGGTATGTATGAGGATAATTCTTTTTGGGATCGTCAATATCTCCTGTACAATGCATGCTCATGTTGATGCGCATAAATGTATACAAGGAATTTTACAAATCCCAAAGCGAGCTCAGTGTATGATAAGTAATAAATTAATTATATACAGAGCAATATATATTAATGATACTATATTATTATTATAATCATACTATACTAGCAGGACGTGTGGGTTACAGCTTATTAAAACTTATGTTTACTTAAGAGTTATTGCGAAATACTTCAATATGTAAAAAGCATAATAATCTTTATTTAACTCTCTCTGACTCTTAATATTTACATTGATTTGACGATAAAAATCTGGGAGAGGCGTTTGAAATATCTATATTAATTTGGCGAAAAAAAAACGTGACAAAAGCACGACTCTGAAAATAACTAAGTTGGGCCGGAAATTCGCCTGATGGTGGTTCATTAAAACAAAGCGTAAATTAAGGCTGGGGGCCCGGATGACATGAGATCAAAATTACCAAAATATATTCTGTAATTCACAATTTCAATATTACAAATAAAACAAATATTTAACTTCATTGTTTTTTTTTTTTTTTTTTTCAATTTCTTTTAATTTTGCGTTGGGCATTTAAGCGATGGAAGACCATTTGGATTGTTTCATTTAAAAAATTGAGTGAAATGAAATGGGACAAATAAAATCTGAGTTTAAGCGACACAAGATAATCTGGATTTACATTTTTGCATTGCATTTTGAACAATGTGTTTCTTTTTAATCAAACAGTAGCAGTAGGAATAAGTATGAGGAGGGTCTCACAAGTGTATAAGAATGTTATGGAGAATGGTGGAAGGAGAATTGGCGGGAAATTATAGGCATTTGAGAATTTGTTGGCTGGTTTCGAAGTTGATCTTGTTTAAGGTCTTTTTTGGTTTAATGTATATATATATTTTTAAAAATTATATTTTGAGATTGTAAGTTACACAAAAGACAAAAGCTGCCAAATATATAGGGGATAGGTAGATAGATAATTCTTAGGTGTTGTAGACAGATGAAAATGGCGGATACCTTAAGAAATGTTTTTTCATCATACCAATAATCTGTCAGGTTCGTGTTTTCTTGTACAATAGTTTTGAAAACTTTTCGACCAGGAAATTTATTTTGTGATGGTAATGTCACCTGAAATGAGAAATGAGACTTTTATTTTGTGTTAAACAGAAATATCAATCACATCAAAAAATAATTTGAAAAATGAATAAATGAGCACAGGAAATGCGTAGGTGTCAAACATGGGCCTGAAAACAAAAACAGGATATTGCCTTGAACGCATTGGACCGATCTTTGACACCCAGAAAAGACAAGTGTAAATTGACACTGCGTAGACACAGAAAATGCGTAGGTATAGCGCATAGCCAATAAAAAAACAAGCTGCGTGGGAGAGGAGGTGTGTCTACAGGAAAACTGTGTAGTTGTCACGGTCAAAGAGGCGTGACAAGAATTATAATTTAAAAAAAACTTAGAAATCTGGGTTGAGAAGATCGAGATCAAAATCGCTCGCAGTCAGAACTCCCGGAAGCATCTGTGTATGTGCACTTCTCTACCGACGACTCTCAGTCTACACACAATCGAAGAATAAAAATATAACTTTATATTTTTTTATATACATATATTCAGTGTTTTTTTGTCAGGTCCAGTGACGGTATATAACACAACTCCTGATTGCTTCCCTGAATATATGCGGTCCGGGTTTCCGGAAAAGAAAACCATTTTCACGCACGGATATCCAAAGCAAAAGAATCTAAAAAAAATGATATCCTTGTCTACCAAATTATTCATATTTGACATGGATTCCTGAAACCCTATAACTGTGCAAATTATTTCTATTAAAAATATTTACTTGAAGCTATAAGTATTTACAACTTCAAAAAAATTAATTTGTCACTATTCAAGCGAGTGCCAGACTGGCGTAATCGTGTTGGCCTGTGCCTCTGGAGCCGGTGATCCGGGTTCGAATCCCACTGGGACCGTGAAAATAAAACTCTCACACCCGGGTCGTTCTAGCGCTCGCCAAGTTTACCCAGCTGGAAACGGCTACTTAGCTCATCTCAGGGCCGCAACACACATCACATCACTTGAAACCAGAGAAACTAATTCTGCTCAAGGCGTATTAAAACGGACAGCAGGTGGACATCCGAGAGTCATGACTCGGATGTGGCCCTCCCCGAGATTGTCAGGAGTTAAGGACCGAAACACTTGCCTAAAGGGGGATCTCTCCTCTGAGGACCACCTGCTGTTACTCTCTCTCCGATTTTCTTACCACATTTACAAATGATTATTATAATTTTTTACCTGAAACCATATAATTGCTTGCAAAAAATAATAGACTTAGTCACATCAAATTACCTCAGGTCTGCAGGGATCTTTTAAACATTCTTGCCGATTTCAACACTGCTGTGGTCTGGATGGTCTCCATTCAGTTTCTGATCTTCAGTACACTTGGTCTTTTTCAAGGTTTTGCGAATAAGTCCAAGGGTATCAAATACAATTAATATCACCGTCAATTTCATGTTTCACAGGTTTATCAGCTCTTTGGCAAGGTCCAAGTATTTGTCTATATTTTAGCTTGGTGTAATGGTTAAAGTCATGGGAAATGGACTCGTCGCCCCGAGTTCAAATCCTGGACGTGGTAATTGCATTTCACTTAGCGCTAATACCCTTGGGAAAGGTATGAATCCTATTCTCCCTCCAGCTATAGGTAAATAGCAGGGTAGACTGGACTCTTTAACCATGGCTAGGTAACCAGTCTAGGAGAAGGAAAACTCTGAATTCAAACCTGTTCAACTCCGCTTAAGAAATTGACCTTGTGTCGTATCCTGCTCGAGTTGGTAAATATATATATTTTAGCTTTCTTTTATGCTTATTCTGTGGCCCGCTTTAACGGCAAGATCCACACGATGACAAGTTGTTGTTGTTGTTGTTATTGTTAATCTATTAATAATAGAGATTCGGTCTCTATTTGTCTGTAACAGAAACTACGTCACTGCTTACGTCACAGTCATTTCAGGAATTAAATAAGTTCATCAATGAATATTTAATTTATAGTCAGTATAATTACAACATAAAAATATTAAAATTCTATGAAAAATCAATTGCCAAATTTTCACGAAAACTTTGATACTTATTCACCTTTAGATGAATTTGTTTAAAGTAGGTTTTTTTTTCCGAAAATATATTTGGTGAAATATTTTTTACTAGGTCGACCCCTCACCTATTTAATTTTATGCAACCCTAACAAAATGTATCTTACTCGTACGATTTTTACATTCTTCTCTAAAGATAAGAGTCTGAATAATTAAATCAGTAATTTTTAGAAACGTTTTAATGTCGTAAAACAAAACAAATATCTCAGCGGAGTGGAGTGAACATGATGTTTTGTAATTAATTAGTTAATTTTTAAAGAATATTAAATGTTTTTTATTTATCTAATTTTCCCATCCACCCCTCATGCAATGTTCTTCAAAAATTATTTGTACGCCACCCGGAGTGAGTTTTTCTTACTTTCGCTGATGACCGCCAACTAAAGCGTAAACACAACGCTCTCTATAAAAAGGATGAAAGGCTCTATATCGGCCTTTACGTACATACATATGTGTGTGTTTAACAGTTAAAATCCCCTTCCCACTACGTAGGTGACGATGACCGTGCGGTTAAGCAGCCCGACTGATGATGAATCGATCGGGTTTCTATCCCGGCTGTAGGTAGCTTACAAATATCTAGCCACACTGGAGAGACGTGATACGCCGAAACACGATGTATGTGAATATATATATATATATATATATATATATATATATATATATATATATATATATATATATATAAGAGGAGAATCCACAAAGTTGTTTGTGGATTGTTTATTTTAGTAGGCACGACACATTTTCGTTCGAATTTTTAAAAACCTCTTCAAGCTAGTTATTGTCCTCATCTTCATTGTTATCTGTACAACGTGTTTCGGCCGATGTGCCCTCCGGCCTTCTTTAGGTATTTCTTATCGGACTCAGGAGCCTTCTCGGATTCGGGAACCTTCTATTCGGACTCGGGAACTTTCTTGTCGTAATCGGGAACCTTCTTGTCGTAATCGGGAGTCATCATGGAACTTTGAACCTATCCCTTTATTCAGTCCACGGGGGTATCCTGTTCGCATTCTGCTAACCATTGCTGGGGTAGAGGCGTTAAGCTGTGTTAATTATTATTCTATGTTACTGCTGTTACAAGCTAATACAATTCTAGGTAGTGTTGGGTCTTATTTCAATGAATATTCATTTGTAGCGTAGAGAGTGTAGCAACAAAATCATATTAGTTAATTCCAGTTGATTCCAAGTCCAGTCTAGATTCCGTGTCGTGTCTACTGAAATAAAAATAAAACACTTGCGGACCCCTTTTAATATAAAACATTTATTTTTTCTCTCTTCGGATATTCCACAATCTTTTATGATTGATATGCCGGAAAAACCACCAACCAGCCAACCAACCAACCAACCAACCCTCCAACTAAATTAATTTTAATGAACAAGTATTTTTCTTAAAGTGTTTTAATTAATGTTTTATTCATAAACACCTGTTTATTTTCTTTAATTTATCTCTTCTATTTACAAACTCATAAAAAACATTTTCTCTTTAACATTAATTCAGTGACCGGGTGTTGTTCAAAGTTGAAAAGTCCTCGCAGTTGTTACCGTACAAGTCCGTCCTGTCGGCTGGGGCGTTAGAATGCATCGACTGTACCTCTGCAGAGGGGTAAGACTCCATCATTGGGGACACCTGATGACCGTGGGTGGCGACCCTTGATGTTTAAGGATAGAACCCAGGTCGTTGAGCAGTCAATGACATACAACACTCCACTTTGGCCCTATCTTGGGCTAGACGGGCGGTCGGAGAGACCCCTCCTTTCAATCGGTTGGTCACGTCAAGCCATGGCACCTATATCATTTTCCCAACCCTATTGCCTTTATGACAAGCTTCAACGCTTTTTATCATATGGGTGCTAGAAGGCAGTGGCTGAGGGTCCACATGTCCTGGAAATGACGTTAAACTCTACCTGATGGTGGGGTTCCAATTTTGGAGGTTTTAGGAATGTGGAGCACCCCTTCATCACTATTGCACCCTGGTCCACTCTGACCCGGAGTGGTAGTAAATGTGCTATGGAAAAATGTGTTTATAAAAAACATTGAGTATCCATTAAGAATTGATTTATTTCAAAACTTTATCGGCATTAAATGACCCACTAAGGTTGATATGCCATAAAACAAACCAAACCAAACCAAACTGTACAAGCCGGTTAGCGAGAAAGATTTGAATTCTTTATTCAAAACAACTAAGTCTGGCACAAGGCGGCGGTGGTGAGTGTACTAAGGGCCAAGACTCGGAATCTGTAAATTATCAAATGGTTAATCAGGATAAGCTCGTTAACCATAACTAAAAAAGGATACAGATAAATCACCTGAATTTTCAGTAAAAAACAAAAAAAACAAAAACAAAAACAAAAACAAACAAAATCAAAACAAAAACAAAACAAAACAAGTATTTCTTGTCGGACTCAGGAGCCTTCTCAAACTCGGGAACCTTCATTTCGAACTCGGGAACTTTCTTGTGATCCGGGGCCAGCAAGGAACTTTGAACCCAACCCTTTATTCAATCCAAGGCGGTATTCTGTTCTCATTCCGCTAACCATGACAGGGTACAAGAGCTAAGTTGTGTTAATTATTATTCTATGTTACTATGTCAATATCTATCTATCTATCTATCTATCTATCTATCCCAGTCTGTCAATATCTATATCAATCTATCTATCTATCCCATTCTGTCAATATCTATATCAATCTATCTATCTATCTATCCCATTCTGTCAATTTCTATCAATCTATCTATCTATCCCCGCCTGTCAATCTCTCTTTCTCTCTCTCTCTCTCTCTCTCTCTCTCTCTCTCTCTCTCTCTCTCTCTCTCTCTCTCTCTCTGCCTGTCAATCTCTCTCTCTCTCTCTCTCTCTCTCTCTTCAATCTCTCTCTCTCTCTCTCTCTCTATATATATATATATATATATATATACGTCTATAATTCTATCTATCTATCTATCTATCTATCTATCTCCGTCTATCAATTGCTATCTATCTATCTCCGTCTGCCAATATCTATCTATCTATCTATCTATCTCCGTCTGTCAATATCTATCTATCTATCTATCTATCTATCTATCAGTTGTCAATATCTATCTATATCTATCTATCTATCTATCTATCTATCTATCTATGTTCGTCTGTCAATATCTATCAATGTATATTATTTTGTCAATATCCATCTGTCTGATCAGTCCCTATCATAACATTTTAATACAAGAAACTTTTCTCTCGTTTCTACTCACACCTAACTTTCTTTCTGACGTCTTCACAGACACTTTCCCCGCGAGAACAGGATATTCTGTGCACTGGGGATCTCTATCTTCTAAATCACCTCCCCATTTCACATATACAGATCTAGATATTAATATATTAGACCGTTCAAATCGCCCAAGATGAAATGTAAAAATGTAAATCCTGATTCCTGATTAGTGTTGCTTATCCGTCGAATTTTTATTTCTTATGAGTGTCGTCACCTCAGCTAATTAATTCCGTTTTTATTATGAAGAAAGAAAGAGAAGAAAAGGGATATGCTATACAGGAAAATATAATAAGAAAGAAAGAAAGAAAGAAAGAAAGAAGAGTAGAGGAAAGATAAAGAGAGGGGGTGAGCGTGCAGAGGCAATAACGCTAAAATGTTTCAATCGAACATAATGAAAAGATGAAAAGAAAAAAAAAAGAAAAAGAGTGAGAGAAAGTTAAATCAAGATTATTATACTTTTTGTTAGCTCAGTCGGCAGAGCGTTCGGCTAGAAACCACAAGGTTCCTAGTTCGATACCGGTCCTCGCCAACTGTGCGGTAAAGTAAGGAGTTGGCGGTGGGTGTGGCGCTCCACCTCAGATGTTAAAAAATAATCTCCTTGGTCTAGCGCAAGTGAAAAGGGGATAGACTCCCTCGCTGATTGGCTGATACCGACTTTAGACCGCCCCGACGACCTAACATATTGAACTATTTTGCAATGGTTATTGCGTAAACATATCAAAAGTTGTGATAATTAAATCATCATACTGAGGTATATACACAGCTCCTGCTAGTTTCATATAATTTTCCTAAAGTTTGCTGTTAACAACGAAATGCTTCGGGCATCATCTAAAAAGAAGGATCGGATTAAAGAGATGATCTCAAGCCGTGGGAATAAGGATTATCATAAGACATGTCAAACACTTTGCACTGTTAAAACACTTACTCATAGAATGTGGGGATGTTTGCTCACATCAGAAACTGTCTTTTTAATGCAAATAATATGAAAGATCTATTTGAAAAAGTCAACATAGATGACATAGAGAAATAGAATTATTGAAATAATTTAGGAAACTAAACCGATTTATTCCTCCTGACAAGTGAGGCTTAGAATACGCTATGGAAGGGTAAGATATCCCTACTCTACAAAGCAGATGTCCTGAGTACAACACACAACTATATCTGATGATAACATTTTGAAATGTCAAACATTTACTCATAGTATTTCTCTGAATGTTTGAGATGAGGCTTGAAGATTAGTATTATCTGCGTTATTCGGACTATTGTCCCCATCTTCATTGTTATTTGTACAACGTTTCGGCCGATATACCCTCTTCAGGTATTTCTTGTCGGACTCGGGAACCTTCTCGGACTCGGGAACCTTCTTTTCGAACTCGGGAACTTTCTTGTCGTATTCGGGAGCCATCGTGGAATAAATAAAGGGTTAGGTTCAAAGTTCCGTGATGGCTCCTGAATACGACAAGAAAGTTCCCGAGTTCGAAAAGAAGGTTCCCGAGTCCGACAAGAAATACCTGAAGAAGGCCGGAGGGTATATCGGCCGAAACGTATTTAATTTACTCATAGAATGGGAGATTTTTTCTCACATCAGAAACCGTTTGTTTTTAATGCAAATAATATGAAAGATCTATTTGAAAAAGTCAACATAGATGAAATTCTGTCCTTTTTTTAGGAAACAGAATTATACGAAAAATATAAACATAAATCTGATTAATACCATAGAAAACTAATCCCTCAACATGATACCCAACAATGCTAACATATCGTTAAAACCATGAACTACAAAAGTGTAAAAATAGATATACAACATATATTATTTCCTAACCTCATGGCGTGAAATAACCCCAGACGGGCTGATATGCCGTTAAAATCCAACAACCAGCCAGATAAGCAAGTGACAGTGTCGTATCTGTCCGCTTGTCAGTGTAAATAATATCTTTTTAGTCAAGTGCAGGGTTCTCAAACTTTTAAGTCAGTAGACCCCTACAAAAATTTTATTGACCTATCATGGGCCCTCTCATTATATACCGCAGTTTACCTTGCAGCTTTTTTTTTGTTGAGACCAATTATGTAATTAATGAATTCTGCACAAAAGTTTATGTAAAACTGTTAAACGTAAAACAACCGTAAAATAAACAGTCAAGTAAGCATAGTAAAAGTAAAGTAAAGTCGTCGGGGCGGCCTAAAGTCGGTATCAGCCAATCAGCGAGGGAGTCTATCCCCTTTTCAATAGCGCTAGACCAAGGAGATTGTTTTGGCGTCTGAGGTGGAGCGCCACACCTACCATCAGCTCCTTACTTCACTGCACAGATCCCTGTGCTACTCATACGCTGAGTTGGCGAGGACCGGTATCAACTAGGAACCTTGTGGTTTCTAGCCGAACGCTCTACCGACTGAGCTAACCTGGCCCTAAATATCCAATACTAACTTAATAACTTACCAAGGACGCAAATTTCCTAATGTGATGGGTGAAATTGATGACTTTTGATAAGTTCATGAATATTGGGTTTAAACTTTTGAAAATATATCAACATGGGCCTGTTCTCCAGGATTCTAGTGAATTTTCTCCAAATTACTAAGAAGGCTTAGTAGCTTCTATAGACCCCCTTGTAGACCCCCGAATACTTACAGACCCCCTGAGTTGTTTATAGACCCCCAGCGGGTTTATGTAGGCCGCTTTGAGAAACCTTGGTCTTGTGTAAGTAACCTAACCGCTGAGGTACTTAAAGAAAATAAGACTTCTTAGTTTACTGTTTCCTCTCTATACAAACTTAAGCCGACCTCTTAAGTAGTCACGGACGATAGTTATAATCTGATGAGTCATCACGTTTCTCAGATTGGGAAGGTGATATCATGTCCTTGTGTCTGCTTCAGAGTTAAAGCAAAGAATATGGGTGGAGATCGTATACTGTACAGGGTAGGTCGATTTTGGAACTATATCGTCACCAATGCGTCAAAAGTTGCAAATTAACATAAAAAAGTACCTCACAAAATATTTTTCTTCAAAACTTTGCCTTCATTTGAGGAAGTAGATTTTAATCTTTTAAAATGTTATCCTCGTTACAGCTTAATTAATAAGGTAAAAAGCAATATATCGGAGGTGTTGGTGATGATGGCGGGATATTTTCTATTTTAATACTAGTTATAACATCTTATTCGTTTCATCTCAGTAAAATAAATTTCTGTTTTAAATATTGACATTACTAAATTATCGAACCAATACCTGGGCCAAATGTTGCAAAAACGAGTATTTTTAGTGCATTTTAAATGGTGAAATTTAATGCTATTTCCTCAAACAACAGCGCAAGTCAGAGATCTAGTTTTTGGTATCAGTATTTATACCAACATATAACTTTCGCTCATTGAGAAAATGTACTAGTAAAAGTGGTGGAGCATAGGGCACTTAAATTTATATCGTCAGCTGGCAAAAAAGTTTTTCTTAGTTATAACTCGGTTGCTGGCTTCACTGATGGGGATCCCTACCTATTTGCTATCTACCAATTGCCACAACGTTCTCTTCTGACTGCCGGTCTGGATTTGCTACTTGGAGATCGAACAAGCTGAATATATGCAGAATTCTCCCCGATCCGCCCCAGTTAATTTGACTACCCAGAAATTGGTCATAACTTTTTGGCCAGACTCATAGACTCCTATTTCTCATAAAATTACGAACATTACTTTTTTCCCAGTCTGAGTGTCCCTAATTTTCAGACCATTAACGTTTCAAGACCTATTTTCTCTTAAAACTTGCCACTTAAAGATATTATCTTTAAGTGGTTTCAATTCAAGATGGCCGTATATTATTATGGCTTTCCTGAACCTTCCTTAACCAATCTTTTGCCCCTCTACTGACCCCCCACAAAAATACATACGTATGGAACTAACATATTCTATTTTCCTTCTTTTTTTCCTCTGACCGTATGTTCACTCAACCAATGTGTCGTACAGGGTTGGTACAATCATATAGGTCTTATGGCTTGACGTGGCCAAACGATTGAGCAGAAGGACTTCTCCGACCGCCCGTCTAGCCTGTGTAAAGCCAAAGTGGAGTGTTGCATGTCATGGACTGCTCAGCCACCAGGGCTTCGTCCTTAAAAGAAGAATGCCAAATGGTTACACGCATTTGTTTTACATTAACCACTACGTGAGCTTCGGTTAGTGCGTGGGTCTCCACAATAATCGGACTTCATGTTTATCTGTCATGTTAGGATATCAGAAAATACTTAAATATTAACACTTTTGAATCCACTGCAGGAGATTCAAAAATATAAGGATGCTAAATGTATGGAGACTATTTAAAATCATCTCACAAACGGTACTGCCATAAGAGTAACATCTTATTAATCATATATATAATATATATAATATATATATATATATATATATATATATATTATATATATATATATATATATATATATAAGGTGCTTGGTAACGGACATTAAGTAAGCGGTGCTTGGTTACTGACAGTTTCTCGCCTCTGCAATTTTCACCCTATTACATGCTCTATACAAGCTATTGAGCGCTATTTACTTTTCAATACAGCACTTCATGTTATCAATATATATATATATATATATATATATATATAGCTAAAAAAGGGAAGAAAGATGTGGGAATTGAAGATAGATGACAGATAGAATTAAAAATTACTTTTGCCTGATAAGATTATGGAAAACTAATCTTTAATTTCAAGGGAAACAGTTTAGATTTAGAAAGTTCATACAAACTAATTAAAAGACAAAAAGAGAAATAAAAATAATTCTAAACCAGAAAAGTATATATAAAATGTAGCTACCTATAATATTTTTACTTCTCCTGGGGAAGGCGTACCTTGAACACCGAAACAGTGGTAGAGAGAAAAAAAACCTTTTCTACAACTATAAATGAGTCCTTTTGGATTAATTACTAATGCTACTACAATGAAAACGTGGTAGCAACTATTGAAAAAAATCTATCTATCTATCTATATATATATATATATATATATATATATATATATATATGCTGCAGAAATTTTTTTCTGATAATCACTATTAAAATCAATGTCTAAAAATAAGGAAAGAATAAATAAAGAAAAAATAATTTGAATTAAAAAAAAAAGAAATTCTCGTTAGTTTTTGTTTTACAACCCTTCTTTTGATAACTTGTCTGCTTAAATTTCAAATATGGCGTCTCGTAAAAAGAAAGAAAACAAAACAAAATTACTAATCGATACTTTCTTTGTCATTGACGCATGCGTAATAGCAGATATGCAAATGATTTCTGTCCGACAGGATTCGACACGGCGTCAATAAATCTTTAGCTTAATAGGCAAAAGCTCTGCTTGAATGTTGAATATTATTTTTTACGAGAGTAAAATGAGGGTCGTTCGCGAGATCGTCTGTGCTACGTGCACAATGTAAATTATCTAAACTGCCCGGCTTAAGAGGTGGACATTTCATTTTCTATCTACCTCCCACCAGAGGAACAAAGATAAATGATTTTCAGCTGACATTGACGTGTGAGATAAAATCTCATGTTGCGACAGGTATTTCAGGTGGATTTCTCAATTGGTTAAAATCCAGATGAAAAAATGTTCTAGAGAAGAAATTATACCCTTCTGGAATAAAATGGAGTGTTCCATTTTGACATTGTATATTTGTTTGTTTTGTTTTATGGCATATCAACCTCAGTGGATCATTTAGTGCCGAAAAGTTTTGAAATAAATTCATTTTTAATGGATACACAATTTTTTAAAATAAATACATTTTTCTATTTAACCTATAGATGGGATCCTAACAGGTACTACCACTCCGGATCAAAGTGGACCAGAGACCAATGGTGATGAATGGGTGCTCCACATTCCTCAAACCTCCAGAACTGGAACCTCACCATCAGATAGAGTTTAACGTCATTCCCAGGAAACGTGGACCCTCAGCCACCGACTTCTAGCACCCTTATGATAAAAAGGGTTAGGGCTTGCCATAAGGGCAATAGGGTTGGGGCAATCAAATAAGTGGTAGGGCTTGACGTGACAAGCCGATTGATCAGAGGGGGGCTCACCGACCGCCCGTCTAGCCTAAGTGGAGTGTTGCAGGTCATGTGTTCCATTTTGAATTGACTGTGTTAGTCCGGGGGGGGTCAAAGCTTAGGTACCGGACATATATGCCGAAGAGGGAGGGAGTGGGGCTTTATGAAACATTGTGATCTTGTAAAAAGATCATGGTACCTCTAAAGTAAGGGCATTCCCAAAATGAAGTACCCGGTGCTATTAGTATTTTTGTAATTTAACCATTTTAGTTCTTTTCAACAATAACATAAAAATATATTCTAATTAATCATTATTATCTCAATATATTGATAAATTATTAATATTATATAGCTGATGGTAGGTGTGGCACGCCACTTCAGACGCAAAAACAATCTCCCTGGTCTATCGCTGTCCGGCTGATACCGACAATAGGCCACACTCCGTTATATCTACATCCAGATAATGAATAAAAGTAGTTGGGACCAGGTACTTTTTACAATATGAGCTGATCTGAGTTATTATTAAAAAACCAACCCCCAGTAACATTATAATAAAAACTCACAGGAAAACTTACAAAAAAGATTTACGGAAAAAAAAGAAGGAATTCTAAACCAAAAGTGTATACTCGGTAAATTCCTTACGTCTCACTTGAATCAAAAACCTATTTCTCTACAAAAATTTTCGAAATAGCTGAAACTAATACTCTAACGAACAATATATTTATAGAAAAAGTTACCAACGTGGAAGACCGGAAATAATTCTCAGTGGTCAAATCCCATCCTGGTCACATATATAAAGTACAATACCTGAAGCTTTTTGTTAACTGAAATTGGTTTTGGCGTGCGAGATAAAATCTCATGTCACAACAGGTATTTCAGGTGGGTTGCTGATTTGGTAAAAA
>CM042147.1:56799968-56802468 GCA_023376005.1 Doryteuthis pealeii | reverse complement strand
ACAATAATATTAGAGATCCATTACACTTATTTTAATCATATTTTAATGGGTTTTTACATAAAATCATTCATAGGATTGATTTTAATACATTGGAAAACAAAACAATAATATTAGAGATCCATTACATTTATTTTAATCATATTTTAATGGGTTTTTACATAAAATCATTCATAGGATTGATTTTAATACATTGGAAAACAAAACAATAATATTAGAGATCCATTAAACTTATTTTAATCATATTTTAATGGTTTTTTTTACATAAAAATCATTCATAGGATTGATTTTAATACATTGGAAAATAAAACAATAATATTAGAGATCCATTACACTTATTTTAATCATATTTTAATGGGTTTTTACATAAAATCATTCATAGGATTGATTTTAATATATTGAAAAATAACACAATAATATTAGAGATCCATTACACTTATTTTAATCATATTTTAATTGGTTTCTACATATAATCATTCATAGGATTGATTTTAATACATTGAAAAATAAAACAATAATATTAGAGATCCATTACAATTATTTTAATCATATTTTAATTGGTTTCTGCATAAATTTATTCATAGGATTGATTTTAATACATTGGAAAATAAAACAATAATATTAGAGATCCATTACACTTATTTTAATCATATTTTAATGGGTTTTTACATAAAATCATTCATAGGATTGATTTTAATACATTGGAAAATAAAACAATAATATTAGAGATCCATTACACTTATTTTAATCATATTTTAATTGGTTTCTGCATAAAATCATTCATAGGATTGATTTTAATACATTGGAAAATAAAACAATAATATTAGAGATCCATTACACTTATTTTAATCATATTTTAATTGGTTTCTGCATAAAATCATTCATAGGATTGATTTTAATACATTGGAAAATAAAACAATAATATTAGAGATCCATTACACTAGGTAATTATTCATCAAGGCTGGTTTTGTTAAAATTAGTATGCAAATTAATCACACCATATATTACGTAAACCTTTATTTCTTACTGATATATAAGAGACATTGAGAAATATAAGAGACATTGCAGAATTCTGAACGCACAAATAACATGGGCTGTTTTGAGGTAAACCAAACACAGATTTTCTTAAATACCTCGTTAATAAATAACATTTATTCTATGTATTAATTAATGATTTTGATTGTAAATTAAAAACTCGTGGATAAATTTACATGATTTCTGAGGGGGTGTAATGTAATGTAAGCAGTGGCGTAGTTTCGGTTACAGACAGTCTGACACCGAATCTCCATTATAATAAGATTTTCAACTGCGATCTTTGAATAAAGTTTATCAGATGTAGATGGGCACCCGTACAGTCGATGGGGATTAGAATACGCTTAGTGTATGTCTTGCAGAGGGGTGGGGTAGGACCTATCACCAAAAAAGGGTGTCCTGGTGGTGATCTGATAGAGATCTGGGGAGTGTTGAATAGTCCTTCACCGCCATTATTCACAGATCCACTCTCTCTCGGAATGGTTGTACCTTTTAGGGTCCCATGTATGGGTCTAATCGATCTATTTAAAAAATAAGTTGTAATTGATACAACCATGTGCAATAAAACCTCTTAAAAAACACCTATACAAAAATGTACGTATCAAAGTATATATATATATAATATATATATATATATATCTTATTATAATGGAGATTGTGTGTTTTTCTGTCTGTAACCGAAACTATATCACTACTCAAGTCATAATTCCCTTAGTTATTGACATCACATTCTCAATGATTTTATTTTTTATTTAAACCTCAATTATTAATAAAATTGTTTTATATTATTAATACTGTTAACCATATCAACATAATAAAAACACGCAATTATATTTATATATACAACAAAATAGTGGTTTACAGTGTGAAAGGGGAAGGCTAATTTGCATATTGATATTAAAAATGTGATTTTAATAAATATGTGCTTAGTATTATTGATTTCTAATTGTTTGGTTTTATTTTAATGAATATAAGCAAAAATCTCTTCAATAGATCTTAAATGAAATCTATTAATAATAAAAAATAACTGTCATTTTATTCTTTACTTCCTCTTTTAACTAAATACTTAAATTAGAAAAAATAACAATGAAAGAGGAGAGTGATTGAAGAGTAAGTTTCAGTTGTTCTATTTTTCGATTATACCCCCCTCTGTTTCAAATCTTTTTATCTGCATTCTTATTTAGTTTTATTAGCCTTTCTAATTTGATATAATATTTATTACATTAAAATTTAAATACTGGCACCCGGAGGGTGCATATATTTGCTAGTATATATATATATATATATATATATATATATATATATATATATATATAGTGTGTGGGATTGTCACTGTTTCAGCTTTTGTTGGAACGGTGTGCCAAAATGCAGTATTATTAGAAGAGTGCTCAATATAAAAATAGAGCTGTTATATAATATAATACAATAAATATATAAAGGTTTTACATATCTATTTATTTGATGACAAAGG
>CM042147.1:56744968-56794968 GCA_023376005.1 Doryteuthis pealeii | reverse complement strand
AGAATATTTTCATTTTAACAGCATTGTGTGTTTTCATATCCATTTATCTATACTTATACCGTCGGATTCATTTCCTTTCTCTTAACCTATATATATATATATATATATATATATATATATATATATATATATATATTATGGATGGGGATCCAACATTTTAGGATTGCAAGTTCGGATTTGACCTGGTAGGTTTTAAACTTTCAAAAGGAGTTGGTCTGATACCAAAATGGTATGATATGTTGAGCTAAGACTTATAGGAGTAAAGTCAAAATATCTCACACACTGACACAATGTATTTTATTAGAGATACTAGCAAGAATATGCGCCACCTTCTGGACGTAAGTATTTAAGTTTTAATATAATGAAATATAGTTAATCAGAAACACTACCGAATTAAATAAGAACGCATATAAAAAGATTATACGTATTTCAATTATATTTAGTTGTTTTTGTTTTATAAAATCATTCCTAGAATTGATTTTAATACGTTGGAGAATAAAACAATAATATTAGCGATCAATAACACCAATTAATTATTTATTAAACCCGGTTTTGTTAAAACCAGTATGTGAATTAACCATGCCATATATCATGTAAACCATTATCTTAGTGATATATAAAACAAATTGCAGGATTTTAAACACACTAATAACATCGGCTGTTTTGAGGCAAATCTAACTCAGATTTTCATTGAGACATCGTTAATAAATAAGATTTATTCTATGTATTAATGATTTTGACAATTTGTACTCATTGATAAACTTACGGAATTTCAGAGGATATTGTGACGTACGCAGTGACGTAGTTTCGGTTAGAGACAGACTGTCACGAATCTTCATTATAATAAGATAATCTCTTACCCTTTCGTATATCTATCTATGTAGGTTAAGATATACATAAGAACTTTACAAGGACTGGTTATATCAACGTGTTGGAGGGGTGATGTAATGGTTAGAGTGACAAGAAATGGACTCGTAAGACAGACACCGAATCTCCATTAGGATAAGATTTAATAATCTATTTTTCTGCTTTTCATATTTTATAACAAATAAACAAACAAATCGAAAGGAAACAGAAGAGGTAACAGATGTGCGTATGGGTAGGTAACAATATATTTAACATACGATCTAAAATTCTAAGTCAAATCTTTTAAAACTAATATTGATTTTAAAAAAAAAAACCTTTTTAGTAAAAAAAAAAAAAAAAATGATGAAAGATTAGTTATTTTTTATCGTTTCCGGCTGACGCGTGCTGAAAGACATTTAGCCAAACCAGTGATACGAAACTAAGCATCATAAAAGCAGGAGGCTAACCCTATTGATAAAAGTCTAAAATAGGATCCAGGTGTTGTCAATAGAAATTTTGACCTGTCACAGGTGTGTAAAAGTTCAAATCAAAACATTATAAAACATAGATACAAGGTGTGTCCTTAAAATATCACAATAGTAATTACCTTCCATGTTAATAGCCACCATCATTAGTAATGCACGAATTGTATTCCTGTCCACGGACAAGGTAGCTTCGTGCCCTTGCAACCTCGTGTCACATGGTACATGATAAAATACTTTATCATGTATATCTTTATATTTTCCTTTTCTATCAGCTACATCAAAGACTCAACACTTTCTCTACCAAAGACTCCGTTTCATATTAAGAAAGTTTGCTCATTCAAGGAAGACAATTCGTGCATTACTATTGATTGTGACTATTATCAGACATGGAGGTAATTATCTCTTGTGTTCCCTTCATCAAATAGGGGAATTATGGGAAGTAAGGAATGAAATACCTATAAGCTCAAAAGAATTTGAGATACGATAAAAACGCATTAAAATGTATGAGGTGTAAGGTTCCAAGCCATGATCGTTACTGGTCGTTAGGGTAGGTCGATTTTGGAACTGTAACCTCTCCCATGGAACTAAAGCTCTTACTTGTATCTCATATCATTTTTTATTCTGTTCTATTAAGATTGTTCATGCAATGAAATATTCTTGTTATTACTAGTATCTATGTCAAAAGGTTTTTTTTATGTTAGACTGATGAATCTGTAATTAGAGAGAGCTTTGCTTGCTCATTTCATGTAACTCGTAATGATACTGTTACGACTAGAAAATTATGCTTTCTGACAAGTAAGAGAGATGAAAGTGAACTTCATCTCTTTTAAGAAGAACATCATTTTTTGGAACAGTTTCAAAAATATCAACACAGCATGCCATGCGATTTTTCCAGACGCATTCTTACAGAACAAACATTAATTTGTACTAGCAGGACCTGTGGATATATCACACTATGATAATTCAATTATTATAACGTTTGATATGTTTACTTAAGAGCTATTGCAATTGTTCAATATTTAAAAAGTATAAAGATCTTAATTTTACTCTCTTTCACTCTTTTTTTTCTGTCCTTTTTTTCATCTTTTCATTATGTTCGATTAAACATATTAGCGTTATCGCTTCCACGCACTCATCACCTATCTATATCTTTCCCCTACTGTCTTTTTTATTTCTTATTATATTTTTCTGTGTTGTGTGTCTTTCCTCCTTTCTTTATAATAAAAGCGGAAGGTTCCATTTTTTAGCTGAGGTGACAACATCAGAAATAAGAGATCGGCGGATGAGCAACACAGGATAATCTCGATTCACATTCTTGCATTTTATCTTGGACGATTTGGATGGTTTCCTTTTTAACCAGAAGGTATTGCAAGATGATAACAGCCGTACAATTAAGGAACACGCGTATTAATATCATATGGCATTATTGCGCGTTTGAAGGAAGAAATCGCCAAAAATGGACACAAATGATGAAAAAAGTGCTCTTTCACCAAGACAGTGCACCGTGTCACAGGTCGATCGCAATGATGGCAAAACTATATGAATTACACTTTGAATTACTTCCACACCCACCCTATTCTCCAGATCTGGCCCCCAGTGACTATGGGTATATATATATATATATATAGAGAGAGAGAGAGAGAGAGAGAGACAGAGAGAGAGAGACAGACAGACAGACAGACAGATACTTAGATACTTAGATTAGAGAGATGATCTTACTTGCTTCATTACTCTGCTAGCTAATACTTACTCGTTACTTGTTTCGGTCGCCATGTTTTGTCAAGTAGATTTCTATCTTCTGGCTTCTTTTTCCTTGATAATTCTTTTTGGGCTGAGCTAAGCTGGTCATTGTCTTAATTCAATAAACACTACAAGAACTGGGTTTGAGATGGATCCCATC
The DNA here is from genome assembly GCA_023376005.1 of Doryteuthis pealeii. Classification (NCBI taxonomy): domain Eukaryota; kingdom Metazoa; phylum Mollusca; class Cephalopoda; order Myopsida; family Loliginidae; genus Doryteuthis; species Doryteuthis pealeii. The sequence goes on along the minus strand of CM042147.1, from coordinate 56,791,737 downwards.
AGAGCCGACAAATTACATCTACACTCTCTGAGAGCTGGCTTGCATCTGACTTTGACTAAAAACTATTACGTGTCTATCATGGCACCCAAATCACGCCTCTAAGGGTTAAGGGTTATAAACAGTCACCGCTAATTTTCCACGGAGATTCCCTGACCCCAAAGTTAACAGACCTTAATTTAAATTCTTAGCTACAGGTCTGTTCACAATTCCATGACCTCTCATGAATTGTAACAGTATGAGGTTGAAAGACCCAAAACACCCAATGAACTAAAGAACATCACTGATGATGCATCCAACCGCATCTTAGAGATGTATTTTGCAAAATAGGTACTATGACTATTAATAAAAAAGATTCGGTCTCGTTTTGTCTGTAACTGAAACTACTTCACCTCCTACGTCACAGTTATTTCAGGAATTAAGTAAGTTCATCAATGAATATTTAATTTATACTCTTGAAAATATTCAAATTCTATGAAAAATCAATTAATTGTCAAATTTTCACGAAAATTTCGATACTTATACACCTTTAGATGAATTTATATTTAAAGTAGTTTTTTCCTAAAATATATTAGGAAATATTTTTTACTATGTCGCACGCTAACCCACCCCTTTAATCTTATGAAATCTGTAAAAAATATATTTTACTCGTACAATTTAAAAGATTTTCTATAAAGAGAAAAGTTTGTATAAATAAATCCGAATTTTTTACAAACGTTTTCGAATCGTGACTGTCAAGACAAATATCTAAATGGAGTGGAGTAAATATCATTGCTTTTTATGTAATTATCTTTTTAAAATATCAAACGTTTTATTTTATTTATTTAATTTTCCCACTCCCTGCAGGCAAGATCTTTCGAAAATTTATATTTATATAAATATTTATATTTTTTATGCTAGTAATAATAATAAAACAGTGCTTCTTATTTGAAAATTTAACCAGGTCATTCACTGGTTCACGTCCTCCAGATTCACACGACTCTTCTCGTACGGCATGTCTTCTATTACCTCTTCTTCTGATTCTAAGGATAATTGTGATAATTGGATTTTTAACAAGTGAACTCACTTAACTCGTTGATGACCCACTTAACCCGTTCGATGGAATAAATAAAAATCTGATGGGAATTATGCAAAAAATAAATTTTGAGCATACAAAAAATGGTATATGCATAACCCAAAATTTGTACTTAAGAATGAAATATAAAATTCTCTGGTACTTTGAGATAGAGACGGCTCGCCTTATCCAAGCTAGAAGACCAGATTTAGTATTGATTAACAAAAGAAAAAGAAAAAAAAAGAAAAAAAAAGAACTTATCAATTAGTAGATTTTGCAGTTCCAGCAGATCACAGGGTGAAGATGAAAGAAAACAAAAATATAGTCAAAGACAAATGCCTGGACCTTGCAAGAGAATTGAAAAAAAATCTGGAATATCGTGAAAGTGATACTAATTGTAGTTGTTGCAATTGGAACGATCCCCAAAATCTTGGAAAAGAGACTGGGGGAGCTGGAAATCAGAGGAAGAATTGAGACCATCCAGACTAATGCATTGTTGAAATCAGCTGGACTACTCAGGGGAGTCCTGTAGGCCCGATAAGACTTGTTATCAATTAAACTCCAGTGAAAGACCATCAGTTTAGGCTGGTGTGAAAAACTCACAAGGAGTTAAATATATAAATACTCGGGTTCCTTATTTGTACAACCGTTATCTTCTTGCAACACCCTCTGGTTACAAATGAGACCGTCCAAATCGCCCAAGATGGAATTCAAAAAGGTAAATCCTGATTATCTGGTGTTGCTTATCTGCTTAATTCGTATTTCTCATGAGAGTCGTCCCCTCAATTAAATAATGAACCATTCCGTTTTTTTATAAAGAAAGAAACGGAAAGAAAAGGACATGTTACACAGAAAAATGTAAGAAAGAAAGAGAGAAAGAGGAAGATAGAGAGAGGGAGAGAGGGGGGGTGATCGCGTGAAAGTGATAACGCTAATGTGTTTCAATCGAACACCATGATACGTGGAAAAGAAGGAAAGAAAGAAAAAAAGTGAGTTGTTATCTTGAACGATTATTTCACACAATAGGGCCGGCTTAGATCAGTTAGTAGAGCGTCAGCCTAGAAACACAACGGTTCCGGGTTCGATACCGGCCTTCGCCAACTCAGCGTATGAATAGCACAGTGATCTGTGCGGTAAAGTAAGGAGCAGATGGTAGGTGTGATGCTCCACCTACGACGCCAAAACTATCTCCTCCGTCTAGCTCTAGTAAAAAGGGGATAGAATCTCTAGCTGATACCGACTTTAGGCCACTCCGACGACTTTTTAAAAACTTTTATTTAACACAATGAAAATTGAATAGAGGGTTAGGGTTCCCATAATCAAAGTTTTGGGACCATTCAAAAGTAGAAGAAAAAGTAAAAGCTCTGCTGTCTTTCAAGGAAAGGCTAGGGGAGTAAAGCCCGAAAACAAATCAGGAGTCGGAGTCCTTAAGGTGATGTGATGTTGAAATCCAGTGCTACCATCAACTCTTGCGACACTACCGTAACCAAACTACATTGGGACCTTACCTTTCCTTTGGATCAAAGTGGCAGTGTGGAGATGGGGATTTGCTGCACGGGCAACAGCTTATCCTCCATATGAACCCGCCCAGGCTATGTAGTTCAAAGAGCAAAAACAACTTTGACACTACCCCATCGTCTCTCGTAGAGGGAAGGCTGCCAACATTTAAAAAAAACAACAACTCCCGAATGATTTTTCAGAGATTCACACTTGGACCCCATACAGCTCTCATGCATGGTAAAAACCTTTGGGGTCACCTGAGATTTTGGAGTTCGGCCGCTTTTGTCGTCTACCATTTATTTTTTAGTTCTCAAGATCTCCACAGGGGAGTTGATAGCAGGCTTCATGTCTGGCTCCGGAACTCCTCGTGATTCTGCCAAGCATGTTAGATCTAGGCTAAGTTTCTGTTGTCAATTTATTTTTTAGTTCTCTACATCTCCGTTGGAGGAGTTGACAGCAGGCTTCATGTCTGGCTCCGGAAGTCCTCGTGATTCTGCCAAGCATGTTAGATCTGGCTAAGTTCCTGTTGTCAATTTATTTTTTAGTTCTCTACATCTCTGTTGCCAAGCATGTTAGATCTGTTGTCAATGAGTTCTCCTAGTTCCGTGCTGTTTCCATCAAAACAGTCCTCTTGCTTTCTTTTTATAGTGTCGAGTTTCTCTCTGGATACTTCGTAGACCATTGATTTAAAGTTGTTCCATTTTTCCTCTACAGTACCCGGTGCAACCTCTGTTAGTCTCTTGTTCAGGGAGGCTTCTAGGTCCTCCCTGACGCTCGTAATCTTAATCCTGCTGGTATCTAGTTTCTTAGTTGGTGGTTTGTCTTTTTTTCTTTATCTGCCTCCCTCATAGCCTGGTGGTGGATTTGATCATGACATGGTCAGTACTGCAGTTGGCACCTCTCATTGCTCTTGTGTCTAGAAAATCTGGTAAATCACGCTGGCGTGTGATGATGTAGTTGATGAGATGCCAGTGTCTGGATCTTGGATTCATCCGGGAGTTCTTATGGATTTCCTTGTGTTTGAAACAGGTGTTGGTGATGACCAGCTGGTATTCTGTGCAGATAGATAAAAGCAGATTGCCATTGGTATTGACCTTACCCGTCCCAAACTTACCGAGAACCTTCGACCAGGTAGAGTGTGATTTACCAACCCTAGCATTAAAGTCTCCCAGAATGATGATTTTGTCAGAGTTTGGAATAGCACGAAGTGTCTGGTCAAGTTGGTCATAAAAGATGTTTTTGTTAGTCATAGCCAGGGCATAGGCAGAAATCAAGAGTACAATATCTGCCTTTGGCCAGTGGAAACCTGAGAGGATAAATCTATCACTTACTGGTTTGGGATCCTCAGACATATTTGACAGAAGATCATTTCTGATCGCAAAAGCTACACCGGATTCGTTTCTGTCTGTTGAACGCTTCCCACTCCAGTAGAAGGTGTAGCCTGTCTCCTTCCATTCTCGGCGAATCTGACTTCGCTCAAAGCGGCAATATCGATGTTATATTTCTAAACTCTTTGGCTATTATGGCGCTCCTTCCTTCTGGTCTATTCAATTTGAGTTTATCATGAATTGTCCGGATATTCCATGACGCTAGGTTCAGATCTCTGTAGCCCTGGACTTTATTACTCTGGGCGATATTCTGTCTGTATGAATATTTATTTTTGTTGTATGTTTTGTTCATATTTCGCGGTAGAAATCAGGCAATTTTAGTTTAGGATGCCCAAGGGTTTGCCAGTTGTTTGTGCACCCCTCTCCTCCACCGAAAAAAAATGCTGAGCTGGCAAGGGATGTCCAGGACGAGATCAGCATCTCAGTGGTCGCAGTGACAAGCCGGGAGTATTTCGGGTATACATCCGGCCTCGCAGTTTGTCATATCTGGCTTTGTCAGGGTTTCTCCTCCCATATAGTAGTGAGCTAGAAAGAAGTACAACGTGCTCTTTCGAAAATAAAAAAGTTACCTATCTAAACAAATACTAACATGATATTTCGTATTTCAAATATGATATATGAGTAATAAAATAAATAAAATGCAAATAACATTTATTGAATTATTTACTAGATAAGACTGTTCTAATAATAACGGTATATTTTTAGCGTTTTCTTCCCCGAGGTATGACGTGTTTTTTAGAAGCTCCGTAAAACGGATTTTTCTAATGTATTTTTAACAGTTTCTTTAACGTAATTTCATCATAACTTATTTTAATTTTTAATGTAAACATTAATAGTAAATATCATAATTTCGATTTGGTGTAATTTTGATATATTGTAACTTTCATGAAGTATAATTTTAATGTATAATTTTAATACTTTTATGTACAAAAAAGTATATATATATATATATATATATATATATATATATATATATATGTGTGTGTGTGTGTGTGTGTGTGTGTGTGTGTAAGTTAAAAATAGAAGCGAATCCGAGGGTATGTTGAAATGAAAAATAAAGGAAAGAAAATGTTGAATGGATAAAATAGGATTTATTTTATTTTATTTTACTGACACGTGTTTCGGCCAGGAGTTTATCTATGCATACATATATTCTATCTATTATTATTTTACATACAAAATAAAATAAAATAACAATAATAGAAAAAACTACTAAATGTTGAGTATACAAAGAAATAGCGGCCTTCGTCAGAGTAAATCCTTGGTGTCTTAAATGAAAATGGTTGAAATTTCCGAGATGTTTCGAAAAAATAACTTTTTTGAAATCGCTTAAAGAAAGTATTCTAACGCGATGGAGTAAACAGTTATATTACGTCATCGTCGCATGCGATGGATTTTGAAACGGAGAAAGATGGCAGGAGAATATAAGGAACAAAATCAGGTGGAATATTTGAATTTTTAAAGCACGAGGAATATTTGAAATTCTTTTTTTAAAAAATAGAATTGATGCGTATGTGTGTTTTGTTGGTGGTTCATTTATTAATTAGTTATTAATATGTTATGGAATATAAACGGACTTGCTGTTTCATGTTATTAGGGGGTGAGTAGAAACTATTATTTAGTGGGGTAAAGCCGATGATAACGACGACGGCAAGATAAATAAAGTAAATAGACTAATATAATTTATATAAACTGGAGAAAGTTTTAAGTTTTAGTGAAAGGAAGTAGAAAGAGTTTAGGTATATGGAAGTAATTTATTTTTATATAGTTTGGAAATGATTTGGAAATTTAATTTGGTTTAAATTTTGAAATTTAGTGTTGTATATTGAAGTCTTTTAATATAATTCTAGCAAGGAATGTTGATATTTTATAAAAGCCAGGTCTCTGTGGTAAAGTGTTAAGGAGAGAAGATGGCGGGGATTCTACGATATATATATATATATATATATATATATATATATATATATATATATATATATCAATAAATGAAGGAAAATGTAAATTTGCTTCATTACAATAATTTATTTCAACCGCATTTTTCAATATATATATATTATATATATATATATAATATATATATATATATATGTGTGTGTGTGTTGTGTGTAAAAATGGAAAAAAATTGAATCCGACAATGAGGAAAAATGAGTAAAGAAAAGAAAAGTCGAATCACTTACACATGTGTTTCGGTCAGTTCATCAGAGTGAACATTTTTTTAAAAAATAATGTTCACTCTGATGAAGGTCGATTCTTGTATGTGTGCGAATATTTTCATAATTGTGTATCATATCGATTAATGTGATATCGATTAATTCATTTTATCCATTTATTTTCTTTCTTTACTCATTTTTCCTCATATATATATATATATATATATATATATATATATATATATACCACTTCTATATGTGTGGATACACCACATTATGATAATTTAATAAGGGTAGTATTTAGATTTTTTATCATTTATCTTGGACAATTTGGACGGTTTCATTTTTAACCAGATTTAATAATAAGGGGAAGTACCCGTGACATAATGTAATGTTGGACTATGATATCGTAGTATGTTAGTTCGAACATAATGAAAATATGAAAAGAAGGAAAGAAAAAGATGAGCGAGAGAGAGAGATAAATCAAGCTTAATATAATTTTTCCATATTGAAGTATTTTGAAATAACCCTTAAGTAAACCTATCAAACGTTGTAATAATTAAGGTTTAGTCCAAAAGTAATGTCATTTTGTTTAGAACAGGAATAATTACCAACACAGAAACATGTACAATACCTCAAAATGAAGATAGTCTTCTATGAATCCCATCCTACTTCTTCACATAGTCAACATCTCTCTCAATAGCAAAGTTCCACCTTTAAATGAGAGCATGAATCACTGCTTCGTAAAATTCTGTTGACTGTTATTTGAGCCACTTCTTCACTACAGATTTCACTTGCACGTCACTGAATAATCTCAAATCCTCTTTCATGGGGCCGAAGAGGCAAACATTATTCCAGTGGGGATGAACAAAAAATGATAAGACAAACAGGAATTCCTTTTATGTTATTTTTGTCGACTAGTTTCGACATCGTCAGGAGTATATATATGTATTATTCGTTGTTAAAAAAGGCCTAGCTTTAGAATCCTTCCTAACACCAACTAACCTGGTGATATATATATATATATATATATATATATATATATATTATATATATATATATATATATATTCAAAGGAACCGTTTCGTCTTACCTGATGAATGCTTTCAGCAAGAAACCGCTGGTTGTAATACCGTTCCCGTAATTAAATAAATAAAAGCAAAAACTTTTATTTGTTTTGATTTCTCATTGAACTATATATATATATATATATATATATATATATATATATATATGCATATTTATATACATATCAATCGATTTTATATCTACTTCATGGCATATTAAGTATATATAACAATATTAAATAAAATATATGAATATATATATTTGAGTCAAGGTAGCGTGAACATAAAGTCAACACCTGGTTACAGACAGTTTCTCGCCTATGATCTTTAGATCAAGATCGCATAGGCGAGAAATTTCCGTTGGTGCCATGTACACGCTACCTTAACTCAAATATAAACGTCATATCAGTGATATTGAGCACCATCTGCTTAGAAATATAGTATCCATATCATCTCCAAAATATTATATGTATTGACAAATATAAGCACCCTCCGGATGCAAATATTTCAGTTTTAATGTAATAAAATATCATATTAAATTAGAAAGGCTAATGAAACTAAAGAAGAATGCAAATAAAAAGATTTGAAACAGAGATAATGTCATTAGATTACATATAAAAAAGCATTACATTTCTCGGAAATACCCGAAACTTTTGAGACGCTAGAGTTAAGGTTAGGGTTAGTTAAGTTACTTTGAAAGTTTCCGACATCTAATGCTATTTATACGTAAAATGCATAATAAAAAATAGAACAACTGAAACTTACTCTTCCATCACTTCCGTCTTTCATTGCTAAATTTTCCTAATTTAACTATTTAGTTAAAATAGAAAGTAAAGAATAAAATTAGTTATTTCTTCTTGTTAATGGATTTCTTTTAAGATTTATCCCCGAGATTTTTGCTGATATTGATTAAGATAAAACCAAACGATTCATGGAGAGTGTGACGTAAATAACTAAGGGTATCATGACTTGAGTATGGGTATAGTTTCGGTTACAGATATACAAACACACAATCTCCATTATATTAAGATCTGTGTGTGTGTGTGTGTGTATGTGTGTGTGTGTGTTTCAGTAACTTTTCAAATGCATTAGATTATCCATAAGGCGTTGATATGCCGTTAAATAAACCAAACCAAAATTTATATGTATTATTTTCCTCATCGTTCATGCAGAAGAAAGGAGCATCTTTAAGATGTTCTCTTTTGATCTCTTCGACATTAAGAAAATAAATGGTAGCGTTTCTTTTCATTTCAATGCATGTGAACATTAAAGAAGTTTTAAAACACTGATATTAAAAAGTCAACTCGTAGAGATTTACCCTGTGTCACATCCTACTCGTACGCAGGGGGATGTATAATAAGAAAGTAAAAGGTACATATGCAGAATATTGCGCAAGAGATAGTATCATTAGAATCGTATTTTACGTATAAATAGCATTAGATTAATAAGGCAACTCCCGGAGTAGACGAACTCTACCATTAACCTTAATCCTATTATTATCTCTTGCTCGCTATTGTGCATTAGTACCAGAAAAAGGAAAGATTCTGAAAACAGTTACTTACCTGCAACCTTTGAAGGGAGGAAAAACTCGAAGAGTACCATATTGATATTTTTGTATTATTTCGTTGTTATTGTTATTGTTGTTGTTAACACTTTTCTATCAGTTGAAAAAGTAATAAATGTAGCACAACCTGCTAGTTTACTGACTCCTTTTTTTGTGTGAGTTATCGGAATTGTCGGTAGCGAAGTGATTGGGCCATTTTCCTTTCTTATTTTACTACAATTATGAAACCTACAGAAGTTTAGGTGATATCTAACTTGCTTTTTTAAAGATTACAACAAAGCATTCTTTCAAATAAGGTAAGTCGAGATTTTCCAGTTTTCTAAGATTTCAGGTAGTGTGGTCTTACCTAGCTGTAAGTTTAGTGGGCTGCTTTACCGCCACAGTGTAAATACATACAATAAACGCGATTCCCACAAGACATAAAATAACAAAAGAAAAGTTGAGATGCCGTTAAAATCGATTTTAGAATTTACCTCTAGTTATGTTTTCCGGTTTTCAAAATATTCCTCTTTGTTTTGTGAAACGGTATTTCCATTCAGTCCTGAACGACAGGTGTAGCAAAAATATCGACCAATGAGTGAAATCAATTGAATTTATATTCCGATTAACGTCTTTACTTTACAATAGATGGATAGTGTTTAACAATGGGATTTTCTTGCCGACTGTTAATGAAAACAATGGAAGCGAAACTGACCACGAGTGTCTGGGCATGCGCACAACGTCGCCCCCGTTGGACATGAAAAATAAAAACAGAATTAAATAGCGGAAACATTTTGATCCAGTTTTTAGACATCTGTTGTACTAACTGCAAAATAATTCTTTCAAATTTATATATTCGCCCAGTTGGTGGGGCTTAGAAATACGCTGACTGTACCCCCCTACAACAAACAAAATGGGGTATCCTGGGTATATAGGTAATATGAAATGAGGAGATGAAGAGAAATAAAAAGATACAACTGTTTCGAAGTATAGATAGAGACTTTTTTTTATCAGACTGTTAATTCTGGACGCCAGAGTCCAGACGCCCAGAACTTTTTATTTATCTATTTAATTTTAATTTAATTTTATTTTATTTAAACCCTCAGGAATATGAAATGAGGAGATGAAGAGTATAAAAAGACACAACTGTTTCGAAGTATAAATGGAGACTTTTTTGATCAGACCGTTAACTATGGACGCCAGAGTCCAGACGCACAGAACTTTTTATTTATTTAATTTTTATTTTATTTAATTTTATTTTATTTAAATCCCCACAGGTATGATACTAAACTGTATCCAGTGGTGGGGCTTTAGTTCTGGAGATCTGGGGTGTATATAGCATACACCATTATGGTCGTTACTCCCAGGTCCACAATGGAATGTCCTTGGCATAACACTAAACAGCAGCCAGTGGTGAGGTTCAAGTTCTGAGGATCTGGAGTGTATGGTGTACCTCTTGGTTGTCTTTACTCCCAGATCCAAAATTGGGTGTGCTGGGTATGACACTAAACTGCACCCAGTGGTGAGACTCCAGTTCAGGGGATCTGGGATGTATCGAGTATCCCCTGGTTGTTGTTACACCCAGGTCCACTTTTACCAAGAGTGGTAGTATCTGTTAAGGTTCCATCTATAGATCAAGTAGATCTGTATTATTTCGGATTTTTCAGACTGTTGTCCTCATCTTTATTGTTATATAGACAGCATTTCGGCCGATGTGCCCTCCGGCCTTCTTCAGATGTTTCTTGTTCAACTCGGGAACCTTCTAATACTCGGAAACCTTCTCTTCAAACCGGGGAGTCTTCATGTTGTAGTTGGGAGCCTTCAAAGAACTTCGAACCGAATCCTTTATTCAGTCCACGGGGTTAGACTGTTTTTATTCCGTTAACTATGACCGGATATATACCAAGAAAGATGAGAACAGTAGTCGAAAAAAAAATCCTAATGATATATTTGATGATGATTTTACTCTAGAATGTATTCCTTATACTGCTATAATAGAAATGTGCCATAGATAATTTTGCTTTAGAAATGCACTGAACTGTATTCATTGTGCCTATGAAAAATATTTTTTAATTTATTTGTTGTTATTGATAAGTTAAGCTGGCATATACCCCTCTTTGACAAGATACGTGTTAATGCATAGCAACAGCCAATATATCTTGCTAAATCTTTTCTGAGTGGCAAGCGGAAGACATGTTTAAATGTGTGTTTAAAGGTTAAACAGCTCATCTGTCATTGTTTCTTTGGGCCATTGATGAGAGATTAATACACACACACACACACACACACACACACACACATATATATATATATATATATATATATATATATATATATATAATCAATAGCTAAATCACCAGGTTAGTTGCTGTTAGGAATGGTTTTAAGCTGGGCCTTTTTTTTTTTGTTTGGTACGTAATAAGAGCACAATTTACAATAATTCAGGGATTATATTCAAAGCAACATAAATATGACTGGTATGTAAGGCCTTTTTTGTACAATATATATATATATATATATATATATATATATATATATATATATATATATCAATCCCTCCACACGAGAAGAATGTGACACAAAGTCAATTTCTTAAGCGGATTCTAAGAGTTTTGAATTCACAGGTTTCCTTCTCTTAGACTGGTTACCTAGCCATGGTTAAAGACCCCAATCTACCCTACTATTTACTCATAGTTGGAGGGAGAGTTATTGGATGCACACCTTTCCCAAGGGTATTAGCTCTAAGTGAAATACAAATAATCTCGTCCAGCATTTGAACTCTGGTCGATAAATCATATTTCCTATAAATCTAACAATTAGACCACGTGCATATATATATATATATATATATATATATATATATATATATGTGTGTGTGTGTGTGTGTGTGTGTTCACATCTAGCTATTTATGTTGGCAGTTAACTCTCTTTTAGACTTATATAATTTAAGACAAGGATTGCTTATTGTTATAAAGTGTCTGCCTCCCACCACCTGGTGCCCGGCTGTATGACCGACCACAAAGGTTCAACGAAAACTCTTGCGGTACGTGCGAGAAACGGTCACACTGTAGTTGGGTACTTTTGAAAAGGGCAATTTCCTAGTGAGCGACCTAAATTTCGGGGCTAGTGACCCCCTCTCATTTGGGATGGGATACGATTTGTTAAACGATGGATATATATGTCTCCCTGTTTTTTTTAGATCAGTCATGAGGGATATTGTAACTCTGATGATAAAGTGAGAGGTATTTTCTGTGACCTCACGTCTGACTTTTTGTTGTCATTTCTGGTAAAAATTGGCCAATCAGAATCGAGGACAGAAAAGCACTTAATATCGTTTGAAACAGTCCTACTGATTGTACACTTTTTTTTCTACCTTAGATTCCAAGGAACTCTACAGACTAAGATTACAAGGAGATCTACTGATACTGCACTTTTTTCTACCTACTGGGGGGAGATCAGTTGGACTCATACCTTTCCCAATGGTATTGGCGCTATGTGAAATGCAAAGTCGGGTCGATGAGTCCACTTATTGTGACAATAACCGTTACACAACCAGTGCTTCCAAGGAATTCATAGCTTTCTTCATATCGTTCGTTGAATTTCTCACATAATTTCATTAAATCAAATTTTGGTACTAATGCAAAATAGTACGCAAGGGATAATATCATTAGAATCGCATTTTACGTATAAATAGCATTAGATGTCGGAAACTTCCAAAGTAGCTTAACTAACCCTAACCTTAACTCTAGCGTCTCAAAGGTTTCGGGTATTTCCGTGAAATGTAATGCTTTTTTTATATGTAATCTAATGACATTATCTCTGTTTCAAATCTTTTTATTTGCATTCTTCTTTAGTTTCATTAGCCTTTCTAATTTAATATGATATTTTATTACATTAAAACTGAAATATTTCCATCCGGAGGGTGCTTATATTTGTCAATACATATAATATTTTGGAGAGGATATGGATACTATATTTCTAACCAGATAGTGCTTTTTTATACGTAATCTAATGACATTATCTCTTGCGTGCTATTTTGCATGAGGCGCCTGTCATAATGGTTAGAGTCGTGGGAAATGGACTCGTAGACCCGAGTTCAGATCCTAGATCAGGCTGTTTGCATTTCACATAGTACTAATACCCTTGGGAAAGGTATGAATCCATATATTCTCCCTCCAGCTATGGGTGAAATAGTAGGGCAGAATGAGCTCTTTAACCTTCGATAGGTAACCAGTCTAGGACAAGGAAAACTCTGAATTCAAAATTCCTGAGGTCAGTCGATGATTGGGTTAGTGGCATTCCTTGTGCACCAATTCTTTCCTATCGACTGTTTCCAAAAAGTGCGGAATGGTCCAACACAAGCCTTCACCACTATAAACAAATCACTGTATAGGTTGTTCACTGGATGAACCCTTATGCGTCGAAATCGAAAGAGAGAGTCCATTTGTGCATGAGTACTCGAATTTTCTTGATTCAAATACAAGTCTAATTCCATATTTCCTAATTCTTTATGACTAATCAATTTCTATGTACCTGACTTGGTTAATAAATATCTAATGTGTGAGAGTACGTGTCATACAAAGATTATTATGAAAGATGGTGATGATCACTGTACAACAGTTATCCTTGGTATTTACTTTATCCAAACTTAATACGACAGATTTCCAAAAGTGGACAGGAGTTGGTTAGAAATTGATATTATATTGAACTAGCAGCGGCTACCCGGCGTCGCCTGTGTAGAGGGGGATTTTTAAAAGTTAGTCTCGCAGATCCATTATTACTAAATCTTGAGTTGAATCCTCGTGGGATGCCCCATTTAAATCCCTATGTAAAAAAAGAAGATTGTTTGCATTGTTCCAGCTACTCTGGAAAGGGACCATATTACCTTTAGGCACCCCTTTTCGATTTCGTTTCATTAGGTCATTTTTTTCTCATTTACACCGTTAACATCTGGGTTTTTTTTTAACAGACGAATTTTGGACGCATTTTTACAACTTTACAACTAACCCCTAAACTAACCCATACCCCTAACCCCCTAGCAAAATATTTTTTTAATGAATACTTTTTAATATTAATTATCCGTAGAGGCACATGAAAAATAAATAAACATGTCTTTCGTTTTAAGTTTTATTTTTTTAAAAGAATAACAATATTAGTTTAACTTAATCAAAATCAGGATCTGAAATTACATTTTTTAAAAATTTGTTGGTTAGTTCACTGATTTTAAAGGCATGTCATCTCATATAGGGTTATTTTAAAGCCAATGGTTAGGGAATTGCATTCATTGTACGTTCATATTTACATTTTTTGTGTAATTATTTCTTAAGTGTTTCTTGCACACAGTTATTTGACATCAAGTATTTTTTATCAAATACAAATAATTTGCCAACATTTGTATGACTTCACGTATTCTTATCAAACACTAATAATCAAATGGTTTCAAGTAATTATTTCTACTAGCAGAACATGTGGATATAACACAGTATGATAATTTAATTATTACGTTTGATATGTTTACTCAAGAGATATTGCCAAATAGTTCAATATGTAAAAAGTATAATGGTCTTGATTTAACTCTTCCTCTCTCTCTCTTTCTCTCTCTCTCTCTCTCTCACACACACACACACACACACACACACACACTCACTCACTAACTCACTAACTCACTTACTGTTTTTTTTCTTTCTTTCCTTCTTTTCACCTTTTCATTATATTCGATTGAAACAGATTATGCTTATCGCTTCTGTGCGCTCAACCCCTCTCTAAATTTCTACCACTCTCATTTTCTTCTTATTTTTTGTGTTTAGCATCTCCTTTCTTACTTTATAATACGGAATGTTCTATTATTCCGGTTTGGTAACAACAGTCATTAGAAATAGCAATTCGGCGGATAGGTGATACCAAATAATCAGGATTTACATTTTCCCATTTCATCTTGGACAGTCTCATTTTTAACTAGAAGGTGTAAGATGACAACGGACGGAAGATTAAGGAACAAGCGTATTGATATATACTAGCCTGCTAACCATTACACCTCGGTGAGACGGGGCGTTGTAAAAACAAAGGAAAGAAAAGAAAGAAAAAGGGTAATGAATTTTTTACATTTTCGCTTCGATAAAAAACATTCAATAATTAATTTTTAGGAATTACCTTTTAGAATCAAAGAATGAGGATATCTTTGAAAGCAGTGCGAGAGGCTCAGGTTATTTTCTATTTGATACATTTCAATTTTTAATTCAGAATTAATAAAACCTAGCAGGACTGTGGATATACCACAGTGTGATAATTGAATTATGACAACGTTTGATACGTTTACTTAAAAGCTATTGCAAAAAATAGTTCAATATATGTTTTATCGTCGAGGTGAAATGATACACAGAAGAAATTGAGTGCTTATATTTATTCAGCACCAGTATCCGGTGCTAAGGGATACATACAAAAAAAAAAACAATAATTTACAAAGCAATCAACAAGACACCTTACAATAAATAGTGGGGGATCAAATGCGGTATAGCCAAATGCAGTAAGATCAGTTCGAATATTAACCAGCTTATTAATCAACTGTTGAAGTCCGTAATCGTAGACTATTTAAGGCTATGAGCCAGGCCATCTGTTAGAGTGCTGAAGGGGTGACAGCAACTCTACAATATGTAAAGAGTTTAATGATAGTTTTCTTTTTATTGCGTTCGATTGAAGCAGATTAGCATTATCGCTTCCGCACGCTACACGTCTCTATCTTCCCCTACTCTCTTTATTTCTTATTATATTGTTCTGTGTAGTATTGCTTTTTCGCGTTTCTTTCTTTATATTAAAAACGGAATGGTCCATTATTTGGCAGAGGTGATGAGACTCATAAGAAATAAGAATTCGGATGATAAGCAACATCAGATAATCAGGATTTTGCATTTCATTTTGGATGATTTGGAGAGTCTCATTTTTAACCAGGGGGTATTGAAAGATGATAACGACCGTACTTTTAAGGAATATGAAGACTGATATACAGATAAACATCAAATTTAAAAAAAAATAAAGGTAAACATGAAAACAAGAATATATAAAAAATCAAACAAATATATAGAAAAATAACGTTCATTGATCTATACATAATATATATAAGAGTTTTTAAATCCCGAGCAACGCTAGGTAGCTCTGTTAGTATATTATGAAGCGCAACGTGAAATATTTTCGTCACCTTTTTTTTTTATAAACAATCAAATTGTTTAATCATTTATTTATGTAGTGCGGATATTGATGATCTTTGTGTATATGCAAACACACACAGATATATATATATGGATGCATACTAATACAACAAGGCTTCACAAACACACAAGCAAGAAAATTAGCCGAATTGAAATAGGCCATTAAACTTGGCACTCACCGGAACGGCCTAAATAAAGATACAGCAACTTTAAACCCGTACACATATTTCTACAACACCTACACACCTCCAACTCGATGACCCCCAACACACGACCACACACAGAGTACAAACTCATCAATCACCTACGAACCAACCAGAAACAAGGCCCTACAGTCCAGCATAAAACACGCGGCAATCGCCACAAGATCACTACTACAATTCACGGTTAGTCGAAGGGACATAGCAGTCTAAATAGATGAAACTCAAAACAAACCACAGAGTCTTCAGATATTTATTCCTCAACTAACATATTACGCTAACAATATTAGCATAATAAGTACGTTAATACTTCACACCTAAGCCCAACCTGGTATAAGTATCTCCTACAACGGATACAAATACTAACATTCACCTCAAATATATATATATATGGTATATATATTATGGAAAAAGTGACTTACCGATGAAAATGGTCACAATGGTTAGTTGATGCAAGTTTCACAATGATAAGACAGCGATATAACAAATGTAAAGTGCTCAATACGTTAGTAGAGCAAATATATTATCATAAAGGTACACGGTAATAATCTAGTCGAGTTTCAACATAAGGATCTTCAGGGTTAAACCCACTGGATTAATCAAGATATTGATTAATTGCAGTCGATTTCACGTGTCAATAACTTGATTAATCCAGTGGATTTAACCATGAATTAACCCTGAAGATTCTTATGGGGAATTAGTAGGTTATTACCGTGTACCTTTATAATATATATATATATATATATATATATATATGCTATAAATATATTCTGTAGATATGTTATATACTATGTATATATGACTATATATACTCCCCACATCTGGTGGGTTGAGCACTTGGATGGGATTTCGTTGATGACCATCGACTAAGCTTACAGGCAACGCTCTCCTATAAAACGAATAGAGCACTCTGTGACGGTCTTTACATATATGCAGATGTATGTATTTATCAGTTAAAATCCCCGTTTCATTTTGTAGGTGCTGATGGCCGAGTGGTTAAGAAGACTGACATGATAAATCGATCGGGTTTAGCTACACTGAAGAGACCTTGTTACGCCGAAACACGGTGTCTGTATATATATATATATATATATATATATATATATATATATATATATATATATATAAAATCTTTTAAGCATGTTTGCTTGAATACCACTGAACGCCTGTTTATATATATCTTTCCAAAGCGCTTTCAACCATATTCCTGATCGTTTTTTAGGGCGAGATCACTTGTAGTTGTGTTTGTTTTGTGGTTGCGAGGTTTATTTAAGAGAGAGAGAGAGAGAGAGAGAGAGAGAGAGAGAGAGAGAGAGAGAGAGAGAAAGAGGATATGTGTGTGTGTGTGTGTGTGAGAGGGAGAGAGAGAGAGAGAGAGAGAGAGAGAGAGAGAGAGAGAGAGAGAGATGATACAGTGTGCTATCCGAAACAAATTCTGGAAACAGTACCATACAAAAAGCACACACAAAAAAGCAGCTGTACGACCACTTACCTCCTATCACAGCAACCATCCAAGACGCTGGTATTTGTGGAGACCCAACTTAGCCTGGAATAATGCCATATAAAATATAAATATATGAGGGAGAGAGAGACAGAGACAGACAGACAGACAGAGAGAAAGATAGATATATAGATAGATGATACTGTGTGCTATAGTTCGTTTGTTAGATATTAAATATGTTTAATGTATTAGTAATAACATTTAATACTATTTTCTGTTAGAATTTATAAAATACTTTGACACTAATTGCTTTTAGGATTTGTGGACGTTTTTTAATGTTATTTTTTATAGAGAATTTTAGTGTTATTGACGAGGATATTCCGTATATCACCGTATGTGAATTTGTCACTATTATTATTATTATTATTATTATTATTATTATTATTATTATTATTATTATTATTCTATTTAATAGTTATGTTGTTTTATGGCGCTAGAATCTTAAAGTTGGTATGTAAGGTAACAGTAGGGTGGTTGTTGTGTGGCAAATATCTTTTTATAATGAAGATGCGGTGTTTGTCTATAACCGAAACTACATCATTGCTTACGTCACAATACCCTGAGGAATTGCGTAAGTTTATCAATGAGTACTTAATTCATATTCAAAATCATTAATACATAGAATAAATCTTATTTATTAACGATGACGCTATGACAGTCTGGGTTAGATTTGCCTCAAAACAGCCCGTGTCATTTGTGCGTTTAAAATAATAGGTATTTGTTTATTCGTAAACTTTTTAGTTAACCACTTGATACTGAAAAAATGACTATTTCATTTTTGTAAATAATTTTCTCGTAAAACTCTAAACATTTGATAACTTTAAATATATATTAGAATAAAACAAACTATCAATAAATATTTTATTAAAACTTGTTTTAAAAACAGTAAAGACCGTGTAAGTTTGCATACTCAAATTTTGAGTGTATATAATATAGGGTTGTTCTTTATTCTATGCATTGATGATTCTGGGTAATGTAACGAAAGTAGTGACGTAGTTTCGGTTACAGACAAATTGAGACCGATTTTCCTTTATTAATAGACTAACTAAAAAACAAAACACCCTCCGGGTGGTGTAAAAATGAAATTTTGACATATATTGCCTGAGGGGATAAGAAAATTAAATAGATAAAATAAATCGTTTAATATTCTAAAAAGAATAATTACTTAAAAAGCATCATATTTACTCAACTGAGATATTTGTTTTGTTTTACGACCGTAAGGATCTCTAAAACGTTTCTAAAGATTTCTGATTTAATTATTCAGACTCTTATCTTTAGAGAAAAATTTAAGAATTGTACGAGTAAAATATATTTAGTTTCATAAAATTAAATAAGGGGGGGGGGGTGACCCAGTAAAAAATATATTTCCTCAAATATATTTTACGAAAAATCTATTTTAAACACATATTCATCTAAACGTGAATAAGTATCGAAATTTTCGTGAAAATCTAACAATTAATTGATTTTTCATAAAATTCTAATATTTATTTAGTAATGACTATAAATTATAACTGGCTAAAAATTAAAACCTGAAATGACTGTGACATAAGCAGTGACGTAGTTTCGGCTACAGACAAATAGAGACTGAATCTCTATCGTTAATAGATTTATGTGTGTGAATGTATAACACCATAAATATGCATACTGGAAAAATATCTTTTTGTCTATGAGTTTACTTCACCTCATAGAAATATCTAATGACTTTTCTGGTTTTGACCTTTCTGGTCTTGACCTTTCTGGTCTTGACCTTTCTGGTCTTGACCAGGGGAATAATTTCCTAAATAGATCTTTAATATTCCATCAGATTCTGGGAGCCTCCATTTATATTGGATATTGTTAAAAATACGAAAGCGTTTTCCCATTACGTTCACAGCTGGAAGCCAATACTTTTTTTTTTTCACAGGCCGCCACCTCAGCTGAGACTGTATAATTGGGTAGGTTGATTTTTCCCCCTTTTTTTAAATATCAAATTCTTTCAATCAGCGAAAGTTGTGTCTTGGTATAATAAATACTGTTATCAAAAACTATATCTCGTACTTGCACCATTGTTAGAGGAAATAGCATCAAAGATCGTCGACTAAAATGCACCAAAAATATTCGTTTACGCAACATTTAGCCTAGAAATTGGTTAGAAAATTTGGCAATTTCAATATTTAAAACAGAAAAGCTTGTCATTTTAAACGAAACGAATAAGATATTATAACTAGAATTCAAATTGAAAATATGCCCGTATCCTCACCAACACATCCGATATGCTGCTCTTTGCCTAATAATTAAGTTGTAACAGTGATAACACTTTAAAAGATTAAAATATATTTCCTCAAATGAAGGCAAAGTTTTGAAGAAAAATATTTTGTGTGGTAATTTTTAAAGTTAATTTGCAACTTTTTCCATAGAGGAAACGTTATAGTTTTAAAATCAACCTATCCTATTGTAGAATACACCGACTGCACCTCTACAGACGGATAAAATCCCCACAATAGGGCCACCTGTTGGCTGTGGGTGGCGACCCGTGATGCTTAATTACGAAAAATTCCTGGTGGCTGTGCAGTCCATGATATGCAACAGTCCGACTGGCTCTTAGATTGGATGGGTGGTTGAAGAAACCAGATCAATCGGCTGGTCACGTCAAGCCCTAGCTTTTATATGATTGTCCCGACCGTATTATTCTTATGGCAACCCCTCAACCCTTTTTTCGTCCTGTCGTCTGGGGCGTTAGAATGCACCGAATGCACCTCTTCAGATGGTTAAGACTCAACTAATGGGGCCGCCTGTTGCCCGTGGGTGGCGACCCTTGACGCTTAAGGATAGAACCCAGGTGGTTGAGCAGTCCATGACTTGCAAAACTCCACGTTGGCCCTTTCTTAAGCTAGACGGGCGTTCACTTCAAGCCCTAGCACCTATATGATTGCCCCAACCCTATTGTCCTTATGACAAGCTTCAACCTTTTTTATCATATGGGTGCTAGAAGGCGGTGGCTAAGGGTCTACATGTCCTGGGGATGACGTTAATCTAATGGTGAGGTTCCAGTTTTGGAGGTTTGGGGGTATTTGGAGCACCCCTTCATCACCATTGCTCCCTGGTCCACTCTGACCCGGAGTGGTAGAACCTGTTAGGATCCCATCTATGGGTTAAATCGAAAAACATTAGTTTATAAACAAAATTGATTATCCATTAAGAATGATTTTATTTCAAAACTTTATCGGCATTAAATGACCCACTGAGGTTGATATGCCGTAAAACAAACCAAACCAAAGCAACCCTTTTTATCTTGTGCTCTATGGCGGTGGTTGAGGTCTTTGTGTCCTGGGTATGACGCTAAACTGCATCTAATGAAGTTCCAATTCTAGATCTCTGGGGAATGGGGAGCAATCGTTCCTCGCCATTACTCCCAGGTTCACTTTGAACCTGAGTTTTAAAAAATTGAATACCCATCAAGCATGAATAAAACAAAACATCTTCGGCATAAAATAACGCAACAAGGGTTGACCGCCCTGTCGGCTGAGGCGTTAGAATGTACCGAATGCACCTCTGCAGAGGGGTAAGACTCCACCAATGGGGCCACCTGTTGGCCATAGGTGGGGACCCGTGATGCTTAAGGATAGAGCCCAGGTGGATGAGCAGTTCATGACATGCAATACTCCACTTTGGCCCTATCTGGGGCTAGACGGGCGGTCAGAGAGGCCCCCTCCGATCAATCGGCTGGTCACGTCAAGCCCTAGCACCTATATGATTTTCCCAACCCTATTGCCCTTATGGCAAGTCTCAACCCCTTTTTATCATATGGTTGCTAGAAGGCGGTGGCTGCGGGTCTACATGTCCTGAGAATGACGTTAAACTGTATCTGATGGTGAGGTTCCAGTTTTGGAGTTTGGGGAATGTGGAGCACCCCTTCATCACCATTGCTCCCTGGTCCACTCTGACCCGGAGTGGTTGTACCTGTTAGGGTCCCATCTATGGGTTAAATAGAAAAATGTATTTATAAAAAAATTGTATTATCCATTAAGAATTGATTTATTTCAAAACTTTATCGGCATCAAATGACCCACTGAGGTTGATATGCCGTAAAACAAAACAAACCAAACAAACCAAACAAGGGTTGACATGCTGTAAAATCCAATCAACCAGCCAACAGACTTTTCCACGGGGTAATTTTAGACAAAAAAAAAACACAACAAATAATGGAGACACGTGTGTAATGGTTATCGTCGTGAGAAATAAACTCAGTGATCCGAGTCTTTTTGCATATCATGTATCGATGACATGCTCAGTAAAGGTAAGAATCCAACTATTCTCCCCCCAGCTATGGGTGAATGGGTTGAATGGCCTCTTTAAACGTGGATGGGTAACCGGTTTTGGAGAAAGATAACTTTTAATTCTAACCTGCTGAACTCTGCATAAGAAATTGATCATGTGTCATATCCTACTCGTGCAGAGGGGTTGGTAAATATATGTATATACTAGCAGGATCTGTGGATATACCACGTACTCAACCCCTCTCTGTTCGTTTTGGGGTTGAAGATCAGGAGATATTAATTAAACTAGCAGGATCTGTGCATGATAATTTAATTATTAAAACGTTTAATAGGTTTACTTAAGAGCTATTGAGAAATAGTTCAATATGTAAAAAGTATAATACTCATGATTTAACTCTCTCTCTCTCTCTCTCTCTTTCTCTCTCTCTCTCTCTCTCTCTCTCTCTCTCTCTCTCTCTCTCTCTCTCTCCTCTCTCGCCCTTTTTCTTTTTTTCCCTTCTTTTCATCTTTTCATTATGTTTGATTGAAACAGATTATCGCCTCCTCTCTATCTCTATCTTTCCCCAACTCTTTTCTTTCTTTCTTTCTTTCTTTCTTTCTTTCTTTCATTCATTCATTCTCTCTTTCTTTCTTATTATATTTTTTCTGTGGAATGTCCTTTTCTCCCTTTTCTTTCTTTATAATAAAAATGGAATGGTCCATTATTTAGTTGAGGTGACGATATTCATAAGAAATATGAATTCAGTGGATAAGCAATACCAAATAATCAGGGTTTGTATTTCTGCATTTCATCTTGGACGATTTGAACGGTCTCATTTTAACTAGAAGGTGTTGCAAGAGGATAACGGTCGGAAGATTAAGGAACAAGCGTATTAATATATAGACTAGCGGGACCCGTGCAATTTCCACGAAACGAAAGAAAATCAAGAGCAGCTATTTAAGCTAGAAACGATGATTTGCAATTTTATTACATATAAATCCTATCAAAATTACCAAAATATATTCCGTAATTCACAATTTCAATATTACAAATAAAACAAACACATAACTTCTTTTTTTTTTCAATTCATTTTAATTTTACGTTGGTCATTTAAGTGACGCAAGACCATTTGGAATGTTCCATTTTTAAAATTAGGTGTAATAAAATGGGATATATAAGTAATCTGCGATTAGGCGATACCAGATAATCTGAATTCACATTTTTACATTGCATCTTGGACAATTTGGACGGTCTCAATTTTAACTAGAGGGTGTTTCAAGATAATAACGGTCGGAATATTAAGGAACAAGCGTATTAATATATAGATATATTTTTTTTACCCTTGTAACGATCACTTGTTAAAAACTAAACCAATCGTTTCTTTTTTCTCCTTGTGTTTTTTCGAAGGGCCGAGTTAGCTCAGCCGGTAGAGCGTTCGGCTAGAAACCACAAGGTTCCTAGTTCGATACCGGTCCTCGCCAACTCAGCATATGAGTAGCACAGGGATCTGTGCGGTAAAGTAAGGAGCTGATGGTAGGTGTGGCGCTCCACCTCAGATGCTAAAACAATCTCCTTGGTCTAGCGCTATTGAAAAGGGGATAGACTCCCTCGCTGACTGGCTGATACCGACTTTAGGCCGCCCCGGCGACTTTACTCTTTTCTTTACATATTGTAGAGTTTGAAACGTCTCCTGTTGTCTGTTTTCATTTCTGATTAAAGACAAAGTCAGAGAGAAGGTGACAAGATAGAATACTTTAACATACCATTAACATAAAATCTTTGGAAGTTTGAAGACATTAATTGTATGTTGGATCGACATATCGAACCCTTAGCTGCCATTGTCTATAGGGCGTTCGGCAATCCTCACACCAGAAACAATTATCTGAAATAAAAGATATTAGTAATTCAAATTAATGTAGATATTTCACGCTTTTCGACACAGGAATTATTGATTATTTTTTTTCTACGTTACTATCCACCATTTTAAATTACTCTTTCTAATCATCAATCTTTTTCTTTTGTTTAATTAATTCAATTTCAGAGAGATAAACATCGCACATTATTCTAATGACACTGTACCCTTGTCGCGATAGTGTAGTGACAATTATAAGTTAAACATTCTGTAACGAATTTAACCGGGAAGCAACAAATGCTGAGAATCCATTGTTTGACAAAGACAATGTCTAAAGATACATGATCCTCAATAAATCACCTTCAGCACGGTCTGCCTGGTGGCAGAGATAGTTGCCTGTTTCTCAATTGTGACAGTCATGAACGTTTGAACACAAATACAATTTTTTAATATATACAATCTCGATCTGTTGGAATGTTCTGCGTGGGGGCGTGGATTAACGCCAGCCAATCAACATGCTCGAATACGTGGTTAGTTAACTATTTAATCGCCAATCTTGAAAGGCGTTGATTTGCACATATTCGACACAGACAAACGGATCTGCAAACAAGGACTCTGCACAACTAAAGGATTCTGCTTAACGCCGAGGACGGCCCTGTCGGCTGGGGCGTTAGAATGCACCGACTGCACCTCTGCAGAGGGGTAAGACTCCCCCAGTGGGGCCACCTGTTGGCTGTGGGTGGCGACCTGTGATGCTTAAGGATAGAGCCCAGGTGGATGAGCAGTTCCTGACATGCAATACTCCACTATGGTCCTATCTGGGGCTAGACGGGCGGTCGATGATCAATCGGTTGGTCACGTCAAGCCCTAGCACCTATATGATTTTCCCAACCCTGTTGCCTTTATGGCAAGCCCCAACCCCTTTTTATCATATGGGTGCTAGAAGGCGGTGGCTGCGGGTCTACATGTCCTGGGAATGACGTTAAACTCTATCTGATGGTGAGGTTCCAGTTTTGGAGGTTTGGAGAATGTGGAGCAACCCTTCATCACCATTGCTCCCTGGTCCACTCTGACCCGGAGTGGTAGTACCTGTTAGAGTCTCATCTATGGGTTAAATAGAAAAATGTATTCATAAAAAAATTGTATTATCCATTAAGAATTGATTTATTTCAAAACTTTATCGGCATTAAATGACCCAGTGAGGTTGATATGCCGTAAAACAAAACAAAACAAAACAA
Source organism: Doryteuthis pealeii (assembly GCA_023376005.1). NCBI lineage: Eukaryota > Metazoa > Mollusca > Cephalopoda > Myopsida > Loliginidae > Doryteuthis > Doryteuthis pealeii. The sequence goes on along the minus strand of CM042147.1, from coordinate 56,766,809 downwards.
ACCAATTTAACACCGAGGAACAACCAAAGGATTCTACCCAACACAAAATAAATAAAACTGATCTCCACTGTAAAGTCCCATCACTTGCAGCCTAAAAATAGCCACAAAAATCGTAACACACCCCTATTCCCCTTACGGCAAAACCCAATCCTTTTTATCATATATAGTGCTAGAAGCCGATGGCTGAGGGTCTTCATATCCTGTCAATGGTATTAAAATCTATCTGATGGTGAAATTCCAGTGCTGGAGCTCTGAGGAATGGGGAACACCCCTTCACCACAATTGCTCCCAGGTCCAGTTTGACCCTGAGTGATAGTATCTGTTAGGGTCATATCAGTGGGTTAAATAGAAAATTTGTTTATGAAAAAAGTGAGTTTAAAAAAATTTCTGCCAAACTATCGCTTCGAATCTTTCAAAACTTTGCCGGCATTAAATGGCCCACCGAGGTTGATATGCTATAAAACAAAACAAACAAACAAACAATCTCATTTTCCTTAAATAACAATTCTGAGGTCAAAATAGGTATAACTGAATCACTATTCAACAACTTTAAATCCATACAACATTAATTAATGCTGTCGTTTGTTCTCTTTTTAAACTTGTAAATGAATTAACATATTAAGTTATTTTTCCTTAGAGTTTTATTTTTATTAAGATTATTAATCCCAGTTGAGAAATTAAAAATATATACATTGGACATCATTTCATATTCCACTAACATCCGCCCGGTAGACTATGGTAAAGATTTACGCTCCTGAATTTGAACCACCAAATGCTGATGGGAATTTCCCTTGCAATGTGTGTGACTGCATCTGCAAGTCCAGAATTGGACTAAGGAGCCACCAGAGGGTTCACAGCTGTTGAACGACATGGAGTGACGTCATCGTCGTCTGTGACGAACTTTTAAAAGGAAAAAGGAAAAGAATTGCATTAGTCACATTTTTTTTTTTTTTACTTCCAGCATTTGAGATTTCCTGACGATGGTAAGATGTCGTATACTGTCTTCATTCTCTTAGAGATCATCTATTTGATGTCACACTATGTAATAGATCTTTGATATTTTCACACCTGGTCCATTCATAATCTTAAATGTCCAAGTGCTGCTCTCTTTGCTATGGTGATCTTTTTCTGTCAACACACATATACACACATATACACACAGAGACATGCACATATGTGTGCGCGCACGCGCGCGTGTGTGTATGTATTTCACAAAATGTTGAAACATATGTTGTACAAGGATTGTTAAGAATACACACACTATATATATATATATATATATATATATATGTGTGTGTGTGTGTGTGTGTGTGTGTGTATTATAGTACTTTTTCAGAATACAAGGTGTGTCAAAAAGTACAAAAAATCACGATACTTTTTTGACACACACACACACACACACACACATATATATATATATATATATATATGTGTGTGTGTGTGTGTGTGTGTGTGTGTGTGTGTGTGTGTGTGTGTGAATAAAAAGGCCTTAAATACCATGGGTATCGTGGTTATGGAGCATTTCCACTCGTGGAAATGATGTATCGTGGTTATGGACCATTTCCACTCGTGGAAATTGTCTATAGACCATTTCCACTCCTGGAAATGGTCCATAACCACGATACCCATGGTATTTAAGGCCTTTTTATTCACAAATATATTTGCTCTGTTTACAATAATTAAACATTGAACTCTCATACGGAACCTTAACTCTACAACAAACTACTGGTAGAGAATTAGGACCCACCTAGAATCACCTTGTACCAAGAAACTTGGTACCGCACCAAAGTATATATATATATATATATATATATATATATATATATATATTATAGTATACAATATATTTAAGGTGCAATTGTTACCATTGGATTCCAAGCAGCATGTTAGCCACTTTTCGTCAAGACAACGCGCCTATTAAGAAATTCAAGGAATGCCAATTTATTTATATATGTGTTTACTTGGATTTCTCTGCTTTATGGTAAAAGTAGGTCTTACACTCGTAATTAAGCACTTTATTTTCAATTCCCCATAACAAAATATGACTGAATATATATATATATATTTATATATATATATATATATATATATATATATATATATTCCTAGACTGGTTGCCCATGTTAAAGATCACAGGCTACCCTACTATTTCTCCATTGCTGGAGGGAGAGTAGTTGGGTTTACACTTTCCTAATGATATCAGCACTATCAGAAATGCAAACAGCCTCGTCCAGGATTTGAACTCGGGTCGACGAGACCATTTGCTACGACTCCATTACAACACATGCTCCCATATAATATATATATATATATATATATATATATATATATATATATTAGCTTCTAAACCTGTTCAACTCTGCTTAATAAATTGAACTTGTCATATTTTGCTCGAGCAGAGATGTTGGCTATCAGTGGGGTTGGTTGATTTTTTCACATAAAAAAAAAAAATCCTCTCGAATAGTGAAAGTTGTTTGTTGGTATAATGAATACTGATAACAAAATTGTACCATTATTTGAGGAAATAGCATCAAAGATCTTCTTCTAAAGTGCACCAAATGTCTGCTTTTTTTCTAACATTTGGCCTAAGAATTGATTAGAAAATTAGAAAATATCTGGTGGCATAAATTATTGACAAACGCTGTAGAATAAGGTGCCATTGGCTTTCAAATCAGAGAGTGGACGAATACCAGCAACGGCTATAGCTCACTGACCCCTAGAGAACATGTCACAAAAACACGTGACTAGTTAGATTTAGTTTTAACAAGAGATTGACGCAGTGTAGACGTGCCACTGCCAGGTTAATTGTCTCGCGCGGCGAATAAGAACATGGGCAGAAATAAATCTTGATCAAGAAAATAAAAGTCTTGTGAGTTGATTAATTTGCATGACTAAAGAGTTAGTCCAGAAGAAGCCCTTAGTTAGAGACAGCAACAAAAGAAGACTAGATAAGATGACGACCATAGCAAGAACACAGCCGAAGCTGTAAAGTCGAAATGAAGAACAAGTAAGTCTCAACTCTGTCTCTGTCTCTGTCTCTCTGTCTCTCTCTGTCCTCTCTCTCGATTATATACCCGACGATATTCGGTGATGGGGTATATAACATATATTCTCTTAGCAGGGACAACAGAATGTGAAAGATTTAATCCCATGGACTGAATATGTGTTTGGGTAAAAATTCATAGGAAGTTATTGTTATATTTGTGCATGATAATGCAGGGGAAGATGGAAGGAGAGAGAGAGAAGAGAGAGAGAAGAGAGAGAGAGAGAGAGAGAGAGAGAGAGAGAGAGAGTGAAACATGGGCAAATGACCTGACTAGGAATGTCATACTGCCTTCTTCTTCTTCTTCTTCTTCTCTGTGCGCACATGCGTCTACGCTCAAATCTTCCTTATCTTCCCGCAGGCTCCATCAAAGTAGAAACAATCAAGACTTGACGTACCAAATAGTCAAGACTGAAAACAGATTAATGATTTAATGAAATAGAATGTGAAATGTCATAATCGCATCAATGGCGAACGGAAGCAGCGCTGTCCAACAAGATGGTCGCCAATTGGGCGGGAAAGACATTGGAACGAACACAATTGTCCAACATCATTTCTTGTCAACGATAAATCGAAGAAACCTCAAATATTTCCCATTAGTTTTATGTCACCCATTTGTAATTGACACAATGTAGACAAGATATCTGTCGCCATTTTATTCTGGTTATCTTTAGATTGTTAGGGGTAGAAGAAATGGTTACAGGCAAGAACAGAATTAACAAATGACGTGTACTTTATATTCAAGAGAATTTCTTTACTTTACATTAGTTCAGAAATGGTTCCTCAAAAAGGAAAATTATTTACTGGCATCACACCATGCCAGTTGAATACAAGGATCATTATAGTGGAGAACCAGGCACAAAACTGAAGCTCATGAGTGGCTTGTGCATAAAAAATGCTTGTATCCCTTCGGCATTCCTCTTTTCAGGCGCCTCAGGCATTGAGTAATAAACTCAGCCCAGTCCCTTTTAGACAAAAGGGCAGGTGCTGCCTGGGGGGATGCCTTTCCCTCGGGGTCACGCTGATATTAGTCAAATAGCCGAAGCCACCGACCACTGTTTCCCAATGAAACGCAATAAGAATGTACGTTTATTAACGCGCACCAAAAAGGGAATGCCGACGGAATTTTTAAAACCGGCTTAATCCACATTAAACAACCTTGTGTCACATTTAGCTTGGTGGGTAGTCAATAAATACCATTTGATCGTCCAGAGCATCGATGTGACGGGTGGAAAACGAAGTCCAAAGAGGATACGGAGTAAGGAAAGGGAGAGAGTGTGATACCGGTGTTGTGAGAGAAAAGTCCACTCTGAAGTCGGGATCCCTGAATTCAGAAATACGATCTATATATTGATATTGGTGTTCCTAAATACGACCGTTATCATCTTGCAACACCCTCTGGTTAAGAGTGAGACCGTCCAAATGGTCCAAGATGATATGGAAAAATATAAATCCTGATTATCTGGTGTTGCTTATTTCATATGAGTTTCGACAGCTCAGCTAAATAATGAACCATTCCGCTTTTATCATAAAGAAAGGAAAAAAATGATATGTTACACAGAAAAATGTAATAAGAAAGATGGAAAGACGAAAGAGATTAAGGGAAAGATAGAGAAATGTGAGCGCGTGGAAGCGATAAAAACTAATCTGTTACAATTGAACATAATGAAAAGATGAAAAGAAGGAAAGAAAAAAAGAGTGAGAGAGTGTTAAATCAAGTTTATTATACTTTTTATGTAATGAACTATAATGCAAAAGGTCTTAATAAACATATCAAATGTTGTAATAATTATACTATCTAACTGTGGTATATCTACAGGTCCTGCTAGCAATATTTTATTACATTAAAACTTAATAACTGTGCTCATCACATCTAACAAGTAGCAATGATGTCCTTGGGGCTAGTCGGCCCATGTATTGCATTAGAAACATTTTTTTTTTACTTCCAACATTTGAGATTTCCTGACGACGGTAGGATGTCGTATACTGTCTTCATAAAAAAAGCTCATTCTCTTTGAGCCCATCTATTTGATGTCACACTATGTAATAGATTTTGATATTTTCACACCTAGTCCATTCATAATCTTAAATGTCCAACAGCTGTAGCTAAATGTCTGCTCTCTTTGCTATGGTGATCTTATTTTCTGTCACCACACACATACACACATATACACACAGAGACATACACATATGTGTGCGCGCACGCACGTGTGTGTGTATGTATTTCACAAAATGTTGAAACATATGTACAAGGATTGTTAAGAATACACTGTATATATATATATATATATATATATATATATATATATATGTGTGTGTGTGTGTGTGTGTGTGTGTGTGTGTGTGTGTGTTATAGTATACGATGTATTTAGGGTGTAATTGTTACCAATGGATTCCAAGCAGCATGTTAGCCACTTTTCGTCAAGTGTATTAAGAAATACAGGGAATGCCCATTCATTTATATATGTGCGTACTTATGTGAGCCGAATCAATATATTTCTTCGCTTTATGGCGGAAGTTGCTCTTACACCTGCACTTTATTTTCAATTCTCCAATACTAAAAAATGACTACCAATATATATATATATATATATATATATATATAGCAACAACACCATACGAATAGGATGTGATACCAGGTATATTTCTTAAGCGGAATTTAACAGGTTTCCTTTTCCTAGACTGGTTGCCTATGTTAAAGATCACAGGCTGCCCTACTATTTCTCTATTGCTGGAGAGAGAGTAGTTGGATTTACATTTTACTAAGGATATTAGCGCTATCAGAAATTTAAAACAGCCTCGTCCAGGATTTGAACTCGGATCGACGAGTTCTACTACGACTCCAACCATTACAACACACGGTTCCATTTATATATATATATATATATATATATATATATATATATAACAACTCTTGATTGATTTATTTATTGATCTACAAGGTTTTAGGGTTAGGGTTAGGGTTAGGGTTTAGTGTTAATTTAATGTGAAAATAAATAAATAATTATCAGTCAAGAATGTTTCCCCTTTGTTTATGTTGGAGTTATAGGAAATAACCTCTCTCTCTCTCTCTCTCTCTCTCTCTCTATATATATATATATATATATATTATATATAATTATTTATATTTTGCTTGAAGGCAATGACAATGCGTATATCGTATAAAATTCGTACAGCCTGTTTCGACTTTATTAAGTCTCATCAGCGATGTATACTAACGATTTCCCATTTCGCACATTTGTTTGCCGAGTTCGCTTGTCATGATTATTTTCTATAATTATCGAATTTTATATGATATACGCATTGTAATTGCCTTCAAGCAAAATATAAATAATAATATATACTTTATTCAGCAATGCTTCTAAAAAACATCCAAAATCTTATTTCCTTCGCCGGAGCATAAGCCTGGTATGTTGTTATCCACTCAACGTCCGCGTACCTCATATGGTAGAGGCGTATCATTATCATAGACAGGTTAATTTCGCATGGATTGTGCGGTGCGTATCGGTAGCCGAGCGGTAAAGTCTCTGACTCTGCCTGCTGGACTCCCGGTTTCTATTTCTGTCGTAGGGAAATCGTTAGTATACATCGCTGATGAGACTTAATAAAGTCAAAACAGGCTGTACGATGTTCTACGCACCGCACATTTGTTTGCCGAGTTCGCTTTTCATAATTATTTTTTATAATTATCGAATTTTATACAATATACGCATTGTAATTGCCTTCAAGCAAAATATAAATAATAATATATACTTTATCAACAATGCTTCTAAAAACAAACATCAAAAATCTTTTCAATAATACTGCCTTTGGTACACCATTCCAGCAAAAGCGGAAACAGTGACTATCTCACACTATAGTATATATATATATATATATATATATATATATATATATATATATTATATATTATATATATATATATATATATATATATATATATATATACTATTGAGCAGAGATTTTTTCACATTAAAAAAACAAAACAACAAATTCTCTCGAATAGTGAAAGTTGTTTGTTGGTATAATGAATGCTGATAACAAAAATTGCACCATTATCTGAGGAAATAGCATCAAAGATCTTCTTCTAATGTGCACCAAATGTCTATTTTTTTTGTTTCGTTGCAACATTTGACCTAAGAATTGATTAGAAAGTTTTTCATTTATAAAACCAGAAAACATTATCATTGTCGTCTGCTAAAATAAATCGTAGAAAATAATTAGAATTCAAATTGAAAATATGTTCCCCATCGCCGCTGCTTTTTTACCTCATTAATTCATAAGTAACAGTCATAACATTTTTTAAAAATTGAAAAAAACATATTTTTTATATTATGAATGAAACAAAAGAAAAACACGTAAATATGGATGTTGCTAGGCACAAATTAAGGGATCATTCTATTTAGAATATCCCTCGAAAAACATATTGGAAAGATTTCACCAAATTTGGTGATTATTGTTTAACAAATAGTATCCATGTAAGAGCCCTTAGAATCAAATGATGGTCTCTTTTAAGACAGAACATTTTTGTCCAATTGGACACATAGCCTAGTGGATAAAGGAGTTAGGTTTAAGACAGTTCTAAGTGACAGTTATCACTGGCAACTACGAATTGTGCTTCATTGTTAATTTTCTGAAATCCTTTCTGTTACGATTTTATGGGCCATCGTCCTTGGAGCTTCAAGCAAGAGCGCTTGTCCAGCGGTAATTCTTGGTAAGGAATCCTTTGGTTGTTCCTTGGTGCTCCTCAGTATGGCAAGTCCTTTGTCAGTAATTGTAAATGGACGTCTCTCAGTATCAGTGATTAAGTAGTCAATCAGCCATGCATTAGGGCTGTTTATTGGCTGAGGTTTAAACCATGTGACCTCGCTTAGTCTATAGATTTAAGTGGTGTATTGTAGCACACGCTATATATCAAAATATTTCAACACCTTCTGTAAATAAAAGTTCCATAGCTCTACTTTGCGAAAGGTTAATCAAGTGCGACCAATGCGTAGCACCAAAATTGATAGTGGTTATTTTTTTTAATTTTTGTCTTAACTGGTTGTTCACTCCTGAAAGAATATAAAAATCAATTTATTGAGTTAATTTAAAAATGAATTCCTACCTGCTTTAATTTTTATGATGAAATTAGAACAGAACTTTAAAATAATTCTATAAATCGATATAACCAGTTTAATTAGTTTTATATAAATAAATGTTTACTTACCTAATGGCCATTTTTTATAGCTTGTGTTCTCATTTCCACTTCATCTGATTTCACTATTGACTACAAAATATTTTCAGGCAGTAAAGCAAAAGTTTTATGCTGAATATTTTTCAATGTAATGTGTTGGATTTCAAGTGACAATTGCTTAATACTTTTGATCATATTGAAAATATACAGTTGCTGGTTATGGAACTTTTTATCCCATTTGATTTCAAACGAGCCAACTGCATATACTTCAATGATGAACTTAATTAGGTTTTGAAGGTTTGGCAGACATTTCTTGTGTCCAACTATCTTGCCTGATTTATAAGTCCAATTTTCAATCCAGCAAATCTAGGGTCCACCTTTCCTCTAGAAATCCCTTCTGTATATTCCAAGAAAAGTTTCTGGTCACAATTCTGGTCATCTATTTCCTTGATAATAAAATAAGAAGTATCCAGGGGATTGCCAACTGCTGAAATTATATTATTTGGCGTAAATCGTAATAATCATTCCCAAACAATTTACCTTCTGAATCAGTGAATATTGTCAGACTGTAAGATCGGAAAGGGATTACTGTTAGTTATTGTTGGTTGGCTTAGAGGCCTCCCAACGTGGGCACGTATATGTACAAATAATATTCCGAGAAGATAACAATGGACTTTAATATATGAGCACGCGGAGAAAATACATATAACAGGAAAACATATATGAGATAAGATACATAAGCAAGACATATAAGAATAGAAGGTATAATATAGAAGTGTAAAGAAGATACATCAAGTAGGACTGTGTCCTGTAGAAGTAATGATGTATAAGGAAGATATGGAGAGTCCATAAAGTAATGTCACTTACTAAAGACAGGATGGGTGGCTTTCGACACCCACCTGAAAGGGTGTAGACGCAAACGTCTAACCTATCTGTGTTGGTTGAAGTCCGGAGACAAAAAGAGTTCAAAATTAAATAACTAATACCCCTGGTGGTAGAAACCTGGAAATAAAGGAAGATAACTCTTACAGACCAAACAAGGGCAGACAATCGCTACAGTACCATCAACATAACTGATAAGGGCTCTAAAGGGAAGTTAATTTTTATACAGGGAGCAACCAATGGTGTGTAAACTTCTCTGTGTCTTTTTCTTTAGAAGTGTAACAAGTCCAGCATCACAATTTGTATTTGTATTGGTATTCTCTCGAAGATCAGCGTTCATGCCTTTGACGGGCATTTGATTTCATAATTGCCTTTGCTCTATCTACTTTGCATTCATCTAAGATATTTTCTTATCAAAAAAGAAAAGGCCTGTAAGTATAAGAGCAAAGCATTGGAAGGAACATCACCCCTGAGTAATTCAGTATTGCAAGTACATCTTCCAACCATTTTTATAAAGATATATGAAATATATTGTATATGTTATCAGAAATTGCACAAATTAAATGAAAATTTCCAAATCAGAATCGAAAATAAAATTAGAAAAATATGATAAAAGTATTAAATTCAACAGAATACAGAATAAATCAAGTTTCTAGATTAGCTCGTAAACACTACAGCCTTGTGAATGAAAATAAAAGTGATTATTAAGGTATTTTTTATATAAAAAATAAGTCTATTTTAATATTAAAATATAAGTTAAAGGGAGATAATTTCTACTCAAAATGAGTTAAAAATAGCTTCTTGAAAATAAAGCTGCGTTCGTAATTATTTGTATCTTAAAATATTTTACAATGTTTAATTAAATAAACAAACATTTTCTTTGATTTATTGAGACCATTATGGATATTGCAATTTAAAAAAAAAATCTATTAAACGTATTTTCTACATTTGTTTAATTTGACCTACTTATGTTAACACCAAAATAATCATTATTTTCGTATTTAAAATTCATTTCTCACATGAGGGAAACATTTGACCTACTAATGGTAACACGAATAATCATTATTTAGTATTTAAAATTCATTTCCTCACATGAGGGAAAATTTGCCTACTTGGTAACACCGAAATAAATTATTTTCGTATTTAAAGAGGGAAACACCTTAATGGTAACACCGAAATAATCATTATTTTAGTATTTAAAATTCATTTCCTCACATGAGGGAATTTGACCTACTAATGGTAACACCGAAATAATCATTATTTTAGTATTTAAAATTCATTTCCTCACATGAGGGAAACATTTGACCTACTAATGGTAACACCAAAATAATCATTATTTTCGTATTTAAAATTCATTTCCTCACATGAGGGAAACATTTGACCTACTAATGGTAACACCGAAATAATCATTATTTTAGTATTTAAAATTCATTTCCTCTATGCATAGATTATTGTCAACCACCTGTATTTCTGAAGGGATGTCCCCTTTTCATATCACGGGTAGGAGTTTCCATGGAATATTACAGAAGGCCCACGAAATACGTGAAGTCACGTGGGACCTGGTTGGCTCTCAGTTTCAGCTTGGACGTCAGACAGAGAAGATATATCTGCTTTAGCTGGGGCTCACAGCACACGTGCGCTGTGTCTAGTTAGAGAAATATGTTTAGTTAAGTAAATAAAAGGTTTAAATAAATAATATGGTTTTGTGGTTGATGAATGTCTTGGCAACAAGACTGACCTAGAAGAAGAAATGAATCAAGGACGACCAACCAGCAAGAACAGAGAAATAGGAGTCCAGACGCTAGAAGAAGAACGTAAGATACCAAAGATGAGCAGAAGAATAATAGAAGTAAAGAAAGGGTATACAACATAATACGTTTATTATAATAAGTTTAATTTTACGATACATGAGAGGAAGCATTTTAAAGAAAAAGAAAAATTTCTTATGATAATTTGCAACGTTCTTCCTGTTTCAGAGATTACAGTTCTAAAATCGACCTTCCCTATTGGCTATAGGGTCGGCTTAGCTCAGTCGGTATAACGTTCGGCTAGGAATCGCAAGGTTCCTAGTTCGATACCGGCACTCGCCCACTCAGCGTGTGAGTAGCACAGGGAACTGTACGGTAAAGGGAGGAGCTGATGTAGGTGTGGCGCTCCTCCTTAGACGCTAGAATAATCTCCTTGGTCTAGCGCTAGTGAAAAGGGGATAGACTCTCACGCTGTCTGGCTGATACCGACATTAGGCCGCCCCGACGACTTTACTTTACTTCATATATATATATATATATATATATATATATGGGGATAAAAAAACAGACTTTAAAAAAAGTCAGGCCTGTTTTTTTGGGTCACCATATATATATATATATATATATGGTGTTCGTTTTGAGGGAAATGCTACAAAATTTAATGGATTTAAAGAAATTCAACAGGCATGAAAATTACACTACTGTCAACAAGTGCCATGTTCCGCCTGGAGCAAGCTGATTTATAGTTTCCCTGGGAAGGGTCTCAAAACTACCTTAATTCTGTCGATTAACTAGGCTTTGTAGTACTGGCACGGCGATTGGTGTCTTTCTCACAGCGCCACATACATAATAATCCATGGGGTTAAGATCTCGGGAGTTTGGAGGACAAACATTAGGACTGTTGTAGTCGTAAAAATTCACCGATAACCATTTTAGACTTTTCCCAGAGGTGTGTTAGGAGGCCTAATCCTGCTGCCATAAATATGGCCTACCATTGGCTACCCTTGTTATCCAGGGCTTGACTACAGTGTCTAGCAACTCCACGTAGGCATCTGAGGGTCCTCCAACACTTTTCCTGCAGATTTTCGATGAATTCTGCTATACGAACGCAATCATATCGTCTGGTATGTGATTTCTTCTAGCCACATTCTCGTAGTCTCCATTGCAATTCGCCAGTTCATGCCTGATTGTTTTTACAGTGTTCAGGGAGCATTGGGCAGCAATCTCCTTATTTTGATGGCCAGCGCAGATCATCATGATACAAGTTAACCTCTTCCATAATTCAGGTGGGTTCCAGTCATCCATTCTATCTGTCATCACGTATATGAATGAAGAAGGGTTCAAGCTTTTAAATGATGCGTAGTGTGCGTTAATACCTCCAACCTACGGAGAAAAATAACCAAATATAAATATGTCAAATTTATCCCAACACCCTATATATAATATATATATATATATATATATATATATATATATATGTGTGTGTGTGTGTGTGTGTGTGTGTGTGTGTATGTGTGTTTGTGGAATTAAACAAAAGGCAGCTCTCCTGTTTAACGATTTTATTGGTGATCTTTTCAAGCTTTCTGGCAAACTTTTTTTATATTTAGATGGAATTCGTGGATTAGTCCACCGAAGTTCATATCCCGAGTACTTTCGGCACTTCGAAGTGCTATTATCAGGGGCGATGTATTCCAGTTTTTTTTTTTTTTTTTGGTCCAGAAAGCTTAAAAAGATCACCAATAAAATCGTTAAACAGGAGATCTCCCTTTTGTTTAATTCCACACACACACACACACACACACACACACACATATATATATATATATATATATATGGTGGTCTTTCACTTGAGGATATGTGACAGCAACTCTCCCCAGTTCTCCAGGACTCTTCTGATTATTTCAGCCTTAACATTGCTTTTGGTTTTACTGTATCGATTCTTCCTCTGATTTCCGAATTAATCGAATTTCTTTTCCAAAACCCTTAGGAACCATTACAAGGTCACTGACTACAATTGATACGTTGTTTACCTTCAAGTTTCACCTTTTTTTTCGTTCTATGGCCGGGACTGCAAAATTAGTGAGATGAAATGTTCTTATTTCATTATTAATTGACACTAGGTGTGGTCTCTTAGCCGGCTTTAGGCGATCCGTTTGGATCTCAAAGTGTCGGAGAATTTTATGCGTCTCATTCTCTAGGATAGTTTCCGGTTTGTGTATATACCATTTATTAGCATGATGAAAATTGAATTTTTTGTACAATTCCTAGTGGATCACCTTTCCCACCCAGTCATGCCTAATCTTCCACTACCTTTGTGCTAGTTTGCTGCATTCGCTTTTTATTTGATTAACAGTTTCGTCTTTGTCCCCGCATATACTACACTTGTTATTCTGTTGCGTCTTATCTATTTTCACTTAGATATATTTTGTTCTTGTGCCATTGTCTTGTGTTACAATTATGAAAGATTCAATTTATATCTTGAGGTTTCCCATTTCTCGGGGTATTCTAAAGTCCCAACCGACGGGGCTGTATAAAGGTTATTAAAATAGTTCTAAGTGGTAATGTTACATAATCTATGCGGTTGCATAAGATTATTGTCAGTCCCCTGTATTTCTAAAGGGATGGCCCTTTTCATATCACGGGCGGGACTTTCAATGGAATAGTACAGAAAGCCCGCCAAATTACGTGAAGTCACGTGGGACCTGGTTTGGTCCTCAGTTTTCAGTTTGACATCGGGCAGAGAACATGTGCTGCCTTAACTGGAACTCACACTGCATACGCGCGCTATGTTAGTCAGATAAATAGTTACATGAAATGTTAGTTAAGTAAATAAAAGTTTAAGAAAAATAACACGGTCTTTTGATTAATGAATGTCTTGGTAACAAGTCTGATTTAAGAGAAGAAATGAGTTAAGTGCGACCGACCACAAGACGCTAGAAGAGATGTTAGAAGAGACCTAGAAGAAGACGTAAGATGTCAAAGACGACAGAATAAGAATAGAAGTAATGAGAAGGGTATACAACAGTAATCAGGTTGTAGGTTGCAGGTTCAGTTCTGACAACGAATGATAATAACATAGAATACTTCAGATAGCTTAACACTTGTACATGGTCATGGTTAACGGAATGGAAACAATATACACCAATGGATTATTTAAAGGGTTCGGTTCGAAGTTCGGTGAAGGCTCCCGATTACGACATAAAGACAAACGAGTTCGACAAAAAGGTTCCCGAGTTCAAAGAAACACCCGAAAAAGGCCAAAGGGAACATCGGCCGAAATGTCGTGTATATAATAAGAAAGATGAGGACAACAGTCCGAAAAATCCCTAAATAATAGAATTTGATTGTTAAGTGTGTTTATTCGCAATAAATTAGTTTTGGTTTGTTTTGTTTTACGGCATATCAACCTCAGTGGTTCATTTAATGCCGATTAAGTTTTGAAATAAATTAATTCTTAATGGATACACAATTTATTTTAATAAACTGATTTTTCTATTTAACCCACAGATGGAACTCTGACAGGTACTACCACTCCGGGTTAGAGTGGACCAGGGAACAATGGTGATGAAGGGGTGCTCCACATTCCCCAAACCTCCAAAACTGGAACCTCACCATCATACAGAGTTTAACGTCACTCCAATGACATGGAGACCCTCAGCCACAGCTTTCTAGCACCCATATGATAATAAGTGTAATATGGTTGGGGCAATCATATAGGTGCAATGGCTTGACGTGACCAGCCGATTGATCGGAGAGGGCCTCTCCGACCACCTGTCTAGCCTAAGTAAGGGTCTAAGTGGTTTGTTGTAGTCAAGGACTGCTCGTTCACTAAGACTCCGTCCTTAAGCATCACGGGTCGCCACCCACGGCCAACAGGTGACCCCATTTGGGGGAGTCTTACTCCTCTGCAGAGGTGCAGTCGGTGCATTCTAACGCCCCAGCCGACAGGGCGGTAAATTAGTTTTCATTAAAAATAAATCATAATCCTTTACAGTGTTTTTATTTGTGAAAAATATAAGAAACTTTCTTTCTGGGAATAATTAAGGGGTCCACAAAAATCAATAAGTAAATACATAGATAAAAGGAAAAGGAGTCCATGGGTTAAAAAGGTTGAGAACCCCTCGTCTAAATCCTTTATTAAATACAAAGCAGCGTCATTTTTATAGTTTACTCTTTCTAGATTAAAAATTTAGAAAAGTCATATATCAATTTTGACAGATTCTATAAAGTTATTTGATTTCATATAAATATCCTCCACAAAGATGTAATAAAATTGAGTTGTATTTATTCTTTGTAATATATCGATTTTTTTTGTGAGAAATGGACGGAGATTTGTTTGTCGTTCAAAAGGCCAATTCTTTTGATAAGGAAAAAAAAAACCTGAAAAATAATATTGCAGTATTTTATGAAGCTGAGCTTACAAAACTAAACAGAACTGGGAAAGAAGAACAAAAAACACATAAAATGAATATGGATTAAAATATATTATACTCTGTTACTATCCCAATATATCTATCTATCTATCTATCTATCTATCTATCTTGGCCTATTCATATTTACTTATATCATACTGTTGTTATCTATCTATATAATACTGCTGTTATCTATCAATCTATCTATCTCAACTAATTCATTCCTATCTATCTATCTATCTATCTATCTATCTATCTATCTCTCTCTGTCTATTGATATCTAACTGCTGTCATCTATCTATCTATCTATCTATCTATCTATATCTATTCATATCTACTTATATCATACTTCTGTTATCTATCTATCTCTTTCTTTCTTTCTCTCTCCATTTATCTCTCTCTTTCTCTCCCCCTTCTCTCTCTCTCTCTTTCTCTCTTTCTCTCTCTATATATACCTGTTCATTATCTATCTATCTATCTATCTATCTATCTATTAATCTCTCTATATTCATATCTAACTGTTGTTATCTATCTATCTATGTATCTATCTATCTCTATTCATATCTACCTATATCATACTTCTGTTATCTATCTATCTCTCTATCTGCCAGTCTGTCTGTCTGTCTGTCTGTCTGTCTGTCTGTATGTATGTCTTATTCCACTCATCCATCCGAAAGTTTATGAGTTAGCGTGTGTATCCGGTAAAAATAAATTGCCTGTGGTCTGGCGTTTTGCATGTATATTTGAAATATGTATATTAGTATATATACAAGGAATCTAACATATTTTCTACTACAAGGAGTATCTATTGATACTACACTCTTTTCTACTTAGGATTTTATTTTTCTTATATATATATATATATATATATATATATATATATATATATATAACATACTTTCTACCACAAGAAATTGAACAAGGGATTTATTCTAAGGAGAAGTAAACGCCTAAAATGGCGACTAGAATCGTAACACCTTTTTTTTTAAATAAAGTACTTTTCCAGTTAATCTTCATTTTCAGATATACCAAAATTTAGACCCCTCTGATATCCTCTGGGTGAGTGTGCCTGGGAGTAATGGCAATGAAGGAGTACTCCACACTCCCCGGGTCTCCACAACTGGAGCCTCGCCATCAGATGCAGTTTCGTGTCAGGTTTTAAGGGGTCAAATAAGAACAAAACGACGGGTAACAAATGTAGACAACTGTATTAACAGAAAGTAGACAAATACAATAGAGAGATGTGGAAATTACGTCCGACGAACAGAGTTATTGGCACTCGCATTGGCTTACTACTAAGCCACAATTATCCCTGTTATTTATAGTAACCTGTCGGCGCATTCCATTAGTCTTATAGGGTGTATCACTTATAACACAGACTCAGGGCACCCCCCTTTGGGGGGCAGGGGTCTTACCCCCATACAGTCACTGATAAGACATATACAGTTAGAATACAAAGATACGTCTATATATATAAATTTAAAGCGGAGTTTCACAGGTTTGAATTCAGAGTTTTCCTTCGTCTAGACTGGTTGCCTATCCAAGGTTAAAGAGCCTAGTCTGCCCTACTATCTATCCATAGCTGGAGGGAAAGGTATTAGCGCTATGGGAAATGCAAACAACCACGTCGAGGATTTGAACTCTGGTCGACGAGTCCATTTTCTACGACTCTAACCACGCACCTCCATACATCTACATATATTTATAGTATTCTTCTGATGTCCCACCTGGCTGGATCAACGCTAGGTCTTTTTTAACATAAGGATTTTAATGTGGCATTCTGCGAGGATTCAACTCGCTATTCAGTAATAATGGGCTTGTGAAATTTACTTTTTATGGTCCTCACCTCTATCTAGGCGATGCCGGGTAGTCACTTCTAGTTTAATAGAAAAGTGAAAAAAGTATCAATGAGAGAACAAAGAAAAAAGCAAATAAATACAACTAGCTGAGCTACCCGACATTGCCGGGATTTAAAAAGTTAAAAAATAAATCTCTTATCTATATATATATATATATCGATTAATAAAAAAATATATTTTAATATTTTTGTTTTATTATTTCTATTCTATATATATATTCTTCTTTTTCAGTTTATGTTTCTTTTATATATATATATATATATATATATATATATATATATATATATATATGCTTTTTATAATGTCTCATTTTTTTCAAATTTGTTTAATTCTTTAATTTTTTCTTTAATACATCATTCATTTATATCCATTTTATAGTGTTGGGAGATTAAATGGAGTAGTCTCTCTTGTCATAGGGTTTGAAGAACTCTCCCGAGTCAGGAATCCCTTTTTAATCACGTGACACGGGAACCCCAATGTCTCACGCTCTTTTAGAAACTTGTCTTGAGGAGGACAGACGCAGTCATCACTTCTCATCAACACCGCACATTCCTTCCAGATCCAAGTAACAGTAAGTAGTTTCCACCGCTTTGTCTTACCCGACATTTCTACATGTACTGAACGCATTGTGACTCGTGTAGAGCCTGGAAACCTTGTTCTCTCCGTATAAGTTAAATTCAATGTTATATGTTACAAATTGACTTGTCTGTTATTTTCCTACCGAATGTTCTGTGTTGGGTTACTCTCATTTAAGTGAACCAATACTTTATAAGAACAGAAGCTGATACCTCCTCAAATTATTATAATCGTTTTATTTAGCTTTTATTATAGAAACAGTACAATCTATCAACTTCACCATTAGTCATCATATTCTCTGCTAATATTTAAACATTCATGAAAAAAATCAATTGGATTGGCCAGTTATCTTTTGATTTGAGACACCTTTTGATTGGTTAATTGGTTTGATTTTACGGCATGTCAACCTTTGTTGGGATATTTTATGCCAAAGACGTTTTGTTTTATTCATTCTTGATGGTATTCAAAATTTTTAAACACTTTTTTTTAACTCATTTTTTAAATTTAATCTATAGACGGGAACTCATCAGGTACTACAACTCCGGGTCAGAGTGAACCTGGGAGTAATGACGATGAAGTACTCCACGTTCCCCAGAGCTCCAAAATTGAAACTTCACCATTAGATTGATTATAATCAGTTTAACGTTATATCCAGGACATAAAGACCCCCAGCCATCGCCTTCTAGCACATATATAATAAAAAGGTTGGGAGGTTCATAAGAGCAAATGATTGGGACAATCATATAGGTGGTTGGACTGCTCAGCCGCCAGGATTCCATCATTAAGCATCACGGGTGGCGTCATTGGTGGTTCTTACACCTCTGCAGATGTATATTCTTCTGCCGCAATTTTGGCATAATCTCGATATTCTAGAATTTTAAAACTATTTTCTTAACGATTTTTGCCCAATTTTGGGGGGTCTTCACTATGTAACACATTGAGATTTTTCTACAAACAAAATTACATCTCTTAAAAGGAATTAAACAAACCCAGGAATAACCCACGAGCTTCAAATCAAGATTCCTCGTTTTCCCCATTTAAAATATTTCTTCTCGCAAAAAATTCCTAGATTTTATTTCAAATTGTGAGGGGAAAAAAATAAAAACACGTTCCAAAGGAATTTTTAGAAAGCTTAAAATGTTCATTCTCTATTAATGAAATTGTAGCGATTGTCTGCCCCTGTTTGGGCTGGAAGAGTTATCTTCCTTTGTTCTCAGGTTTTCACCGCTAGGCGCCCCTGACTATTTAATAGGGGAAGCGCCAATTTTGAACTCTTTTTGTCTTCGGAACTCCAAACAGCACAGATAGGTTAGACGTTTGCATCTACACCCTTTTATTCTGTCTTTAGTAAGTGTCATTATTTTATGGGCGCTCCATATTCTTCCTCATACACCATTACTTCTACAGGATGCAGTTCTACTTTCTATATGCTTCTAACTTCTGTATTGTACTTCTATTCATATGTGTTGCTTATGTATCCTGTCTCATATATGTATACCTGTTATATGTATTTTCTCCACGTGCTCATTAAATTCCGTTGTTACATTTCACACCTTCGTTGGAGTATTGTTTGTACTTGTATGTACCCACGTTGGGAGGCCTTTAAGCCAACCAGCCAACAATACCTAACTGTAATACCTTTTAATTCTTACAAAATCATTTTTGCTGAAAATGCCGTATTCAAGGGCTCAACTTGATTTTCACACTGGCTACGTATTGGTAAACATATGTACAACTATGTATATTACTGATATATATATATATATATATATATATATATATATATATATATATATATATATGGGAAAGGTGCTATAGGCATTTTAAAATGTGTGCACTGCATTGGAAATTAATTTTGTTTAAGGATGGTTTGTATTGTTTTATGTATAAAGCTTCTAGTATTTGGAGTTTTTGTTTATTTTTTTTCTTTGAGCAGAAGAAAACTCCAAATACGAGAAGCTTTATACATAAAACAATACAAACCATCCTAAAACAAAATTAATTTCCAATGCAGTACACACATTTTAAAATGCCTATAGCACCTTTCCCATCAATTCTCCTCCTTCCAGCCTCCACATCCATTAACATATATATATATATATATATATATATATATATATATATATATATATAGTGTTACATATGAGTACCATTGCACATATTTCACTTCATTTTTTAAAACAATATTAAAATATATATTTTCATAATAACATGGCAGTATCTACATATACTACTTAACATGTTCTCTACCTGTTGGGATACATATTTACCACTATTTATAATAGTCATGTATGTAGTGGTACATATATGTACTATTTGTGATAATACCCGGTCTGCACTGGCATACCTTCGTCAGTCCGGTTCATTAACTCTCGGCTGCCGGCAGCTGTCAGTAAGAGCGGTGTTTTAACTGATAAAAACACACGAACCGATAACGCTATACATAACGGGTATTCAATTTGAAGTCAGGACTAAGGAACTTGGCAGAAGAAAATTCTGACGGGTTTCGATCCCGGCTAGAGGTAGATGTTAAAAAGTCGAGCTGCACTGATGAGAAGTAAAATTCGAAACACGTGTCTGTGGATGACTGATATATATATATATATATATATATATATATATATATATATATGTGTGTGTGTGTGTGTGTATGTATATATATATATATATGTGTGTGTATATATATATATATGTGTGTGTATATATATATATATATATATATATATAATTTTCTTTCAGTTATCTTTTCAACTTATATATAAAATTGAATAAAAATACGATTACAAACATGATTTATATTCATAAATATTTTTAAAAAAACCTCCATACGAGCAGGATCCGACACATGATCAATTTTTTAAATGTAGTTTCACAGGTTTGAATTCAGAGTTTTCCTTCTCCTAAACCGGTTGACTAACCAAGATTAAAAAGCCCAGTCTGTCCTAATATTTATCCATTCACTTAAATTATTTCCAGCAGTTTTTCGGGAAAGAATTACGTCACGTAGTTTAAATGGGGACGCCGACGTTACCCAGCATTTTAAAGTATGTATTATTTCACGTATTTGAATATCAACAAAAGCAGCCACATACCAAAAGTAGAGGCTTGTAGACTTTTTTTTTTCACTAATAATTTCTTTTTCTTTAAACAAACGAAGGCCCTGAAAAAGTTTTGTTAAGCAAACCGAAATTCTACAACGCCGGATTATTAACATCACTCGTGAATGAAACTTGTGTTTTTATTTTTTTAATAAAATTACACACACACACACACACACACACACACACACACACACATATATATATATATATATATATATATATATATATATATATATATAAATGTAGCCTCATCTGCAAGTCGCTGGCTGGACTGAAATCTCACAATCGCCATAAACATTCGAGCTGATTTTGCTTTTAGACACTCATACGTCGAAATCGACGAGAGAGTCCATCATATATATATATATATATATATATATATATATATATATATTATATATATATATGAGTAAGTGTCTTGTTCTTAGAACTTAGTTTATATTTAGTTTACTTTTGCTGGCGCGTTCTTTGTGCTAGTCATCGCACTGAAAAGGAATTGAACCGCTTCGTTGATGATAGGTAAACAGAAGAAAACATACTGGCAGACTAAACTAATCGAAAAAACACATTAGCTAAATAAAGTATTTGCAGATAATGTAATACATAAGACAAATTCAGAAAAGTTTGCATCAGAGTTTATAATGTACCTCGAGATTTGAATGGGTCGTGTAGATAGATTATCATTTGTTTCTATAACCAGAGCATTTTTATAAATTATTTGATTTGATAATTAAATCAAGGGAGGTAACTGTAAAAAAGAAAAATGGAGTTATTTCCTCGGGACAAAGAGCATTGCATGTTAAATTTAATTCATTTGCAAATGAATTAAAAACGATCTTGTCATTATCAATTAAGATTTAAGGTTTAGAATTGATTTGTTCAATTAGATTTTCGCATAATTCCTATGTGAAGAAATGTTTACTTTCTCAGTAATATTCTTTGAATAATGCCCCCTTTCTTCTTCTTCTTCTTCTTCTTCTTCTTCTTCTTCTTCTTATTATTATTATTATTATTATTATTATTATTATTATTGAATTCCTTCTT
>CM042147.1:56707468-56739968 GCA_023376005.1 Doryteuthis pealeii | reverse complement strand
AAAAGCCATAATTCTTCGCTGGTTGTAATCTGATTGATTAGGTCAAAGCCAATTTCCATGTTTGATCTTTTTGATTCCTCCAGACTGCGACGTCATGTTATTTCTGATTGTTTCTTCTCAGAGGAGTTGGCTTAAAACTTTTACGAATGAACCAAATCAGATTTACAAATGAAATCGTTAAACGTAAAAAGGATTAAACATTTGGATGTTAACAAAAAGGATCAAATAGAAAATAAAACTTTTAATTTTACAATTTTCAATCTGCTTCATCTGTTGTTTATTGGTTTTTTTTGTGTGTGTTTTGGTAGTTTTTTTTATTAGGTTTTCTTGTGTGCATTCATTATATTTCTTATTTATACGTATAAGTAAATTTATAATTAACTTTCAAACTATGTAAAAAAAAAATCAAAAAAAAATCAACACTACTAGAATAGACTCAGTCCTAATTAATGATCATCCTCCACACATTACTACAACAACCAACGTTAAGTTTTTTGTTTTTGTTTTGTTTTGCTTTATGTAATATTGTTTATATTGTGTAATGTGTGAAAACAAACCATTGTCTTCTTCTTCTTCTTCTTCTTCTTCTTCTTCTTCTTCTTCTTCTTCTTCTTCTGTTGTTGTTGTTGTTGTTGTTACATGAGTAACTAATATTGAGTGTTTCCTGAACATTAATATTTGATATGATTTAACTATTATCAGTTATTTTAACTAGCAAAAAAAAAAAAAGAAAAAAACACCCTCTGGGTGGTGTAAAAATTATTTTTTGAAATATATTGCCCGAGGGGATGAGAGTTAAAAATTCTATGTCAGAGGGTTTGTAATATAAGTATGTAAAATCATTAAATTTATTAAAGGAGTAAAAACAAGAAATTAAACAATTTGAAATGGAAACATCGTTCCGTCCGACCCAAATAAAATCCTGCGTGCATCTATTGATTATTAATTAGATAATTATTTTGAATATTTTACACATAAATTTTACACAAAATCGTAGGTTTTTATTTATTTATTTCTAAACTTTTTAGTTAACCCCTTGTTACTGAAAAAAGGGCGAGAGTAAGAAATAATTTTGGGTAATGTGATGTAAGCAGTGACATAGTTTCAATTACAGACAAATAGAGACCGAATATCCGTTATCAATAGATTACTCTCATTTGTTTTTAATTACTCCCATTTGTTTTTAATTGCTTCCAATTGATTTTTAAATACTCTGAGTTATTTCTAATTACTCCCAGTTATTTTGATTACTCTCAGTAGGTTTGTATTTACTCCCAGTTACTTTTAATTACTTTCAGTTATTTTTACTTACCTCAAGTTGTTTTTTAATTGATTTTTAATTACTCTCATTTATTTCTAATTAATCCCAGTTGTTTTTAATTACTCCAAATTGGTTTCAATTACTCTCAGTTTGTTTTATTTGCTGTTAGTTTGTTTTAATTACTTCCATTTGTTTTTTTAATTACCATACATCATTTTAGATTACTCTCAGTCAGTTTTAATTATCCTCACTTATTTTAATTACTCCCAATTGTCTTTTAATTACTCTTAGTTTTAATTACTCTCAGATATTTTTTATTATTCCAATTTTTTTAAATTACGCTCAGTTATCTTAATTACCCGCAGTTTTTTTAAATTACTCTCAGTAATAATCAATTACTATCAGTTGGTTTTAATTACTCCATGTTATTTCTAAATACTCTCAGTTATTACTCCATGAGAACCAGGAAGTCGGATATCACAGCAAGAGTTGAAATGCCGTAAAATGCAACCGACCAACCAGAACTGGGGCCTCGCTGTCAGCTGCAGTTTAGTATCGTTGATTGGGTTTGTGGCATTCCTTGTGTACCAATTCTTTCCTATCTGTGCCAAAAAGTGCAGATGGTCCAACACAAGCCTTCACCACTATACACAAAACCACAGTGTAGGTTGTTTATTGGATTAACTCTCATGCGTCGAAATCGACGAGAGTGTCCACTATATCTTTCAGTATCGTACCCAAGATAACTTGGATTTGTTTAGAAAAACATTAATATTTCTCGAAAGCGTATCAGCTGGAATGTCACAATTGCCTTTTGTGTAGCATATACAGGGTGTTCAAAAACAAAAACGCAAATCATAATACATGCCATAACATTTTTAATTCTCAACACTTTTAACCACACTGGGTGACAAATTACAGAAAACAAACTGAATGGCAAGAATATGTACATATTTTACGGACTAGATTCATTTTAGGAAGGTTACAACAGTCCATTAGTAGTTGATGATGTGCACCAGGCACCACCGTGAGCTAGCACATGCTGGATACGGGTTCTTCTGACCATATTGGCAGTGATTCGTCTTACTTCACACTTGATATTCTGCTTCAGTTGCTCTATATCATGAAACACAGAAATACATTCGCTCTTTAAGGTAGTCACACAAAAGATAATCGCATGGGTTAAGGTCTGGACTGTACGGGGCCAGGTGTACTGACCTCTGAGTGAAAAAAACCTTCCATCAAACTTTTTTTTAGCCATGTAATGGTGTCATTGGCGGTGTTGGGATGTGCCCCATCTTGCATGAACCATATCTGATTGATGACAGTGTGCTGGTGCCTTCTTGCGGCTTGATAATACTGGTTTTGTAGCATCTACTTAAATAGAGTTTGCGTTTTTTTTTGGACCACTCTGTAGCTCTTGTATATTTGAGGATATAATCCAAGTGTCTCATTTTATGAGGGTAAGTACTTGTGATTTATGTATTTTAGAGCCTCAACAAAATGATTATCACCGATAATCATGTAAAAAATCTTCCAATAAAATGACAATGGTAGATTTCTGCATTAACAGCTAATGAACCTAATTCTAAAGTGTTACACCTTCTCTCTTTATTGTGGATAACATTTTGGCGAAGAAAAGAATGTGTCTCCAAGCAAAGTTGATGCTAGAAAGTCCATTATGCATCTGCAGTGAAACTAATAGTCATGTGAGGAAAAGTGTCAGATGAATTAATTGCATTATTTAAATCTTCATAACATTCGATAAAAAGAAAGCAAGGAACTGTGCAATGGATGAATATCACAATTCGTAACATCATTTAGAAGTCGTGATTTTTTCCTACGGTAATGGATGAAGGGATTATAATACCGTCAGTCACCGATGAGCTAAAGTGCTTACTGAATATCAGATACTGGCCGTCAGTATAGGATTTTGTTCTATCAACCATGGGTCGCGGTGACTTCTAAAGATGCTAAAAGACTAGAAATCTACTGCAGGAGTTGATACACCACGGACAACAGCAGCTTAACGGTTATATAATGAGATAACGACTCTTTGTTACATAATGTATGAGCAATAATAATTTATGAACGTACCTGTTGTTAGAATCTTAAATAAAGTTTGTTAGATTTAAAATCAGAAGTGGGTAATTTTCCATACCCGTTTGTGATTATGAGTGACGTTTAGTTGATCCCAATTTCACCTTCCGGTAGAAAGCTCGCGATTGGATGCGGGAGAATAAGTAAGTTTAGTTAGCAGATGCGACCCGATTTCGAAGGAGTGCAGAAATGATTGTCGGCTCTGGTGGGTTGGTCACTCCGCGGCGGAATCAAATGGGATGAGGAAATAAAAGATTTATTATGAGAAAAAAAAAACAGTCTTGTTGTTGTTAAGTAAATATTAAAAGACAATGACCAGCCCCGTAAGAAGAATTAACAAGAAAGAAAATCAACACCCAGCCAAAAGCTCAGAATAGAAGCCAGTCTAGAGAAAATGGCGGCTGACTACTTAGATGACCTAGACGAAGAATCAGTGAGCAGAAGTGTAATCAAGTAAGACTAAAAACTACCATCTCTATTCTATCTGTCTGTCTGTCTGTCTCTCTCCATTATACACCCGAGATGACTCTCTCCTCTATTATATACCGCACTATGTTCGTAGGGGTATATAAATCTTTCCAACTTTTAAACAAATTATTTACATAACAGAAAAGAAGAGAAAAACAGAGGCCAATCTCACTTAAAACTGCGGTAGAGATGGACGTCTGATTAGTGGTTTTCGGTCAGAAACACATTAATGGATTCGAAAAATATAGTTCAGACCATTTATTGGCCATCTTTCAGCTTGAATCATTCGAAGAGAGGACTCTTTTTCTGGGTTCTTCGGTGGACTTGGTTGAAGCAGCTGTGCTGTTCGGCCCTTTTCTCTCCGTTCAACTACAATTCCAATTCTTCCACTTGTTCTCTGAATGAAAGCCCCAAATTACCCAACTTAAATAATCTTTCACCCGGAATCGGGTGTGTCCGGTTGGCATAGAAATATTAACTATTCCTTTGTTTCAACTGGGAATTTCCAATTTATGGCAATAGTATAATGTAGCAAAACGAGGTCACGGTACAAGAACGGTGTTTGTCGTATAGGGCAACTCAAATTGTAGTAGTTGTCGTTAGTTCAGAAACAATACACGCAGGTTGTATAGTCACAAGGAGTTGTTTATTACTTGGATGCACGTAGGCTACTTTTCAGAGAGAGAGAGAGAGAGAGAGAGAGAGAGAGAGAGAGAGAAGAGAGGAGAGAGAGAAGAGGGGGGGTACGGTCAAATTCTTCTTCTAACCTAATATCATGTTCTTTACTGCTGTCTCAAACCCATACACCCCGTATGGGTCTGGGACAGCAGTAAAGAACATGATACCGACCGACACGTTTGCTCTCACCCGAGCCCAGTCGATAAAGACCGATTTTCTCCTTCTTCCGTTTCCCGGGGGTCGCATCCGTTTCCGTCAAAACCCAGAACTTCCGTTTTATTTTTAAATCTACTTCCGGGGTCATTCGTCGGTCTAATTACTGGCACCCTGCTTAGTGTTACTCTTCCAAATTTGAATCTTTGTTTGTTCTTATTTCTTTTTCTTCTCTTTCTTTTTCAATCCATGTAGACCACAATAATTACGCTACACTAACCCTCTTAGTGGCAGAACGAGCGCTAATCAACACATCAAACTCCAACTTCCTTTCTTCGGCACCTCTGACTTCCACTCATACCTGCACCTTCTTTTCTCACTTCTACCTTCCTAGAATAAACCTGTTACTACTTCCATCAACAGAATCTCAGAAAAAATAGATTCTGCTGAAGCTTCTGAAGACAACAGGGGTGAAATATTAATTGAATGTAATTGTTTGTGTGTTTTTTATTCACTTTTTCCTTAACTTTCCTTAACTCAGATTTTTTCCTGATCTGTTATTTCCTCATATATATATATATTTATTTATTTATTTATAATTAATAATACAATTGAAAAGTCGGTCCTACCATTGGTTTCTGAATAACTTAAACTTAAACTTAAACT
Source organism: Doryteuthis pealeii (assembly GCA_023376005.1). Lineage (NCBI taxonomy): Eukaryota > Metazoa > Mollusca > Cephalopoda > Myopsida > Loliginidae > Doryteuthis > Doryteuthis pealeii. The sequence goes on along the minus strand of CM042147.1, from coordinate 56,734,642 downwards.
TAAACAATATATATATATATATATGTGTGTATGTGTGTGTGTATGTGTGTGTTGTGTGTGTGTGTGTATATATGAGTATAGATAAAAGGATATGAAAACAGCACAATATGCTGTTAAAGGGAAAAGATTTATATCATATTCATAGCTAATATTGAACAATATTTCGATTTATAAAAATATCCTCAGGCTTGTTTATACTCCAGCCTTATCAATAGCGGAGACGAAAATAATATGAATTTAAACGAAAACATTGATGTTGCAAAAAATTATGCGGAAGTTTCAAATATAAGCAACGCCAACGCTTTTCTAGGTCAGCGACAGTTATGTATCTCTTAATGTAACAGTTTTTTTTAAAAAAAGAAGACATATTCCAAACTGATGATAGACAAATCTCTTTTTCAAACAGGATGAGTATTAACCCGTTGACGGTAGGCCCGCAGCGGATTTTTAGAAAATAATTTATCTTATATTTAAATTTGTATTTCAAATACAAATTTAAATTTGGCTTATATTTGAAACTTCCGCTTATATATATATATATATATTATATATATATTATATATATATATATGAGGAAAAAACAGATCAGGAAAAAATCCGACAAAATATGAGGAAAGTTAAGGAAAAAGTGAATAAATAACACAAACAATTACATTCAATTAATATTTTTTTGTTTTCATATCCTTTTATCTATACTCATACAGTCGGATTCATTTCCTTTCTCTAACTTATATATATATTATATATATATATATATATATATATATATATAATATATATATATATATTCCGAGTAATTCGGAGGTTTAGACATCACCAAACAATCATACAACAGAATGGACAGATTCTAAGAACAGTCAGTTTCGCCTTCCCAGGGTTCCGAGCTTTTAGAAATCTTCTGCCGAAGGGATTTATTTCATTCCGAAATATTAGGAGAATAAATCAAAGGTTATTGAACAACATCATAGTTACCTAGTTTTCCTTTACACTTGCATTGTAAAATAAAACCAGCTGATGAAAAATAAGTATAGCTGCACTGATGAGGGGTAAACCCCGAAACGCGCGTCTATATAAATTGCTTTATATATATTTTTTCTTTGTGCAAAATGTGTGTATTTTCCGTTAGAATATTTCGGTAATTAGAGTGGGGGCATGAATGTAATTTTAGGGTTGTGAAAAGAAAAATAAACAAAAAATAAAACAAAAAACTCCAAATACTAGATGCGCTAACATAAAACAATACAACCATCCTTAAACAAAATTAATCTCCAATGCAGTACACACATTTAACTTATATATATATATATATATAATATATATATATAGATATATATATGGTGGACTCTTCTATCGTAAACAATACATGAGGGTCAGCAGTGAGTGATTTGTTTCTCCCACATTGTGCATGCTATCAAGAAGACATTTTGTCTTTTCTCGAGTATGATTCCAGTCCAGCCTTGCTGCGAGCTACGAGGCCACATTGATAGATAACATTTCTAAGCGGAGTCGGATGTCTTTTCTTTAAAGTTAGATGGAACAGATAACGAAGTTTTTATTCTATTCTCTTCAAAACTCTTTAATTTAGCGAAACATATCTTACGCATTTCTTTGCGATTTGATGCTAGATTATCCTGGCACTCAGGTCATATTGAAGCGTTTCACATTGTCCTTCAATTTGTCTTTATAGCGTAAAAGTGACGTCCAATAGAACGCTTAGCATTTAATAATTGTCCGTATAATATCTTCTTTGGAAGCTGTTCTCATTCATTCTGATACGTAAGCACCACCTAAGCTGAACCTTTGCTAGTAATATATATATATATATATATATATATTAATATATTAGAAAAAACGTGACCCGTTGGGTCCCCCATGTAGCTCTGGGTAGATAATTGGGATTAGGGAAGTAAGTTTGCAAGGCGAATTAAATGCAGTCAGAATCTATTTCCCTCTCTCTAAATCACTCTCCTTACTCAGATAGAGAAACTAACATATATAACAAGAGAGTAATCAAAATATACATAAAAGGGGGAAGTGACAGACAGAAGTGAAGTGAGAGACTGTCAGTTTTTGACTTAATTGCAAATTACGATTATTTAGAACCAATTAAAATGGATTTTTTTCCAAACATAACTCAATCCTAGAAGTAAGGAATATTTTGATATTAATTTTGTATCATTAAACTGAATGAGAAAATGTTTTTAGCATACAATCATTGATTCACTCAGCTTTAGTATAATAATAGATAGAGTTTATTTGAATTAATTCGCAGTTTAATTTATTTGAATTTACTGGAAAAAGAAAAAATCTACTTATCAAATAAGTTGATTTGAATTCATTCTCTGCTTTAATAAGGAAAAATGTGTAACTTTTTAGATTTAAGATAGAAGATAGATAAATTACCAAAAATCAGGAAACTATCCAATTTGAATGAGATTTTAGCACGTTACTTATCAATGAATTCTTTTATATGAATAGTTTATGCACTGCCAAAGATGCCGTAAAATCCGTATTTTACAAAGTAATTTAACCCCCCACCCGCTCGCGATAGAAAAGAAATTACCAAAAATCAGGGAATTATCTAATTTTAATGAAATTTCAGTGTTGATGTATCAATGAATGAATTTTAAAATGCATTAGTTATTTTATTTCAAAATTTCTGATTTTTCTCAAATCACTTACTTTGACCCTCTTATTTTTGGGCGAAAAATGTCGGTGGGTTACATAAAGTTAAAACTAATTACAGTATAATTAAAAGACAAAGATCGAAGGTGTAAAAAATAAGGGTGTTATCCTGGTAGAAAATAAGTACCGAAAATCGGAAAATAAAACTAAAAAAATAAGTTTTGGAGATCTTTTTTTAAAATTCTTTTCAATAATTATTTAATTGGCTATTATCTTATAAAGAAAATTACATTGATATTTTGTTATGTTTAAAGGGGTCGGCCAACATTTTCAATATGTTTTTCTACAAAAACTATTGGATAACAAATAAACTAAATAATATTTATAAAATAAACTAAATTTATATAATAAAGTTATTAAAATAATAATATATTATAAATATATTGTTTTAGAATCTAAAATATGAATTTTGATACTTAAAATTAGGCTTTTTCAATATTTAATTAAAGATGGGTCAACTCACACTTGCGCTCTTAGAAAAGTTAAAGCATATAGGAGTGTTAGTTAACTATATATAGCGAGGAAAATTGATATGCAGAACTCAAGAGAGGATTGGTGACTTTATGAATTAATTGCCAATTACTGCTAATTAAATGATTTTTTCCTAGCATATTTAATCATAGTCCTAAGGATAACTAAGCATAATTTTAGTGTCATTAAACTAAACAGTAAAAAAAGCTTTAGGGTCAAAAAGGTGATTTGCTCAGCTTTAGTATAATAATAATAATAATAATATAATAATAATAATAATAATAATAATAACGAAACGCATAAAATTCTCCGGGACTTTGAAATAAAAACGGATCACCTTATCCCAGCAAGAAGCCAGGCCTAGTGTTGATAAACAAAATAGAAAGAACTTGTCAACTGGTGGTTTTTGCAGTGCCAGCAGATCACAGGGTGAAGCTAAAGGAAAATGAAAAAATGGACAATATCTGGACCTTGCCAGAGAACTGAAAAAGTTTGGAATATGAAAGTGAAAGTTATACCAATTGTAGTTGGTGCACTTGGAACAGTCCAAAAGGATTGGAAAAGGATTTGGAAAGTTTGAAATATCAGAGGAAGATTGAAACCATTCAGAAACCGAACTGCTGCAATCTACCAGAATACTCAGAAGAGTCCTGGAGCCTGAGGAGACTTGCTGTCACTCAGACTCCAGTGAAAGACCATCAGCTAACACTGATGTGAAAACTCAAAAGGGTAAATAATAATATAGCATTATTATTAGTTGTAGAGTAGTAGTAGTATCATTATTATGTGTTTCAGAGAAAGGAATGAAACAATTTAGTTAGAAAACCATAGAATAGGAAATAAAAGCAAACAATATGTCGATCAGAAGAAGATACAGGTGTTCAAAGTGGGATGGGGGATAGGGAGACAATGAATGCTGATGAATTTGGACTCATTGGGACCTGGTGTAAATTGGGGAAGATATGAGTTGGATAGTGAATGCATGGCAGAAAGAAACACACTACAAAGGACGCACGGAAAATCAAGAACAGTGTCAAGTAGAATTGCTTCCAATTATCTTATTAATGGTGTGGCATATATAATATATATATATATATATATATATATATATATGTATATATATATCAAACTTGTTGGTAAATCCTCGCGGTAAGAAAAAAACGCAGAAAATAGTTTGATTGTAAAAATATACTATCAAACATTACCCGGGGAGAAAAATGTTTTGGAAAAAAGAAAAGACCAAGATATCTTACCAACCAAAAGTAATCTATTGGTACAATATTTGGCCAAGAGAAAAACAATTATATATATATATATATATATATATATATATATATATATATATATATATATAATTATACAAAACCGCCAGAAAACTAAAGCTAATAAGAAATGTGCTCAATATCCTAAGTAGAGCAAATAATAAAGATAAATCTAATGAGTCAGACAAACCTACTAAAAGTTTCGTTAATGCTGTTCAGGGCTAATATCCGAATATATATATATATATATATATATATATATATAATATATATATAATATATATTATTATTATTTATTATTATTATTATTATTAATTAACTAAAGCTGAGGTTTTCATCTTTCTTTTGCTAAAGGATTTTTTTCTATTTATGTTACAGACACAATATTTATACTTAGATATTCTTGTTTTAGCACTACCCATTTTTTTAACAATATTAATTGGTTTTAATTAGCGTAATTAGCAATTAAGTCAACAAACGACCAATCCCTGTCTAAATTACACCAGACGCTCTTCACTCTCCCCTCTATATAGAGTTTACAGTGAGTGGAAGAGTTAACGGGAGTAATCGAGTTAACCGTAGTGGGAGGGCCCACAGCCTGTAAAAAATCAGCACTCGAACCCCCTCCTAGCTCCCTAACTCTACTACTCTCTTCTCTCTCTCTCTCTCTCTCTCTCTCTCTCTCTCTCTCTCAGTGATACTTATACTAATACTTAAAATTTCTTAAGAATGTAAATAAGACTAACTTCTGAAGACGGCCGGAATATTAAAACGAAAAGATTTTTGGTGGTCCCCAATAACAGTTTAAACTACAGTCTATGAATTAACATTTTGCGAATTGGGTTACAGTTTTAGGGGATTAAAGTTGTTTTTTAATTAGTATTGCTTAAAGAAAATAAACAGCAAAAAAAAACAACACAAATTACTATACATTTAATGAATTATTGAATCTATTATTGAGACATATATATCTATTTCAATCAGTTCATTATCTATCTATCTATCTATCTATCTATTTCAGTCAGTTCATTATCTTTCTATCTATTCTATCTATTTGCAGTCGGTTCATTATCTATCTATCTATCTATATCAGTCAGTTCATTATCTATCTATCTATCTATCCTATCTATATTAGTCAGTTCATTATCATATAGTTGTTTGTGTTAGTATTCGCAGTGTATAATTTCAATTAAACTTAGTTTTAAAATATTTTCAACATCAAATGTAATAGTAATCTGAGTTTTTTGTTTATTCTTTAAAGCAATACGTATTAAAATCAACCTAATATCCCCTAAAACTGTAGCCCAATTCGCAAAATGTTAATTCATAGACTGTAGTTAAACTGTTATTGGGACCACCAACAACTTTCCGTTTTAATTTTCCGACGTTTTAAGAAGTCAGCCAAGATTCGTACACTAGGTGACTTAAAATGTTTTCCTGGCTGTAAAAAAAAAATTAAATACAATTCATGTAATGTTTTAATATAGATTTTTAAAAAATTACTTTAATTATTAATTTTTAAAACTTATAGGGTCAATAAATGTGAGTGAAAATTTAGGAAGAGTGTAAGAGTAAAACTACTTTTATGCTTATTTACCAGCTCTGTAATATTCTTATTGAATGCAATTAATGTTAAAATAAAACACAGATTTACACAACAGCTTTATTTATATTCATTTATATTTATATTTTGTGAATGATAAGGATACCAAAAACTTCTTTTGGTATTATTCGCTGAGTTCCATCTCGGCCTCCTGCCTAAAAAAAACGCCAGGCGGTGATAGGTAAAAACAAACCCACCTATGAATGAAGTCCCTAGCTGAAGCGGTGCCTGCTGTATATGAAAAATAATTTGTCGATTGAATTTTTGAAAATATTAAAACGAAAAAAAAAAAAAATAGCGCTTGCTTTTACAAAATATTTAATGATATATTTTACCAGGTCGGTTTGTTTTTTACCTCTACCACGTATGGTTTTTAAGGCAGGAGGCCGGGACTGAACTCTGCAATAGTACCTTCTTTTAAATGAAAATATCAGGCACTAGAAAGTTGCAGTAAAATCTATATTTTACACCCCCCCCCATTTGAAAAAAAATTACTAACAATCAGGGAACTATCCGATTACTGAAATTTTCAGTGTTGATTTATAAATGAATGGATTTTTAAATGCATCATCTATTTTTTTTCAAACTTTATGATTTTTTTCAGGTCACTTAACTTTTAACCCACCACATGATTTTTGATGGGGTGCAAAATATCTAAAGTTGTAAAGTTGAAAACTATTACAGTATGAGAAAAAGACAAAAGACTGAAGGTGTAAATAGAAGGGAAAAAAATTAAGGGAGCTATCCTGGTAGAAAATAAGTATCGAAAATCGGAAAATAAAATGTAAACTAAAAAACTAAGTAAATCATTTTTGTAGTTTTTTTTACTCTTTGGATTCATTTGACTTATCTTATGAAGAGAAATATACATCGAGATTGTGTCTGTTTAAAAGGAGGGTCTAAATTTTCAATATAGTGTTTCTCCAAAAATTATTAGTTAACAATAATAAACTAAAGTAGTTATTAATAGATATTTGTTTTTAAAATCTAGAAATACGAAATTTTGAAAACTTAAAATTAGGCCGTTTCATATTCGAAATGAATTTTAAATATTAATTTACCATAGCAGAAATACCTAATTAAGTCAAAAGGTTTTGAAATAAAATCACTGATGCATTATAAAATTTATTTATTAATAAATCAACACTGAAAATTTCATTAAAAATTGGAAAATTCCCAGATTTTTTGTAATATTTTCAATAGGGAGGGAAGGGTAAAATCATTTTGTAAAATACAGATTTTAGGTCATCTTAGACAACGTTGATGTCCATGTTTACGATAAATTGGCACAAAATTGACTGAAAAATAGTTTAAAATGTATTAAAAATAAATTACATTATTGTGATTTTTTAACAATCTAACTCAAGTTCAATGGGTGACCCAACGGGTCACATCTTTTCTAGTATATATTATATATATATATATATATATATATATATATATATTTGTTTATTTCATAACTCTGACGGTGTGAATAAAAATAGATAATACAGTTGTAGATTAAAGAATGTACAAGCTGATATCTGGGTAAAATTCATCAGACTTACCCTAATGAGCCTTTCAGGTGAAACCTAGCTAAGTAGTTCTGACTCCTTCAGGTCCTTATAATATATATATATATATATAATATATATATATATATATATATATATATATATATATATAAATGGTTGTGACTGTTCCTTTCCTTTGTTGTCATCAAATAAATAGATATGTAAACCTGTATATATATTATATATATATATATATATATATATATATATATTATATATATATATTATATATATATAATATTGCTCTATATACCACCACAACGTTTCCGTTGGAGTTGTATTATTTCAGTTATTTAGTCAAAATCATAAACAATAACGCAGAATAAATCTTATTTATCTCATTTATTAACGATGTTCTATGAAAATATGAGATTTGCCTCAAAACAGACCATGTTATTAGTGCATTTAAAATCCTGCAATGTGTCTTATATTTTAAAGAAATAAAGGTTTACATAATAAATGGTGGTTTATTTGCATACTGGTTTTAACACAACCGGTTTAATTTATAATTACTCGGTGTTACTCTTATCTATTTTTATTTTCCAACATATTAAAATAACCCTATAAATGATTTTATATAGAAACCCATTAGAATATTATCAAAATAAATGTATGCGTTTCTTATTCAATTTCGATAGTATTTCTAATTAATATATTTCATTAATATGCTGTTGTCAGCATAAGATACAATGTGTGATGTTAACGGCTTCCGTATAAAAAAGACATCAATTTTTACTTCAAAAATTATTTTCAATATTATTTCTATAAAGATTATCAAAATTTAATTTCATTATTTTAGCTATATATTTTAATACAATCTTGTATTTAATCAAATAAATACGCCTTTATCTACCAGTGAATGGGTAATTTATATTACATTTATAAATTTTAAACATCTCTAAAAATACAAAAGTAGACAACTTGAACTTTTAATATAGCATTTTAAAGAGGAAAAATGAATTTATCACCGAGCAAAGGGTTTAAAGCTTTTTTAAAAAGAAAGCATATAAAGCAACTTAAGTAAAAAGATAGAGAGAGGGATGAGAAAGTGAAAACAATAATGCTAATCTATTTCACTCAATGATGTAAGGAAGGAAAGGAAGAAAAAAGAATGAGAGTTAAATCAAGATTATTTATACTTTTACATATTGAAGTATTTAGCAATAGCTTCTTAAGTAAACATATCAAACGTTGTAATATTTAAATTATCATATTGGTCCTGCTAGTTAATTTAAATAATCTAATAATGAGAAAAGACAGTTAAAAAGCAACAGTAACGTACAAACAGATTGATTTGTTTTTTTATGGCATATCAACCTCAGTGGGTTATTTAATGCGACAAGGTTGGGAAATAAATTCATGCTTAATGGATAATCAATTTTGTTTATAAATCATGTTTTTCTATTTAACCCACAGATGGGACCCTAACAGGTACTACCACTCAGAGTGGACCAGGGAGCAATGGTAATGAAGGGGTGCTCCACATTCCCCAAATACCCAAAACTGGAATCTCACCATCAGATAGAGTTTAACATCATTCTCAGAACATGTAACCCTCAAACACCCACTTCTAGCACCCATATGATAAAAAGGGTTCGAGATTGACACAAGGTCAATGGGTTGGGAAGTCATATAAGATGCAAGGCTTGACATAACCAGCCGATTGATCGGAGGGGGCTCTCCGACCCCCGTCTACGTACAAACAGAAAAATAATAAGGTTGAAATGAACTAAAGAGATAGAATGGAAATGATATTTAATGGTGAATTAAGAATTGCCTTTAGCCATTTAAATTCTTTTCAAACAAAGTTAAGAATAAATTGAACACAAGAAGAACTGGTTGTCATAGAGTTTGAAGAGAGGACAACTAAGTATTGATTCTATAATACTGGGTTATTCCATTATATTTTCATTGGTGTAGCTTGAAAAGATTGTTTCAGTTTTTAAATAATTAACCTAGTTTATTTAAGGTATATTTTGAGGCCTGAATTTTTATCTATTACATAAAATGTTTGCGTCTTTCTGCTATTAGTTTATATACTGCTAAATAAAAACGCTAGGGGAATATTCATAATTTTGTCAAGAGTAGTAATTTTGGTAGACATCGTAATGTAGAAATCGTTTTGTTCAACAAGTATTAATTTTCTGTGATCCATATAGAGTCAACATACTGAAAATTCTGTGTTTTGTAATGGAAATGGAACTTTGTTATATGTCTGAGATTTTATTAGTTAAAGAATTATATAAATGTTCAGCATTCTTCTGGATAATATCTATGAAATTCACTTGGGTCCATTATCATTTAAAAATGATTTATGTTATTGACAAACAATAAAAAGTTCCAGTTAATAGACTGCTTTTCTGTTGTTGGTTACTGAAGCGGTTAAAACATAACAAACAGCAAAGGTTCATTCATAACTTAATAGACACCTCTTATAATAATTACCTTTTATGGGCCACACGATTCTTTCCCGTAGAAACATTGAATTATATTTTAATGTAACGCCCATAATCAAACTGATATAACAAATCTAAAAATAGAAAAAGCAAAGTCGTCGAGGTGCCTAAAGTCGGTATCAGCCAATCAGCGAGGGAGTTTATCCCCTTTTCACAAGCGCTAGACCAAGGAGATTGTGTTTAGAGTTCGAGGTGGAGCGCCACTCCTACTATCAGCTCCTTACTTTACCGCACAGATCCCTGTGCCACTCATACGCTGAGTTGGCGAGGGCCGGTATCGAACTAGGAATCCTGTGGTTTCTAGGCGAACGCTCTACCGACTGAGCTAGAAAAAGGTCCACATCTATATATTAACACTCGTGTCCCTTAACCATTATCATCTGCAACATCTTAAAATGAGACCGTCCAAAACATCCAAGGTGAAATCCAAAATGTAAATCCTGATTATCTGGTGTTGCTTATCCGCCGTAGAGAAGTACAAAAAGAATGAACGAAACAAAAATAAAGAGTGTAGTGGAAATACAAAGGGAGGGGTTAGCCATGAAGCAATGATGCTAAACTGTTTCAATTGAACTTACTAAAAAGATGAAAAAAGGAAAGAAAAAATGAGTGAGTGAGTGAGAGAGGAGAGAGAGAGAGAGAGAGAGAGAGAGAGAGAGAGAGAGAGAGAGAGATTGCTACACTTTTTATATCTTGAACTAGTTCGCAATTGTAAAAAGTAAACATATCAAACGTCATAATAATTAAATTATCATATTGTGGTATATCCACAGGTCTTGCCAGTTAATTTAAATAATCTAATAATCAGAACAGTCAACACTAAAGCACAAACAGAATAAATAAGGTTGAAGTGAACTAAATGAAAAGAATGAAAATGATATTTAATGGTGAATTAAGAATTGCTTTTAGCCATTTAAATTCTTTTCAAACAAAGTTAAGGAATAAATTGAACACAGAAGAACATGGTTGTCATAAAAGTTTGAAGAGGGACAACTAAGTATTCATTCTATAATACTGGGTTATTCCATAATATTTGCATTTGTGTAGCTTGAAAAGATTGTTTCTGTATTTTAAATAATTAAATCTAGTTTATTTAAGGTATATTTTATGAGGCCTGAATTTTTATCTATTACATATAAATGTTTGCGTCTTGTCTGCTATTAGTTTATTTACTGCTAAATAAAAACGTTAGGGGATAATTTCATAATTTTTGTCAAGAGTAGTAATTGTGGTAGACATCGTAATGTAGAAATCGTTTTGTTCAACAGGTATTAATTTTCTGTGATCCATATAGATTCAACATACAGAAGATTTATACGAAAACCAACACTAACGGACACACAGAATAAGATAAGGTTGACCTGAACTAAAGAGACAGAATTAATTGAATGAAAGTGATATTCAATGATGAATTAAGAATTTTCATTGCTCAAGGCAGTGATGCTTGAAAATTTTCTGGTGCTGTTCAAAGGAAACATTTTAAGACGGTCGTTTGAAAAAGAAAGTAAATTTTCCAAGCCATTCACAATTTGGGGTGGCATGTCTTTTAATGATCAGGGTAGATGATAATCGTTACCTCAACAATCAAATCCTGGATAATTTTCCCATTCCATCAATAGAAAATTGGTTTTGTGATGAAGTCATTTTTTTAAAACGATAATGTATTTTGTCATCGTGCAAAAAGAATTAAAGCTTTTTTTCGCGTTTTCTTGAAGAAAAGCTTTTGGCATATTAAAAACAAATGAAATGGCCAGTGAACAGTCCAGATCCAAAATCCAATTGAAATTTATAATGGAAAATTTTTTTTTAAATCTGAGAGAAGGTTCCATCCAACAAAATCTAATTATCATTTCGGGAAGATTAGAGCCACTTTTATAAAGAATATTCCTTTAAATAATTGAAATCCATTCCTTAAATAATCAAAGCTGTCACAAAAACTCACCTCAAAAATGTCAAATGGTGGCAGCATGTTTCATACAGGACCATACTGAAGAGGACTAGACTCCCTAGCATGTACGACATACTTTTCCAACGCAACCTGAGATGGGTTGACCACTTAAACAGACTTGGGGATGACAGACTACTAAAGCAGATTCTGTACTCTCAACTGAGAGAGGGATCACATGGAATCAGTAGACCAAAGCTCAGGTACAAAGACAAAATCATGAGAAACCTGATGGACTTGAACATCCCCATAGGCAGTTGGCAAGACACAAACAGGCATCGATCAATGGAGGAAAACAAATTCGCATGGTGTCATCGTCGGATACGATGGCAGCTAATAGTAGTAGTAGTAGTAGTACAATAAGGTTACCATAAGAATATTTTTTGAGTATCTTGCTAAATATTAATCATCAACAAGGGTAGATAATTACTACTACTACTACTAGCAGGATCCGAGTTCGATTCTCACTGGGTGCCGTTACTTCTGGCCTTGTGCCGCATCTAAGCTACATTTAGTAAATAATTATATATGCTTTTTTATTTATCCAAGAATATTATTGGTGTAATTCTAAACAAGTCATTGTTCATAATTTTATTCATAGCACAAATAAACTTGTGCAGAAATAAAAGAAATAAACTAAAAATGTTTTGTTGACTTTAGAAAGCAAATCTCTTGATAATCTCTTGGATTAAATAGGATTATCTTGACTTTGGCCAAATTAATACCATCTACAGGTTTAACTTTGATAACTTTTTTAATCAAGGTCACCCAATTAGGATTAAAGCAACTTCATAAACCCCATCTATGGGTTAAATAGAAAAATGTATTTATAAAAAATTGTATTATCCATTAAGAATTGATTTATTTCAAAACTTTATCGGCACTAAATGACCCACTGAGATTGATATGCCGTAAAACAAACCAAATCAAACTTTATAAACTTAATTATTGATCTACGTCATGAACCTGTACATATTGGTTCATAAAAATCCTTTCTAGGTAGGTATTTACCCAACCTGTTCATCATGAGTAGGATGTGACACAAGGTTGTGAGTATGGAACATCCAACAAGAATCAACTCACTATTTAGTAACAATGGATCTGTAAGACTAGCTCGATAACCATTATACCATCATGGGATACACTAAGAATACTTGATAATTTCTTGGATTAAATAGGATTATCCTGAGTTTGGCCAAATTAATACAATGTACAAATGAAGAAAACAGATTTGCATGGTGTCATCATCGGATTTGATGGACAGCTTGTAGTTGTTGTAAATGCGTAAAGTCGTCGGGGTGGCCTAAAGTCGGCATCAGCCAATCAGTGTGTGAGTCTATCCCCATTTCACTAGCGCTAGACCAAGGAGATTGTTTTTGCATCTGAGGTGGGGCGCTATACCTACCATCAGCTCCTTACTTTACTGCCTAGATCCCTGTGCTACTCATATGCTGAGTTGGCGAGGACCGGTATCGAACTAGGAACTTTGTGGTTTCTAGCCGAAGTACTAGTAATCTATTCCATAGTTAATAATGAATGAACACCATCAGTTGATACATTACCGTTAAGAATGTCTCAGACAAAAAAAAATCCTGACAAGGACAGGTCTAATCAATCAATATTTTTCCTTATTCTTTCAAAGAAAAATGCATTCATGTATTTATAAATAACATGCCAATCAAAACAAAACAAAAAAAAACAAAACTTTTCCAACTTATTTACAAAACTCTATTCAAAGTTATTGACAATATTGATTGGCAGCCTTCCGTCTACAAGAGACGATGGACTAGTGTCAATTGTTTTCTTTCTTTGAACTACATAGCCTGGGCGGGTTCATGTGGAGGATAAGCTGTTGCCCATGCAGCAAATCCCCCCTCTCCACACTGCCGCTGTGATCCAAAGGAAAGGTAAGGTACCAATGCGGTTTGGCAGCGGTAGTGTCGCAGGAGTTGATAGGTAGCACTGGATTTCAGCATCACACCACCTTAGGGATTCCGACTCCTGATTTGTTTTCGGGGTTTACTCCCCTAGCCTTTCCTTGAAAGACATTATATATATATATATATATATATATATATATATATATATATAAATAATAAAATTCGTCAGCACGTCATTTCTGAAAATACACTCTGATGATGAAGCCTTTGCTTTGAAATCGATTAGACATATAAAACATCTTTTTGTCTTTATTTTTTACGCATTGTATTGCCTTCGAATTTTATTATTTTATAACATACTTAACAATGCTTCAAGCAAATTACCAATTACTTTTATATATATATATATATATATATATATATATATATATATATATATATATATATATATATATATAGTGTTCATATTAGGTATTTGTTAAATGTTTCTAAATGTGTAAATGAACTTGTCTTTCCTTTTAATTAGTCAGTGTTAGTATATCACAGATATATCAATGCAAATACTAGCAGGACCCATGGATATACCACAGTATGATAATTCAATTATCATGTTTGATATATTTGCTTAAGAGTTGGGTCATGTTGGACCTGAGAGTAATGGTAATAAATAACTACTCTACATTTCTCCCAAGTTCCAGAATTGACAATATTACTCTACGTTTTACAAAAAAAAAACTCGTTACGAATAATTTGCCAAATTCCCTCTACCCTCGTAACAATAATCTTTTATCCATATATAAAGAGCAGTTGTGTGTATGTGTATTTCCGGTGGAAACTTCGAAAATAAAACAATTAACGACGAAGTAAATATATATATACATTAAATATCACCAGGGCTTGGTTTTTGAGCCAAAATACTAAAGATTGGATTTATATTTGTGAAAAAGATTAAAAAAATAAAATTTAAATGATAACAGAATAGAATATTTTTGTATTTAATATTTTGAATAGTAGATATTTACATTTATTTTCAGAGTGGCTGGTTCAATAGTCTTTTTTCCCTATGGGGATTTTAATGGGGCATTCTGCGAGGATCCAACTCAAGATTGAATAATAATGCTTCCGCGGGACTAACTTTAAAAAAAAAAAATCCCCCCTCTACCCTGGCGATGCCGGATGGCCACTTCTAGTATTTTATAAAGATAATTTTTTAATCGTTTTTACTCTTTACACTCTTAGAAGGGTGTATGTATGGTGATATATGTTGGTTTGCGTACAGCATGCGAATTTTTATTTTTCCTTGGTACTCGTTGGACAAATTCATCTATAATCACGAATAAGACTTCTGCTACACCCTTCGCAAGTACTGACGTGTCCACTGTCAAATTAGCAAGCTGAGATGTTTCGTCGCAGAGAATTTCATTATTTCGCATACTGGAATGTCCGAATACTAAAAATTGAAGAAACACAAGCTCTTACAACGAAGAAACAGAAGCTCTGACGGAATCCTGGTGGCTAAGCAGATATGCAACACTCAACTTTGGGTCTAGACGGGCGGTCGGAGAGGCTCCCTCCTATCAATCAACTGGTTACGTCAAGCTCTATCACTTATATGATTTACCCTACTGGTCTTATGGCAAGCCCCAACATTTTCTATCATATACGTGCTAGAAAGCGGTGGCTGGGGGTCTTAGTGTCCTGACTATGAAATTAAACTCTATCTGATGTTGAAGTTCCAATTCTGCAGCACTGGGGAATGGGGAGCACCCATTCCTCACCATTACTCCCAGGTCCACTCTGACCCGTAGAGGTAGTACCTTTTAGGATCCAATCTATGGGTTAGATAGAAAAAATGAGTTTAGAAAATGTGGTTAAAAATTTGAATTAAGAAAATGGGTAGGCTTCAAGAATGAATAAAACGAAACGTCTTCGGCATAAAATAACCCAATGGGTTGAAATGCCGCAAAATCCAACCAACCAACTGTGTTTTGTAATGGAAATGGAACTTTGTTATATGTTCTGAGATTTTATTAGTTAAAAATTTTTATAAATGTTCAGCATTCTTCTGGATAATATCTATGAAATTCACTTGGGGTTCATTATCATATAAAAATGATTTTATGTTATTGACAAAACAATAAAAAGTTCCAGTTAATAGACTGCTTTTCTGTTGTTGGTTACTGAAGCGGTTAAAACATAACAAACAGCAAAGGTTCATTCATAACTTAATAGACACCTCTTATAATAATTACCTTTTATGGGCCACACGATTCTTTTCCCCGTAGAAACATTGAATTATATTTTAATGTAACGACCCATAATCAACCTGATTTAACAAATCTAAAAATAGAAAAAGTAAAGTCGTCGAGGTGGCCTAAAGTCGGTATCAGCCAATCAGCGAGAGAGTTTATCCCCTTTTCACAAGCGCTAGACCAAGGAGATTGTGTTTAGAGTTCGAGGCGGTACGCTACTCCTACCATCAGCTCCTTACTTTACCGCACGGATCCCTGTGCCACTCATACGCTGAGTTGGCGAGGGCCGGTATCGAACTAGGAATCCTGTGGTTTCTAGGCGAACGCTCTACCGAATGAGCTAGAAAAAGGTCCACGTCTATATATTAACACTCGTGTCCCTTAACTGCGCGACCATCCAAAACGTCCAAGGTGAAATCAAAAAATGTAAATCCTGATTATCTGGTGTTGCTTATCCGCCGAATTCTTATTTCTTCTAAGTGTTATCACCTCAGCTAAATAATGAACCATTCTGTTTTTGTTATTGAAAAAGAAAGGGAAAAAAATGAACACGCTACACAGAAGAAATACAATAAGAAAGAACGAAAGAAAGAAACAAAAATAAAGAGTATAGTGGAAATACAAAGAGAGGGGGTAAGCGCATGAAGCGATAATGCTAAACTGTTTCAATTGAACTTACTAAAAAGATGAAAAAAGGAAATAAAAATGAGTGTGTGTGTGTGTGTGTGTGTGTGTTAGAGAGAGAGAGAGAGAGAGAGAGAGAGAGAGAGAGAGAGAGAGAGAGAGAGAGAGAGAGAGAGATTGCTACACTTTTTAAATCTTGAACTATTTCGCAATTGTAAAAAGTTAACATATAAAACGATATAATAATTAAATTATCATATTGTGGTATATCCACAGGTCTTGCTAGTTAATTTAAGTAATCTAATAATTAGAATTGCTTTTAGCCATTTAAATTCTTTTCAAACAAAGTTAAGGAATAAATTGAACACAGAAGAACGTGGTTGTCATAAAAGTTTGAAGAGAGACAACTAAGTATTCATTCTATAATACTGGGTTATTCCATAATATTTTCATTTGTGTAGCTTGAAAAGATTGTTTCAGTATTTTAAATAATTAATCTAGTTTATTTAAGGTATATTTTATGAGGCCTAATTTTCATCGATTACATATAAATGTTTGCGTCTTATCTGCTATTAGTTTATTTACTGCTAAATAAAAGCGTTAGGGGATAATTTCATAATTTTTGTCAAGAGTAGTAATTTGGGGTAGACATCGTAATGTAGAAATCGTTTTGTTCAACAGGTATTAATTTTCTGTGATCCATATAGATTAACATACAGAAAAATCATACGAAACCAACACTAACGCACACACAGAATAAGATAAGGTTGACCTGAACTAAAGAGACAGAATTAATTGAATGAAAGTGATATTCAATGATGAATTAAGAATTTTCATTGCTCAAGGCAGTGATGCTAGAACATTTGTCTGGTGTTGTTCGAAGGAAATATTTTAAGATGATTTCCGGAAGAAAGGTCGTTTGAAAAAGAAAGTAAATTTTCCAAGTCATTCACAATTTGGGCTGGCATGTCTTTTAATGATCAGAGTAGATGATAATCCTTACCTCAACAATCAAATCCTGGATAATTTTCCCATTCCATCAATAGAAAATTGGTTTTGTGATGAAGCCATTTTTTAAAAACGATAATGTATTTTGTCATCGTGTAAAAAGAATTAAAGCTTTTTTTTCACGTTTTCTTGAAGAAAAGCTTTTGGCATATATTACTAAACGAAGTGAAATGGGCCAGCAAATCCTGAATCTAATGAAATTTATAATGGAAATTAAAAGAAAATGATCTGTGAGAAGGTTCCGTCCGATCTCGGACGATTTGGACGATTTCATTTTTAACCAGAGGGCATTGCGATATGATAATGGTCGTACAATTAAGCAGCTGATAAACTTGTATTTAAGTTTTATATTCCCACTTATTTCTCCTCCACCATTTCATAGCACGCTCTTACAATGGGAGTGTGCATCTGAACCATCACTTCCGAGAGGAGAGAATCTTTAAAAAATTGCATAAGTCTTTGTCTCCAATCACACAAGGATTGTCCCTCAATACGGGAAGTTATTGACCTTTTATTATAGAAATAATTAAATAAAATCTATATATATATATATATATATATATATATATATATATATATATATATATATATATATATATATATATATACTTTTAAAGAAGGAAAAACTTAAGAAACCCTCATTGGCTATCTTTCTTTGAAAGTTAAATGTTGCTCTGTATATAATTAATTTATTAATTATTATACATTAAGCTCTCCTACGGATTTCTTACTTACCAGTTGATTTGATTATCTTACAAACAAGTATATATATTTATATATATATAGGGAGAGGGGTGTTGTGCATATATTTTATGTTATGCTAGATTTGTGTTTATACAGTCTTTTCTTGAAAGTGTCTTGTGTTGAGCCTATATATATATATATATCATTTTTTTTTTTTTATCAATATGTACAGTAGCTTTCTATACTAAGCAAACACTTCAACATTCTCCATTAAGGAGGAAAAATTGGCAATAGCATGCTATGATAACACCAAAGAACTATTAAACCAAAGGTCCGAAATCTTTGGAAAATACATGCATAAGCACACATGGCAACTCATCAAATGAATTTTAAAAATATGTTTAAATCTTAAATGTAAACAGATTTCTTTTAACGCAAACGTCAAACACGGATATTACCTGCTATTTTAAAAAAATGAAGACTATTCTGCAGACATGTTTAATTCCACGTCAACAATCACGTTTAGAATTTAACAGCATCTGTGTTTAATCTTTCACGTTAAAATTCACATTCAGAAATCCAATAACATTCAATTTTCGAAATGACGCGATCAATTGCATAGCGTTCAACTTCACTACGAAACTGTTTTCAACGGTCATAAATGTAATATTCACCACCGCAATTGTCTGTAATTAATCAATATCTTAATCAATTCATTGGAATTAACCCTAAAGATCCTCATGTTGAAACTCGAATAGGTTATTTCAATACACACTGTAATAATATATATATATATATATATTTACCAGCCCCTCCACATGATCAGGATGGGACACAAGGTCAATTTCTTAAGAGTCAAAGTGAATTTCCCCCGAATCTTTGATGAAATTGGCAAAATCTATCGGCTCATGCCTAAGCAATGATATGTCTTCTTCATATTTTCCTATCTGGCTTTGTTTTATCCTCAATATATATATATATATATATATATATATATATATATATATATATATATATATTATACTAAAGCTGAGATTTTCCCCTTTTAATGTCTAAAGGCTTTTTTCCTGGTTAGTTTATCGATACGAAATTTATACTAATTTATTCCTTAGTTTTAGGATTACTTAATGTTTGAAAAATTTCCATTTTAATTGGTTCTAATTAGTCGTAATTTGCAATTAAGTCAAAAACTCACCCATCTCTCTCTTAAATATCTGCTGGAATTTTCCCCCTCGCTAATATTCTATCTAGAGAGTTAAGACAAAGAGAAGTGTGTGTGAAAAATCTTTATCAGCTGAAAATCAGCAGCCAAGGAGATATTTCCCTTCCCACACTTCAATCTACTTTCTCTCTTTACAGGCTACAGAGAAGAACTTTTGTTTTATTAATTTTACACTCAACTAAAATTGAATATTATGCTTTAAAATATATTTTTTAATTACTTTAATTATTAATTATTAAAATTTATAGAGTCAAAGGGGTAAGCACATCATATATTTGTTAGTAAAAAATAGGAAGATGCTATTAAGCTGGTTTCCGTAAAATATAAAAACGTACTTGCTAGGCACTGTCAAATTTGCCGAAAAATCCTTATTTTACAAAATACATTACTCCCCCCACCCCCACTCACCCGATTGAACGAAACTTACTAAAAATCAGTGAATAATCCGGTTTTAATGAAATTTTCAGTGTTGATTATCAATGAATGAATTTTATAATGCATCAGTTATTTTATTTCAAAACTTACTGATTTTTTTCAGGTCACTTAACGCTGACCCACCCCTTATTTTTTGGGTACAAAATATCGATGGGGTTAAATAAAGTTGAAACTAATTACAGTATAAATAAAAAGACAAAAACTAAAGGTGTTAATAGAAAAAAAAATTAAGGTGGCCATCCTGGTAGAAAAGACTACCGAAAATCAAAAAATAAATTAAAATAAAAAAAAAAAATAATTTTGTTGATATTTTTTTTTACTCTTTTCGACAATTATTCATAAAATCGACTGTCCCTGATTTTTGGTCATATATTTTCAATCAGGGGGGGGGGGATAAGTTTATTTGTAAAATACGGATTTTACGTCATCTTAGGCGCCCATTTTTACGATATATTTGAGCAAAATTGACCGAAAAATTAGTTTAAAATGTATTAAAAATAAATTTCATATGTAATATTATTTTGCTTTTTTTTTTTTTCTTTATTTTTTTTTTTTACTGATGCTCATTATGTTACTAATTTTCGCTGTACACAAAAAATTGACCTTAAATAATCGATTTAATTGATTTTAATTGATTTTTAATATGAAAAGCAGACGACATTTTGGCAGTGCCTATTTTTTGCTATTTTACTGGCCCTGTAAATATTTCTACTTTGAATTCAAGTAATGTTAAAAATAACAACAGATTTGACACAAAAATTATTTATATTCATTTATATCTATATTTTGTGAAGGATAAAGTTACAAAAAATTCTTCTAAATGAAAAATATAGATACTGTTAATGACTTTGTGGTCAAAAATGTGAATTTTTACAAAACTAAAAAAAAATTATAGGAAATGATGAAGGTCACTTTAACTATCATGAATTTTTTCCAAAGTGGAAAAATGGCATTTTCCACTTTCAATTGTTAAAACATAAAATTGTAACCCTAACCCTAAACCCAACCCTAAAACTAACCCTAACCCTAACCCTAACAAGATTAAAATCTTGTCAAGTACCATTTTAAGAAATTAGGTTTTAAAGTGAGTTTGAATTGCACAACTACTTTTTAAGCAATTACCTTTTAGATAATCCCAGATTGCTTGTCAACAACTATTTTAATCTTTTAGCTTTTAGATAGTTTGAAATATATTTAAATATATTTCAAATATTTTTGCTGGCAAAATAGCCTGTGGTCTATTTTATTAGGGCTGGTGAAATAAGCCTAAAAGTAAGTCTATTTTACTGAAACCGGCTAATTAGCCTATTCAAAAAGATTATATAAATTGCAGAATTAGATTGTTTTATTTGTAAATAAATGTAAATAAAATAAAATAAATAGGAAACTTAATCTTCGTAAATGAAGAGATTTTCAGCTATATGATACAGCAGACAAATCTAAGCATCTACACATGCGTAAAACTGACGTAGGTAAATTATAGAAGTTGCAAAAAAGTACAACCCTCATTTTTTGTGTCTATTCTCAATAAAATCCAACTTATTTGGACAGTTTTGGAAAACTTTAAATTGACGAAATAATATTATCCAGTGATTTTCTTTCAACAATCCAACCTGAGCTTAATGGATGAACCAACAGGTCATGTTTTTTTCTAGTATATATATATATATATATATATATATATATATATATATATATGTGTGTGTGTGTGTGTGTGCGTGTGTGTGTGTGTGTATTTGTGTGGGACTGTGTGTCCGTGGATACGTAAATAATGTATATATATATATATATATATATATATATATATGTGTGTGTGTGTGTGTGTGTGTGTGTGTGTAGTGAAATGGATTGTCCTGAGTTTTGCGAGGACTACTATTAGAAAGGGAGGAAGAAGAAATAAGAGATAGTAAAGGCTTAAAAAAAAGTGATGAACATAAAACAGGTTGTCGTGAACTTGACCGGGGCGTGACCGCCCGAATGGAGAATTGAAAGCCAACCGGAAGTTTCGGGTGTTGACCGGAACCGGAAGTCACGTGGTGACGTGGAACAACAAAGAAAAATACCGGTCTCTTTTTGATTTCGGACAGCGTAGAGTACGGACGGGCCTCTGGTCCCTAGTGTAGGATCACAGTAATTTAACAATGTCCTATCTCTCTTTCTCTCTGCTTTTCCTCCACTCCGACACAGCCCACGAGACGAGCCCTGGAAATAAAAGCTAAGCAGCTTGTGACGATATATTTCTCGCGTTGTACTTTTTTATCAACAAGATGACCGCCACGTGCCGAACACATTTTTAGTGTCGTGAATTTGGAGGCACGTTGACAAGAACCGCTATACAACATATAACGCTATTAGAACGTTACATATATCCGTTTTGGTTCCGTGAATATACCACCACGTTACACACACATTATATATATATATATATATATATATATATATATATATATAATATATTGTCATGAATATGTAAGAGTACACTTTTAAATGTTTGAATGATAGAGAGAAAAACAAAATGGGTAAGGATGAAGTCAGGAAATATAAAATAATTTACATTCTGATTACTACCCTGTATTAAGAATCATAACATCTCCCCCCTTCTCACCGGTGGCCAAAACCAGCCATGAACTTTAGTGAACTTTTAAGTACGCGTGACTCCAAATTCATAGCGTTCGGTTGAACTTCCCGCCAATTTAGTGAAAAAGAAAGAAAGAAATAGTTTTAAAAGACACAAGTTAAGAAGATTTAAAAGCGATCGGATGAGAAAATTCGCTGCTGCTATGAGAGATGAGACAGAGGAAAGGCCGAACCTTAAACGTGTATCGAGTGATTTTCAAAGGTCTACTATTTGCTAAGGAAATTTGTAAAGTTATTGTGTGAAAAAAAAAGAAAAGAAAAAAAGGAACCTATTTTACGTGACAGTGAAGTAATACAAGAAATGAAAAGGGAATGTTTAAAAGGGATCTCTTTATAAATGTAAGTCTCTCTTTATTTAAAATATTTTGCATCATCACATTTGACTCCGTAGTTTCA
Source organism: Doryteuthis pealeii (assembly GCA_023376005.1). Classification (NCBI taxonomy): domain Eukaryota; kingdom Metazoa; phylum Mollusca; class Cephalopoda; order Myopsida; family Loliginidae; genus Doryteuthis; species Doryteuthis pealeii. Next base: position 56,711,529 of record CM042147.1, on the reverse strand, counting down.
AGAACACTTTTGAACTTTTAACTGTGACAATTCCATATGAACTTTGACTATGACCATTTTATATGAACTGTCAACTGTGACTATTATATAAACTTTGAATTGTGAACTTTATAATCATATAAAAAAGAAAAGAAAGAAGGAGAGAATTCTTGAAAGAAAATATGTTGATGTATTAATTGAATTCCCGGCTAATACCCAGGATTGTCAGCCGCTGCTATTTATTTTATAATAAAAAACTATTTGTTTTTGTTTATTATAAATGTATGATATTGTGTTCGTGTCTTCTTTGGCTTGACCAGGGTCCATTCTGCTTTCTCGGCTTATTCACTACCTTTCTGGAGCGGGAAGTAGAAGGCTTGATTTTCCCCTTTTATCCCTTCTATGAAACTGTTATCGTTTCATACCTGGGACCTTTATCGCATTTTATTTTATTTTTACTTTCTGGTGCGACACTGTGTTTGATCGTTCCTAATCCGCACAGGCGTTCGTAACAATATATATATATGATGAGTTAGTAGTGGGCTAGTATATGCAGTATTATTATGATGATAATAATTAACTGGGTTTAACTGGTTTGAATTTAGAGTTTTTCTTCTCCTTGCATAACCAAGAGCCCTACTATTTACTCCTAGATGGAAGGTGAATAGTTCGATCCATACTTTTCCCAACCTTATTAGCATTATGTGAGATTCAAACAGCCTCGTCCAGGATTTGAACTCGTCATGTCCATTTCCTACGACCGTAACCATTACAATAGCCACTCCCGCCTTTTCATTGATATAGCAATGGCGAAACTGTTACTTTCGTCTTCCTTACAAAATGGGTAAAAAGAAAAAAAAAACAAGAAAAAAAAAAACAGAAGAAAAACGTCAACAATGAAAAAAAAAACATATTTAGTTTTATCTGTTTGGCAAATTAATTCTACTGAATAATTTGATATATTATATTATTGTAAAATAAACGTTTACCTGCACAAAAATAATCATTATTATTTCTGATTATTATAGCCGTATTGTCATATATTCATTTGTAATTCAGTTTGCAATAATGTTATGTTTATCAAATGCATTTATCCCATTGTTTAAATCAATTCCCGTTCACTTAATTGTTATTAAATATTCTCTTGTTAATTGTATCAAGCTTTATGTTGTGTTCATCTTTTTCATCTTTCTATCGTCAATCGTAAATAAGCAAAAGTGAAAGAATTTAGAAAAGTATGAAGAAGAAAAGTCTCTTGTATTTTAATAAAAGTACATCTTAAATGGGAATCACGCAACACGCAACATAAACACGCGCAACACACACACACACACACACACACACACACACACACACACACACACACATACACACACATATATATATAATTAAATATATATATAAAGACAAATGCAATGACTCTCGACCATGTATATAAATATTTTATATTGAACCTCTTTAAAGCTCGCAAAAAACACACACACACACACACACATATATATGTATGTATGTGCATATATATATATATATATATATATATATATATATATATGTGTGTGTGTGTGTGTGTGTGTAAGATTTTTTTATGTTTGTTTATTTCTTAGAAGCATTGTTGAATAAAGTATATATATTGATATTTATATTTTTGCTTGAAGGCAATTACAATGCGAATATCGCATAAATTCGATAATTATAGAAGATAATAATGACAAGAGAATTTCGCAAAGAATTACTCGGTGTGTAGAATATCGTACAGACTGTTTCAACTTTATTAAGTCTCATCAGCGATATATACTAACGATTTTCCTCCGACAGAAATCGAAACCGGGACTTCAGCAGGATAGTTAGAAACTATACTGTTTCAGCCACGATACAGCACCGAGAAACTCCTGCGAAATTAACCTGTCATTGATACTGAGACGTCTCTGCCATATGAGGCAAGGGGGACGCTGAGTGAATAATAACAAACACATCCGGGGCTTTAAGCTCTTCGGCGAAGGAAATAAGATTTTTTTGATGTTTGTTTATTTTTTAGAAGCATTGTTGTATATCGTTAGTATATATCGCTGATGAGACTTAATAAAGTTGAAACAGTCTGTACGATATTCTACACACCGAGTAATTCTTTGCGAAATTCATTTGTCATTATTATCTTCTATAATTATCGAATTTTATGCGATATTCGCATTTTAATTGCCTTCAACCAAAAATATAAATATTAATATATATATATATATATATATATATATATATATATATATATATATATATATATATATATATATGTAGTAACCAATTCTCGCTTCAATCTTTCCGTTGCAGAGGCATTCGCAAATTATCCAAAAGTGCTCAATATATTAAAACATAGAGCAATGATATATATATATATATATATATATATATATATATATATAAATATATATATATATATAAAATATATATATATATATATATATATATATATATATATATATATATACAATATATATATATATATACATATTAGGTACCACCAATTTTACCTTGTGAAATTTACCCCCCCCCCCCACCTACATTCAACACAATGAAACTTTCAGAAAAATTAATATTTTCATGAGAATTTTTTTCCATTCAAAAGAAAAAACATTAACCAAACTCCTGATGATTTTTTAAAATTTTTTATCAGCTTAGGAAAATAATGAAAATTATGATTGAAAAACAATGTTTTCATTTTTGCACTGTTAAATCAACTGAAATTTAACGTAGCTAAAAACAAGTTACGATAAGAGTTTTTTTTTTAAATTCTATGAAAAATCAATTAATGGTCCGATTTTCACGAAAATTTCCATAAATGTTTACCATTGGATGTAAATACATCTGAAATAGTTTTTCCTAAAATATATTAGGGGAAATATTTTTTTACGAGGTCGATCACCCCCTATTTTATTTTATGAAGTAAAAAATGACGTAGTAGAAAAATTTTGTACTTTTTTTTCTATAAAGATAAGAGGCTGAATAACTATATCAATGAAATTGTATAACGTACCAAGCTATAGTTTTTTTTAAAGAAAAATGAATGAAATTGGAAATAAAAAGTGCAAAAAAATGTCAAAATATTAATATCTGAAAACTTTTTTTTGCTTATGTAATTGATATGTACTATATTCTATTAAATTGTCAAAAAAAAATTTTTTTAAGAAATTAATTTTTAAGAGATTTTCAATCTTTTGTGTGATTATATATTTTCATTTTCTGCGTGAAATAAATTAGATTTTTTTTTCGGAAAAAAAATCGAATTTTTCACGGATATTGTAAAATATGATTTTTAAAATTCAGGTGAACTAAAAGTTGGCCCGATCCGAGCTAATTAATATTTTAAAAAGAATTTGTAATTTTTATTGTTGAATAGTAATGTATGGTTCTTAGAATATACGAAAGAGCAAAACTGACATATTTGTTTTACAACGGACGAGACGAGACGAGACGCTTCTGATTAACAACAAAGTTTGTTTTTCTTCGGTCAAAAAAGTTAGATAAAATAATTTTTTACGCTATTAGGATAAAAAGTAAGTATATATGATTATTTTATCAGTTTTTCTCTTAGAAAAATATTCAAATTTTCATTTCATTTCATTTTCGATTTTAAAAAGTAATACCTCGTTCATAATTTTCATTATTTTCCTAGCTGATTTAAAAAAACAAAAACATCAGGAGTTTTTAAAATGTTTCTTCTTTCGAATGCATAAAAAAATTTCAAGATAATATATCAAGATAAAAAAAGAGAATATTTTAAAAATCGTTGAAAACAAATAATCGGTTATTGAATATGCACAAAACAAACATGTCAATTTGAGCTAGCCATACTTTTACTGGTTAATCGTAAAAGGTAAATAAAATGTAACTTTTCTGTCTAAATTGCTGCCTGAAAATTACCCTTTCACATGTAATACGGACAGGTTTGTTTATTTTTTTTAAGATAACGATGTAATTTTTCGCAATCAGATAATTTGATTTTGAATTAACTGTTTTTCTTTGTAACAATCCTGCACGATCTTTAATTGTTTTTAACGAGATTTTTGATAAACAAAGTTCGGAAATATTTA
>CM042147.1:56694968-56702468 GCA_023376005.1 Doryteuthis pealeii | reverse complement strand
ACGAGATTTAAGTTTCAATGTTTAAGATGCCCTAATTCCAAAACCGATTTATTAGTGAATTATCTTTTTTTACACATGTTTCATCATTAAATTGTCTTTCGAAAAATGTAAAATTTATTTATGTACAAAAAAAAAAAAAATCTTCGTACGGGGGATCAATGCGCGAAACATATTGGTGCATATCGCATTAATGCGTTCTGGCCCTTTGCCCTAAAAAACGCTACATGATGCCTTCTGAAAATTCGAACCGTGCTATTTATGAACTTCCTACCTGGGTAAAGAAGAACAATTTCCTCATAAATTCCTACAATAAAATAAATTGAACCCTCATTTTATGTCTGTGTTTTTGCAATAAATGTTTTATTTTTCTTGCACCCATTATTTTACAATACTAAATATATTTTCTTGGAGATATGTTAGCACCATATATATTTATAATATGCCTAGACTACATAAGTAAACATCATTAGATGTTATAAATAATTTTTTTTTTAAAGGCAAGAAGCAGACAATATTCTGCACCGAATGCAGCATGGAACATCACCCTCTATGTGAACTCCGATAAAACCAAGTTCATGTGTTTTTAAAATTAAGGAGGCATCACGTTCGATGATAAACCCTGGAAATTGGTGTTACAATTAACGTACCTAGGTAGTAATATCTTATCTAAAGAAAGCCATGTTAATCAATGCATAGTGAAAGGCATGGTCTTCCATGGACTATCAGTCATATAAAAATCTGATCTCATTGACAAGTTAAAGCAACAATTCTTCACAACCATAGCTGTATCATTGCTACTGTACAACTGTACCACTTGGACACTAACATAGCACCTAGAGAATAAGCTACATGGGAACTGCACAAGAATGCAGTATGTAATTTCAAAAAAAGTTGTGGAAGCAACACCCCATGAGAAAACAGCTGTATGGCCACTTGCCACTTATCACACAAACAATCTGAGTAAAATGCTGGACGCTGCTGGAGAATCAAGGACAAACTCATGATGTTTTTATATGGAAACCAGCAGACAGGCACGCGAGTGTGGACCGTTGAGCAAAGATGTACATTGACCAACTCTGTGCAGATATTGGATGCTGTGAAGAGGACCTCTTGAGAACAATGATTGATTGATAGGGTAGGGTTGGCTAGAGATTGTCATGGATATCCATGATTAAAATCCTACTTACCTTTAATTACAAATTAACTAACCAAGTGACCCTTCTCTTGTTCTTCCTTTAGTCATTTGAAAATGTTTACTCCAGTTTAAGTAACTTATTTGGACAGTTTGGGAAAACTTTAAATTAGTGAAATAATATTATCATGTGATTTTTTCCAACAATCTAAACCGAGCACAATGGGTGACCCAACGGGTCACGTATTTTCTAGTATATATATATATATGCGTGTGTACGTGTGTGCGTTTGTGTGCGTATATACGTGTGTATATACGTGAATATATATATATATATATATATATATATATATATATATATATATATTGTTCAACTGCATCTCCAGTGTTTTCACTGCAGTAGTATTAGTAGTGCTCAATATATTTCCTGAAACAAAGAGCATTAACAGTTGTAGAAAAAGTTTTTCACTCCACTATGGTTTCGGTGTTCATAGTACACCTATATATATATATATATATATATATATATATATATATATATATATATATATTGTCAAATCTTACCAGCAACCACAGTAAGAGACAAGACTTCCTCCGTGAAATGCCGAAGAGTATAAAAAAACAACGAAAGTTAAGAACACTAGTTAAAAATATTGTGTTGCATTAATAACTAACATTAATCTATACAATGAAAAACTTATGTTGCATAGTCATTCTAAAATTAACGTATATTGATTTTCAGGGTAGCTCTGTTATGGCTACTAGCAACAACAACAACAAAAATTCATCCTTCGGCCGGTGAAAAAAATCAATTTTTAAAAGACATTGCTTGCGGCGGGGAGCTAAAAATTGAATTTCAGAGGATTTGTATCATAAGTAAATAAAACCATAAAATTTATTAAAGGAGTAAAAAAAAAAAAAAAAAAATTAAAAATAAATAAATAAATTAAAAACAATTTGAATGGAAACTTAGTTCTGCCCCCCCCCTCAAATAAAATGTTGCATGCATCCATTAATTATTGATTAAATAATTATTTTGAATAGTTTATGCTTAAATTTTACACAAAATCGACGGTATTTATTTATTTGTAAACTTTTTAGTTAACTTCTTGTTACTGAAAACAGGGCGAGAGTAGAATATGATTTTTAAAATTGATTTTGAATTTAGAAAATAACTTTTTCCATTTAAAGTAATAATAGAATTTTTTAATTAATTCCATAGTTTATATAGTTTATTAATTTTTAATTTTTTCAAATTATCATTTATATAATCGAAAGGATTCAAATGTTGAATTGTCAGGAACAGCTTTTATTTCTTTTATTAATACTAACTATTTTTTAAAATTAACTTCCCATGTTCGCACTGCTGAACCGTAAGAGTAGATCAACACAGGGTTAAAATTGTCAATCATCTTTCCTGCGTTTCCCCACTAAACTCTTACTTTGAATCTACGCAACACTTACTGTACATGATTAATAGGCTACCTATCAATCATGCAACAGTTAAATTGTCATCATGTACAAGTCCTAATAAGTCGTCGGGGCGGCCTAATGTCGGTACTGGCCAGACAGCGAGGGAGTCTATCCCCTTTCCACTAGTGATAGACCATCAGCTCCTCTCTTTACCGCACAGATCCCTGTGCTACTCATACGCTGAGTTGGCGAGGGTCGCTATCGAACCAAGAACCTTGTGATTCCTAGCCGAATGAAGAAAGAAAGAAAAAATTTGATTAAAATAATAGAATGCAGATTCATTCCTAAAACCTATTTGCATTCACCGCCTGTCAATGGGACTTAGAATATACTGCCCCCCCCCCCAGCGGGGTAAGACCTCCCAAACGATCTGATACAGAACAGAAGTTAACGCGTCCTACGAACCCGAAGAAGTGTATGCATTATTTTCACGGGCACAGATACTACACTCTGATCCCATGAGATTAGCCTATAACATATATCATAATCATAAGACACGTGGTGCAGTGGTTAGAGGCGTGGGAAATCCTGGGCGAGGGTGTTTGCATTTCACATTGCGCTACTACCCTTGGGAAAGATATGCATCCAACTAATCTCCAACTAATGGGTAAATAGTAGGGCAGACTAGGCTCTTTAACCATGGCTTGGTAACCAGTCTTGGAGTGGAAAAAACTCTGAATACAAACCTGTTAAACTCCGCCTAAGAAATTGACCTGGTGTCACAGCCTGCTAGTGCGGAGGGGTTGGTAAATATATATAGCACACACAAGGCAAGGGCCGGTCAATGTATTTCACAGTCATCATCATCGCCATGAGCTAATTGCACAGATTCCCATGAGACCACCATTCCTTGTGTGTGCAATAAATACACTTGAAAAATTGAAAGGCTCCGAACATATTAAAACACATAAATTATTTCGAAATAGAATCATAATTATCAAGGCATGCAGGCAGCACGTATTCCTTAGACTCTCTCGCCATCCATCCCTATCGGCCATCACACTTGGTAAGTTCTTTATATGCCATCCAATGTACGCTCAAATTGTTACATAATTTCATAAGTAGCTTTTGATTTATGTACGTACTTGTAGTTAGAATATTTGAATCGGGGTCCGTTATATTTAAAATCGGAGGTGGGGAAATTTCCATAGCCGTTAGGGTTATGATTGGTTTGATGATGACCCGACTTCACCTTCCGGTAGACACGATTAGACGCGAGATAGTTAGTTAGATGCGAGCTGACGAGAGAGGAGGTCTTTCAGGGCTCACTCTGAGTCGCACTCACCCTGCGGTCGAATCATGGGCTGCGTTGTTAAATAAAAGTTTTATCATAAAACAAGCAAATCTTGTTAATTGATTATTAAAAACAAGAAATTGCCAGTCCAACGACAGCCGAGTTAATGATGTAAGCAGATATTTACAAGCAAGAACCATCATCACATCACATTTATCTATTTGTCTGTCTGTCTGTCTCTCTTTCCACCGATTATATACACCCGAGTAAAGGGGTGTAAGATTCAAAGTTAATAATTGAACAACATCTCCGACACGTTGTGAGACAAAACATTTTATAGGTGTACAGCACATGGTAACGATAAGATACATAAAGTACATAGATACATAAGATACAAATAAAATATAAGAGTAGAGATAAAAGGACACATTCATGAATGGTAAATACAAGATACAGTATTTAGGTTTAAACGAGATACCCAAATGTACAGAAAATATAAATGTTACAGACGTGGAACGAGAGGATAGTCCATGCTGTATAAAAGACTTACAGTAATGTAAGGGGGGGCAAAGCTCCACCGAGAAGGGGGTAGACATAAGTCTAACCCATGTGCTCGCTCAGAGGCAGTAAGGAAAGAGAGAGGGAAGCATTTGAATCAGCCGCTTATATTCCAGAGGTCGCCTGGTGGCCATAAACGGCAACACAGCGGGAAGATACTCTTCCAGGCAAAGGGAAGATAATCCCCTACAGGGGTATATAACAAAAGCTGATGAATGTAAGCTTTTGCTGGTCGCCAACACTAGTGTGTCCATGTGTAGTAGTCCATAGAAAAATGTTGCTTATGAGTTCGTCCTTATTTCTCCAGAAGTGCCTAGCATGTCTTACATAAATGGTTTGCTACATAGGAGATAAATGGTCTTACAGTTGCTGTTTTGTAGGGTGCTACTTGCAGGATTTGTTTAAAAGAGGACGCAGCATTATTGAATATTTCTCCAACTGTTTCGTTAGAGTCCCAGTGGTACAACCATGTACTAATTCTACAGCTTGGAAGAATTCCTGTTTTATCTTATCAGAAGTATCAGATTTCCATAACATATAACATATATTAATGAAATCTTTGTACAATAAAGATGCGTAAACTATATATATATATATATATATATATATATATATATATATGTGTGTGTGTGTGTGTGTGTGTGTGTGTAGAATTAAACAAAAGGCACATCTATTTAACAATTCTATTTTTGATCTTTTCAAGTTTTCTGGCCAACTTTTTAATGTTTGGGTGGAATTCGTGGATAAGTCCACCAAAGTTCAGGTCCCGAGTACTTTCGGCACTTCGAAGTGCCATCATCAGGGGTGATGTGTTCCAGTTTTTAAAAAATTAAATTAATGTGGAGGCTGGAAGGAGAAGAATTGATGCGAAAGGTGTTATAGGCATTTTAAAATGTGTGTACTGCATTGGAAATTAATTTTGTTTAAGGATGGTTTGTATTGTTTTATGTATAAAGCTTCTAGTATTTGGAGTTTTTGCTTATTTTTTTCTTTGTGCAGAATGTGTGTATTTTCCGTTAGAATATTTCGGTAATTAGAGTGGGGGCATGAATGTAATTTTAGGTGTTGCGAAATAGAGCTATTATCTGTTAAATGGAGGGTTAGATGACGTGACAATGTGGTTGACGTGAATCCAATGTATGTATTTTCATTTTCTGGGAGACTGCAATCTCCTAGGGGACATTTAAATATGTATACTACATTGGTCTCATTAAGCCATCTTGTCTGGAAAGAAAAATTGTTACGAACGACGTAATATATATATATATATATATATATATATATATATATATATGATAAATATAAGGAAGCGCGTGGTTTAATAGTTAAAGTCATGGGAAATGGACTCGTCGCCCCGAATTCAAACCCTAGATGCGGTAATGGCATTTCACTTTGCACTAATACCTTGGAAAAGGTATGAATCCTACTCTCCCTCCAGCTATGGATAATTAGTAGGGCAGACTGGGCTATTAAAAATTGTTTAGGCAACCGGTCTAGGAGAAGGCAAACTCTGGATTCAAACCTGTTGAACTCCGCTTAAGAAATTAACCTTGTGTCACATCCGGCTCGTGCGGAGGGGTTGGTAAATATATACATATATATATATATATTGATAAAATCTTGATATATAGTTTGTCGATTTAGTCTCAAAAAGAGATGTACCGGGAAAAAGGCATGTTTGATATCATTGAAAACTTAAGTTTATGCTCTGAGAGAAAATTAGAAAAAAAAATTTTTTTATACGCGATGGGAACTTTTTTACGGCCATTCTTCATAGCATATGTCAGGACGCGTTGGATTATAATTTAAAAAAAAAAGAAAAATTAGCGTACGTCAGAGACGAAACTTTGCTGGACAAACTGGAATATCAAGAAATCTTTACTCATTTAATTAGCCGGCTATAATTGAGGCTATAATAAAAATTAAACACCAGCCTAAGGTGAATTTGAGTTCACCATGTTGGACAAGTTAAATGAAGAAAAGAGAAGTCCTGCTGGACAGACTCTAAATCTGAAAGGTCAAGGGATCTTTTACATGTCTAATTAACAGACTGTAATTAGATGTACAATAAAAATTCTGGCCCGAGTTGAATATCCCAATTTAGACAGTTCAAGTGAATAAATAAGCCGCACATATACGTTCATGCGTGTGTGTGTATGTATTAAATAAAACCCTTAGCAACGGGAAGGATGGGACATAAGGTCAATTTTTTTAAAGAAGAGTAATATTGGTTTGAATTCTGTTACATACACCACCTATGAACATTAATGAGTATGTTCCAATCCCTCATAAATATGGGAGTATTATATTAACTGAGTAATTTATACCACTAGCAGTGGTTTACCTTCTTCATGCCGCTGAGGAGTATTGTGTTTTGTTAATGTTATAAAGTGATATAATGAATATGTAAATACCTTGGTACCCCCTTACTATAATCTCATTGGACAGTGTCATGGATAAATAGTCGACACTGTGTTGGTTCTACACCTACTACCGACACTTACTCGATAGCCGACGACCTTATGCTTACAAGCTAACTTACTCGCTAGACGACACCTCGACCGACGGATGTACCAATTACTACTGCGATAATATACCAAATACGAACTTCAGAATATATCCCTTAACCCGGATATATCATAAAGATTCCATTTCATTTTTAACCTCCGTTTGGTTATTTCTCATTTAGTAACATTTGTTAGATTATAATAAATTTAGACTTTTATAACCTCCTTTTTCTTAACCAAAGCTAAAGAACTAAGTTTGTCCTACCCTTAACTTTGGGTGGTGAGGGAAGAGATGGTTTCATGCCTTTTACAAGGGCCAAGTGAGAACACTAACAATTTCGTCCAGGATCTGAACTTTACCGATAACAGTTACTCTAAACGCGCGCGTGAGTATGTATAAAAATGAAAATGAGCTTAATATCAATAAACGTGTTATAATCTATTGATAATAGAGATTCGTCTCTATTTGTCTGTAACTGAAACTACGTCACTATTTACGTCGCTGTCATTTCAGAAATTTTGTAAGTTTATCAATGAGTATTTATTTATAATAAAAATATTAAAATTCTATGAAAAAGTTAATGGTTAATTTTCAC
>CM042147.1:56649968-56689968 GCA_023376005.1 Doryteuthis pealeii | reverse complement strand
TTTATTGAATATTCCATCATTTGATGCATAAAACTTTTCCTCAAATTTTCTAATTTGAAACAGTACTTTTTCTTTGAAAGGGGGTCTGCTTATCGCTTAGAATAAATATATTAGTGTTATTTCATTGAAGCGAAGTATTCAGTTCGTTGAATCGAATTAATGTGTCTGGCCAGTATGTCAGCGTTTGTACCAATTCTGAGGAATTGGAAGAGAAATAGAAGTGGAATTTACGCTCTTCGAGAAGTTATTGATCTTTTCGGTAGGTTCGAAATGAACACGGGTTAATCATTTCATCTCTGTATATTAAAGTTGAACTCTGGTCGCAAAAAACGTCTTCACAAGATGTTTGAAAAGATTCCCGATCTAAAGACCGTAATTAATCGTATTCACAGTCTTTATACAAATTAGTGAAATAGATCGCTAATTAGTATCGAGTCTATTCTAGTAGTAACCACCTCAAGCGAATTTAACAGGTTTGAATTCAGAGTTTTTTTTTCCTAGACTGATTGCCTACTATTCACCCATAGCTGGATAGAGAGTAGTTGGATTCATACTTTTCCCAAGGGTATTAGCACCATGTGAAATGTAGCTTCGTCTAGAATTTGAACGACTAACCATTACACCACGCACCTCCAACTACAAATAATTAAAACTAGCAGAAACTTTGGATATACGACAGTATGATAATCTAATTATACAACGTTTGATATATTTACTTAAGAGCTATTACTAAATAGTTCAACATGTAAAAAGTATAATCTTGATTTAACTCTCACTCTCCATTCTTTTTTTCGTTCTTTTCATCTTTTTATTATGTTCGATTGAAACAGATTAGCGCTCCATCTTCTCCTACTTTCTTTCTTTCTTTCTTTCTTTTTTTTTCCTCGTGTATTTTCTGTGTAGCATGCCCCCTTTCTTCCCTTTATTTCTTTATAATAAAAACGGAATGGTCCATTATTTAGCTGAGGTGACGACATTCATGAGAAATAAGAATTCGGTTGATTAGCAACACCAAATAATCAGGATTTACATTTTTGTATTTCATTTTGGAAATTTGGACGGTCTCATTTATAATCAGAGGGTGTTGCAAGATGATAATGACTGTACTATTAAGGAGCACGAATATTATTATTATTATTTTTACGAATTTCCTTATTCTTTCTTCATAATATTTTCCATTGAATGGCTTGGTAAAAAAGCCTAAAGCCGGTATCAGCCAGACAGCGAGCGAGTCTATCCCCTTTTCACTAGCGCTAGCCCAAGGAAATTGTTTTTAGTGTAAGATTCAAAGTGAATATTTGAAGAACATACAACTCCGACAAGGGTTGAGGGACAATACATTTAATAGATAACAGTACATGAATACAAAGGATACATAATAGAAGAGTACATGGATACATAAGATACAAATACAAGAGTAGATAAACCTACATATATAAAAGGACTGGAGCGTCCATAGATAGAAATGACTTACAAGGAGGGGGCCGGAGCCTCACCGAGAAAGGGTAGACTGTGTCTAACCCATGTGGTCTCGTAGCGAGGAAAAAAATGAAGAGAAATTCGAATCAGCCGCTTAAATATCATACGTCCCCTGGTGGGAACAAGCGACAACAAGCCGGGCAGATAACTCCTCCAGGCCAAGGGAAGATAATCCCCTACATTAGCATTCCAGCATTTAGCATCTACTACACGCTGAGTTGGCGAGGGCCGATATCGATTCAAGAACCTTGAGGTTCCCAGCCGAATACTCTACCGACTGAACTAAACCGACAAATTATAATTTAATTCATTTTGTTTAATGCATATTCTATGAAACAGAATATTCAGCTAGAATCACACATTTACTTTTATTGCAACCTCAAATGATATTGAATTTAAAATGTTCCACAAAATTCAACATTTAACTCTTGCCTAACCCTAAACAAACTTTTTTTAAATTATTGTTTTCCCTTTTTTGTCATCTGTTAATTTTAAGGAGTACAGTGAATGAATCTTAATTTTTGCTAAATGAGAAAAGATCAGAATTATCTCCCTTGTTTACTGTTGTACTGATTGCAAATGAACATCTTAATTTTCACTTTTTAAGACATTAGTTTTTATCTAAAATATTACATTTTTTCCTTTTCTTCAATTATTTTATAGCCGTAAGGAAAAGAAATCAGACGTAAGAAATTATAATTTTATAAACATAATATCTATATCTGTAGAAATCGAATTAAATATATTATATATATATATATATATATATATATATATATATATATATATATATATATATATATATATATATATATTATATATATATATATATATATATATTTATAAAGCTGTTTTTTCTTATATTGTATTTATTCTTTTAGGAAGTCTTTAAATTTATACTTTTCAAAATAACTGCCTTCATCTGCATTGTTTATATATTATAGTTTTTAAAATTACCTTGCTTAAATGCCGCCTTTAGATGTCATTTAGCGCAATGTAGAGTCACACCCTCTTTATAGAATTAATTACAGATAAGATAAGCACTCGATAATTAGAATCTAATAGTTTTCTTTTGAGAAATTATGATTGGGAAGAGCCCAATTATACACTCTATTAAATTATGTTATTATTTTTCTTTACAAATAAAAAATATGTAATTTGCAGTAAAACATTGTTTTCTTCTGATCCAGAAAAAGTGAAACATTTTTTTAAATGCTCTAGGGATGTAAAAAAAATATCTGGAATCTTTTGAAAACTAATTAATCGTTTTTAAAATGTAATTCCTTTGAACATTTGAAAGAATGTGTTTCGTCTTATCTTTTATTAGTTTATTTACTGCAAAATAAATAAAAGAATCAGTGAACATCTTGTAGGTGTATAAATTCCTAATGTTTTTCCGGAATAGTATATATCTAAACTATATTTTGTTCGACTTACAAGGATGGGGCAGGTGTCCGTACAGCTGTCTTCTCGCAGGGTGTTGTTTCCACGTCTTGTTTAAGATTGCGCGCATTTATTATTGTGTTCAATACTTTCTAACCAGAACGAAAGCTCTGAGAAAAAGATGTAAAGCAAAATTTATCTTTCCATGTTATATCCATGGATGAGTGGCGTAAGATGTAAAAAGTAAAGTAAAGTAAAGTCGTCGGGCGGCCTAATGTCGGTATCAGCCAATCAGAGAGGAGTCTATCCCCTTTTCACAAGCGCTAGACCAAGAAGATTGTTTTTTTTACATCTGAGGTGGAGCGCCACACCTACCACCAGCTCCTTACTTTACCGCACATATCCCTGTGCTACTCATAACGCTGAGTTGGCGAGGACCGGTTTCGAACTAGGAACCTTGTGGTTTCTAGCCGAACGCTCTACCGACTGAGCTAACCCGGCCCTGTAAACTAACCCGGCCCGGCGTAAGATGTACTAAAACCAATTTAACCATCATATTTATTTTCAAAACATTATCAAAAACATTACCAATTCATGTACCGTCAGTGGGCCTGATAAAATGCTTTCGCGGGCCGAATCCTTGGTGAGCCCCTGGTCTAGATGTACGGACGTCCAGTAGAATGTGTTCAATTTCAGTAAAACCAACTCAAATATAAATGCACTATTCAAATGAATATTTTCTTGCGCAAATAATTAAACGATTTACTGACCTCTGAAAGACGAAAATACGAAATGTTGCCGTTTATTATTCACTAGAAGCGGCTACCCGGCATCGCCTGGGTATACAGCATAAACGTCTTCGGCATAAAATGACCCAGTGGTCATGCCGTAAAATCCAACCAACCAACCAACGAACAATTGGAAATGTCAGGTGATTCTTCGAACTGGAATATTTTCACAGCATGTGATTTAATGAGATCATTAGTGGCTTCGAGATATGTTGGCTTCTATCCATGATTCTGTGGGGTTTTTTTATATGATGCCTGACAATATTCCATGAGTCTCATTGCTCTATCGTCGAATTATTTCTCTTGCACAAGATTTTTACCAAAATCCTCAGCGATGGAATCAGATGTCTTCGCTTCAGCCACTTGATAGGAAGTGTGAGAGGACGCTTCAAGCAAATTATATCTGTTGTGAAAATTCTCGGTTTTTTCTTGAGTACCTATGCAATCAAAAACAGACCATCATCACCTTCGATGTCATTCATATTTTTTTACCACCGTGTTTATTATTTAAAAACTTTGGATAGTTGACCTATGCTCGAGTCTCGTTGAGAGCACCTGTTCATCGAAATTAATGAGTATAACGTTATGGCTCTCATATCAGAATGGAGTGATGATGTATCATATCTTATTATAATGTAGATTGTGTGTTTTTCTGTTTGTAACCGAAACTATATTACTATTCAAGTCACAATTCTCTTTGTTATTTACGTCACATTCTAGAAGATTTTATTTTTATTTAAACCTCAATTATTGATAAAATTGCTTTATATTAATAATACTGTTGACAATATCTACATATTAATAACATGCAATTGTATTTATATATATTACAAAATAGCAGTTTACAGTGTGAATGGGAAGGCTAATTTGCATATTGATATAAAAAAATCTGATTTTAATAAATATGTGCTTGGTATTACTGATTTTTAATTGTTTGATTTTATCTTAATGAATATTAGCAAAAATCTCGAAGATAAACCTTAAAAGAAATCCGTTAACAAGAAGAAATAACTGTAATTTTATTCTTTACTTCCTATTTTAACTAAATAGTTAAATGAGGAAAATTTAGCGATGAAAGTCGAGTGTGGGGGAAGAGTAAGTTTCAGTTGTTCTATTTTTTGATTATACACCCTCAGTTTCAAATCTGTTTATCTGCATTCTTATTTAGTTTCATTAGCCTTTCTAAATTAATATAATATTTTATTACATTAAAACTTAAATACTTGCACCTGGAGGGTGCATACATTTGCTAGTAGAAATAATAGTTGTATACTTATCTCTGGGTCTGTACCATTTTGAGAGGCTCGAATCTGGTTGCTGGGTTGATGTTGAGTTGGCTGGCAATTCGTTTATGTTGGGAGTTTGGAAAACAACTTGGGATGCTGGAGGACATATTGCCTTGTGTTCTTTATAGATTTTTAGTACTAACACAAGGCCACTTTTTTTTCTCATGAAATTTTTTAATTTCCCCCAAGTCAAAACCACCCTGAGCAATAGCGACGTCTTAACTAGCCAGCGCAAAGGCCCAAACTCTCCTAACATTCTCACCTCTCCCTCTCTCCTTCTCTCCCACTTCGCCACGTGACACTTCTCGGCCAGTAAAAAAAAAATGCCATGTGGCGTTGTGCTGATTCATCCTTAAAAAACGTTCATTCTAACCTACAGTCTCTTTACCTTCTCTCTCTCTCTCTCTCTCTCTCTCTCTCTCTCTATATATATATATATATATATATATATATATATATATAAGGGTTTTGTAATTTGCTTGAAGCATTGTGTATATATTGGTTTGTTGTTGGTTTTGAAGGCTGTCACAATGCGAGTGTAAAGAAAATAAATACATGGTGTTGAGACTGACCAAATATACCGCACACACACACAACAGGATTACAGGCCACCTGATAGACAGTAAATTTACACGCCCGCACCAATCAAGCAATATCTGGAATGTTAGTCTCAGACACATATCAATAAAAAAGAGATCAGATGATCCTGTTAATAAATAAACAAAAAATTTAAAAAAAATAAAAATAAAAATAAAACCTTGCTTAGAGGCGAATCAAATCTGGAATAATAATTAAAATAAAATAAAAAGAAATGATCAGACACACAGACATAAGCACCACGCACACACACATACGCTTACATTTACACACACAAGCACGCACACACACACACTTACACACACAAATACACACATAAGCAAGCACCCCAACCACAAACATACACACACAGAATTTGGAAGACCCAAGACAGAACGAATTTAGCAGCCGCTAAAACAACTTCAGTTCCAGTATTCTTTTGATGATGGGAATTTTCATCCCGAAATATTAAGGAATAAAATGACAGGTTAACAAAAAACATCATAGTTACCTTCTTTTTTCTTTACACTCGCATTGTGACAGCCTTCAAAACCAACCAACAAACCAATATATATATATATATATATATATATATATATATATATATATATATATATATATATATATATTCATCCCCTCTACCTACCGCAAAATTCTAACAGAAAATACGCACACTACAGAAAGAAAAAAACAAACAAAAACTTCAAATAATCGAAGCTTTATATATAAAAAAAACCTCCCTTAAACAAAATAAACTTTGAATTAAGTCAACATGTTCTCAAATGCTTATAATTTCCCGCCCATTCCACTATTCCACTCCGTTTCTCACAACTTGTGCCCCCCTCCCACAAAAAATCACTACTGCATCGTTCGTTCAAACTACTACCAATTCCTACAACCTCCCCCTACCAATTGTTACTACCTCCCACTTCCAATTCCTACGCTACTGCTCGTTCTCCCTAAAAACGAGACACGGAACATACCATAAGTTTCCTACCTGATGATGGCAAATCGTATTGCCGAAAGCGCTCGTAATGAAACCTTTGGTGGACTGGTACACCAGTTCCACCCTGATACGAAAAAGATGACCAGGAAATTAGAAAGGATCGAACAAAAACTCGTCCGACAAGAATTGTCTGTACAGTTTAACACAACATATATATATATATATATATATATATATATATATCACATGTTACAATGAGCAATGAACCAGCTCAGTATTTAGATGGATAGTCACTTAGTAGTATGTGCTATTATAAGGAGCCCGTGGGACAGTATAAGCAGCGATTAATAAATAATCAGTATTACATGCTTTAAGGCGTGCTTAGCGAATCGGTTATCATCTTAGGATATGGAATCGGCGATCTGAGTTCAAATCCTGGATGTGTCGCGTTTTGTGGGGGGTGGGGTGTATGCATCCAACTATTCTCCTTCCAGCTATTGGTGTACAGTACGGCAGACTGAGCTCTCCTCCAAGATATTGGTAAACAGGAGGGCAGACTTTAGCTTTCGCATGACAACGAGTCCAGAAAAAGAAGGAGAATTCTGCAACACAAGTTTCATTTTTAAGATAAGATATAGATATAATGCTCCAGATACTTTATTTAAAAACTGTTTCATTTTTTTCAGGTCAGTTAACATTGAACCCCGTATCTTGAGAATCTGTGTTACGCCTCAAAGATACGTCGCTCAAAGTTACCTGACCTGAAAAAATGTAAAAGTTTTTAAATAAAATAACTGCTGTATTATATCTTTTATTTATTAATGTATCAACACTGAACATTTCATTAAATTCGGTTAATTCCCTGATTTTTTTGGTATTTTTTCTTTCGGCGGGGTGATGGTGGTGAATTTAGGTCCGTTAAGTACGATTTAACTGATACCGACTTTAGGCCACCCCGACGACTGACTTTTTATTAGAATTCGTAGTAATAAACAATTCATGCCGAATATCAATTCTGGTGAATTGCCAACAATTCCTAACAAATAATTATTAGTATTAGGAACTAATAATTATTAGTATTTTGAAACTATATTGCTGTAAACAAATTCTTTGTGTTAAATATGAATACTTGATACTATATAAACCGCGTGCAAAAAAAAAAAAGCTCTCAAGAAACAACTACACAAAAAATGTAAATATAAACATACAATATGGGCGATTCCCTAAACTCTAGGAATAAAATAACCCAAGATGGATTGACATGACGTTAAAATCAATCAATCTGAGTGGGTAAAAATTAGCATAAAAAGTTAAAAATTAAAAATTCGTAAAAAAGTGGTGTTATAAGTATTTTTTGTTTCTTTTTTATTGGCTGAGTAGTCATGACTTTTCATGTCTACATGCGTTTAGAATTTCTCTTCTTTGGTTTAATAATTCGCTTGTTTTTTTTGTAATTAGTTATGGCGCGCTTTTCCTCCGAGCAAAGTTGGCCAAATTTGTCTCCTGCTTTTATTTATTGCATTTCTTTATAATTTCCCATCTCAAGATGGGGTTTATTCTGAATTTTTATTTTATTTTCCACACATGATTAGATAAACTCGTTTTGTGTCTATTATACACACATAAACAGAAAGGAGAAATGTCTAAAAGTGTGTGTACTGTAGGAGGAATATGTAAAATAGTATGTATGTTTCATGGCTTTTCTTGGCTGGTTTGAGCAATTTTTAGTACTCAACACACACACACACACACACACACACACACACACATATATATGTATGTATATATATATATATATATATATATATATATATATATATATATATATATATACAAGTTTTGTTGAATTGAACTGAAAATACACACACACTACATAGAGAAAAAAACAAACAAAAACTTCAAATAATTGAAGCTTTATATATAAAACAAAAAAACCTACCCTAAACAAAATAAACTTTGAAGTAAGTCAACATATCCTAAAATGTTTATAACTTTCTGCCTACATTACTTCCATTATTCCCCCTCCCCTTATCACAACCTGTGCGCCCCCCCCTCCAAAAAATCACCACTGCTTTGTTCAAACTATTACCATTCCAAAAAACTCCCACTACCAATTGATATTACCTCCCACTAATTCCTTGCTACTACTCGTTCTCGTTAAAAACGAGACAGGAAAACTATTCCATCGTTTCCCACCTGAGAATGGCAAAGTGTATTGCCGAAAGCGCTAGTGTTGAAACATTCGGTGGACTGTTATACCCGTTCCACCCTGATACCAGAAGGATGGCCCGAAGATTGGAACGGTTCAATGAAAGACTTGTCAGACAGGAATTGTCTGTTCAATTCAACAAAACTTGTATAAAAGAAAAAATGCTGCCAAAGTACACTTATATATATATATATATATATATATATATATATATATATATATATAATATATGTGTGTGTGTGTGTCTGTGTGTGTGTCTGTGTGTGTGTACATATGCACATTCTATATGTAAATTGTTATAAGTCTAAACCAACATATCTTAAACTTCATCTATTAACAATTGCAAAAACAAATTACAGTTTGACATTAGGCTGCTATATGCAGCTTAATGTCAAACTGTAATTAACAATTAGATAATCATTTTGAATATTTTACACATCAATTTTACACAAAATCATAGGGGAAATAAGAGGTTTTATCTACTTGTATGTTTTTTTTTTTTTTAGTTTACAACTTGTTACTGAAAAAAGGGTGAGAGTAAAAAATAATTTTAAAAATTGATTACAATTTTCCCAAATAAATTTTTCCATTTAAAGCGATAATACAATTTTTCACTTATTTCTCATAGGTTGTTATTTATTCTATGTATTGAAGATTTTGGGTAATGTAATGTAAGCAGTGGCGTAGTTTTAGTTACAGACAAATTGAGACCGAATCTTCATTATTAATAGAAATAGATATTAAATATCGATATTAAAAACCGATATCAATATTATGTTAGACAATATAATATTATAATATATATATAATATAATATATATATATATATATATATATATATATATATTTGATATGGATATTAAATATGGATATTAAAATATATAAAAGTAAAGATGTCGGGGTGGCCTAAAGTCAGTATCTGCTAAACGGCGTGGGAGTCTATCTCCTTTTCATTAGCGCTAGACCAAGAAGATTGTTTTGGAGTCTGGGTTGGAGTTCCACACCTACCATCACCTCATCACTTTACAGAACAGATCTCTGTGCTACTCATACGCTGAGTTGGCAAGGGCCGTTATCAAACGCGAAACCTTGTAGTTCCTAGTCCGACACTCTACCGACTGAGCTAAGCCGGACCGATATAATGCATAATGTATATATAAAAGTATATCTTATTATAATAGAGATTCGCTGTCTGTCTGTGACCGAAACTACGTCACTGTTTACGTCACAATAACCTCAGCAATTGCGTAAGTTTATCAATGAGTATTTAGTTTAGTCTTATTATTACTGATATCTCTATGAAAATCTGAGTTAGATTTGCCTTAAAACAGCCTATGATATTACGTTTGAATCCTGTAATGTGTCTTATATATCACTGAGAAATGAAGGTTTACACAACATATGGCGAACTTAATTTGCATACTGGTTTTGAATAAATAATTACTTGGTGTTATCTAATATTATTGTTTTATTCTTCAACGTATTAAAATCAATCCTATGAATGATTTTATATTAAAATGTAATGAGAATAGCTGTAATCTTTTTATATACGTTCTTATTTAATCTCGCGAGTCTTTCTAACTTAATATAATTCATTATATTAAACCTTAAATAGTTACGTCCAGAGGGTGCATGGTCTTACTAGTTATATATAATATATAGTATATATAATATATATATAAAAGTATAATGTATATATTTAGTATATCATTATCATATTAGTGCAGTGCCCTGTAAGTCTTGATGAGGTTGTTGGCCATTGCTATATAGCAAGTGCTAATACTATCTATATATTAATACTGGTGTTCTTAAATCTTCCATCCGTTATCATCCTGCAACTTCCTCTGGTTAAAAATGAAACTGTCCAAATCGTCTAAGATGGGAATACAGATTACCGGGTGTCGCTTAATGGCAGATTTCTTATTTGTCCATTTTATTCCACCAAACCTTAATAATGAAACATTCTAAATGGTTTTGCGTCACTTAAATGCCCGAATGAATTGAAAAGAAAAAGAAGTTACATGTTTGTTTTATTTGTAATATTGAAATTGTGAATTATGGAATATATTTTGGTAATTTTGATCTTATGTCGGCTAGACCTCCTGTCCTAATTTACGCTATGTTTTAGCAAGCCAGCACCAGACGAATTTCCAGCCCAATTTTTTTTCCAAGTCGTGTTTTTATCACTTGTATTTTTGTATTATTTGTTGAAAAAAACAACAGTAGGATTTATATGTAACGAAATTGTAAATCATAGTTTCTGTCTTAAATAACTTCTCTTGATTTTTGTTTCGTTTCGTGAAAATTCTACGCTATTATTAACTTAATGTTGTAAAAGTCGACAACCTTGAGACACCAGTGAGGATTGAATCAACTACACTAGAGAATTGGTTTTATGAGACGAACTTGTTTATATTAGAATCCAGCATGATGTCTGAAGCTCGGATAACGAGCGATATGAGACTTCATGTTTCTCATAAGAGTTAATCAAAATTGAGGTTTTTGGCAGTTAGATTAGACCAGAATAGAGCCAGCTCGAAAACATGAAACGAAACCCTTTCATTCAATGTGTTTGTTAGAATCAATCTTAATTTCTGTATTAACATTTCCATGCACAGACGAATTCATGATTCACTCATAAAAATAAGGACAGATGATATTTAGCAAATAATAATGGGCCAAAAGAGTGAGGGTCGTAATGAGAATCAAACTCATATTCAGAAGAGTGTTGAAGATTTTTCAGCTCCACCAAAAAGAGAAAATTATCATCCAGTTGCAAGTAGCTGCTTCTCCTAGACTGTTTGCCAATCATGGCTAGAGTAATACTGCCCTGTTATTTTATCAATAAGTAAATAAAATCGGTGGGGCGGCCTAATGTAGGAATTAGCCAGACAACAAGGGAGTATATCACATTTACATTAGTGCTAGACCAAGAATATTGTTTTTAGCGTGTGAGGTGGAGCACCACACATACTATCAGTTCCTCACTTTACCTCACAGATCCCTGTGCTAGTCATATGCTGAATTGGCGAGGGCCGGTGTTGAACTTGGAACATTGTGATTCCTAGGCAGACGTTCTACCGGCAGAGATGGGAGGACTGGATAGATTCATGCTTTCCCAGAAATGTTTTCCCTGGAATTTGAACTCTATCTTCTGCATTGTACCGGTGTTAAATGCTATTCTATTAGTATTATCTGTGTTATTCGGACTATTGTCCTCATCTCATTGATATCTGTACAACGTTTAGGCCGATGGGCCCTCCGGCCTTCTTCAGGCATTTCTTGTCGGACCGGGAACCTTCTCTGACTGGGGAACCACCTCGAACTCGGGAACCTTCTTTAAGAACTCAGGAACCATCTTGTCGTAATCGGGAACCTTTTGTCGTAATCGGGAGCCTTCACGGAACTTTGAACCTGTTCCTGAGTTGAAAAGAAGGTTCCCAAGTTCGACAAGAAATACCTGAAGAAGGCCGGAGAGCATATCGACCGAAACGTTGTACAGATAACAATGAAGATGAGGACAATAGTCCGAATAACACAGATAATACTAATCATCAAGCCTCATCTCAAACATTCATAGCTATTCTATTAGTTGGTTTCTTTTTATGCAAATTGCTTCTCGGATTTGCAGTCGTTTTTATTGTTATTTTTATAGAATATTTTAGTATTATTGTGATAATCATATGATCCATTTGTCGAAGGATGTGAATTTGTCGATGCTGTTGTTATGTTTTCTGTTTATAAGTGGTGGTTGGTTGGTTGGTTAGAATTTACGACATGTCAACCCTTGTTGGGTTATTTCATGCCGAAGACATTTTGTTTCATTCATTCATTCTTGTTGAGCATTTTTTTTCAAACTCATTTTTTATTTACATTTTTAATACTCATTTTTTAATCTATTTAACCCATAGATGGAACCACTATACTAGCACTCCGGGTAGGTGTGGACCTGGGAGTAATAGCGAGTTAAATAGTAATATATTTTAAAAAATATATTAAAAAGTTTTACATCTTTAAGATACACGGATTTTTTGTTGTAATTGAGTTGCTCAGTAAACACCGACTGAAAATAAATAAAGCACAATTAAATAATGATTATGAATGATGTATTTGACCCAATATCCTAATAGTAACAATTACTGGGTATGACGTTAAACTGCATCTAATGGAAAGTTCCTTCGAGTCCCCCTTCATCCCTATTCTCCCAGATATTAATTCTCCGGACCAGATCGAATCTCCTGGTCCGGAGGATTCAATCTATAGGTTAAATAGGATGAGTTTTATAAATTGTTTAAAAATGAGTTTAAATTTCTTTAAAATGAATACACATCAAGAATTAATTAAACAAGACTTCGTCGGCACAAAATAACCCAACAAGGGTTGACATGCCTTAAAATCTAACCAACCGAACTGATATTAACTACCACCCCAGATCAGAGTAGATCTTGTACCCTGGTGAATTCAGTCCTCACATGGGATGTCATATTTATAGGCTTGTATCATGATAAGTGAGGCATAGTATGTGTATGAAAGTTTCCATGGGTACCATGGTCGGGTAGAGGACGACTAATCAGGCACACCTCGGCATGTCTAAATCAGGTGGATGTATGGACACCCAGCATTGCTAAAACAAGAACTGTCAAAGGGTGGATGAGCTCCAGGGAGTCAACATCCGTCCACATCAACAGTAAATACGATTGGAGTACATACTACTCACATGAATCCTCAAATGGGGTGGATAGAACTCCTTAGCGTTGGACAGCAATCCATCTAGACAAGGAAATGTCAGTATTATTTGTATTATTCGGACTATTGTCCTCATCTTTATTGTTATCTGCACAACGTTTCGGCCGATGTGCCCTCCGGCCTTCTTCAGATATTTCTTGTCGGACTCGGGAACCTTCTCGGACTCGGGAACCTTCTCAGACTCAAGAACCTTCTTTTCGAACTCTGGAACCTTCTTGTCGTAATCAGGAACCTTCTTGTCGTAATCGGGAGCCATCACAGAACATTGAACCTAACCCTTTATTCAGTCAACGGGAGTATCCTGTTCTCATTCGCTTTAACCATAGCTGGGGTAGAGGCGTTAAGCTGTGTTAATTATTATTCTATGTTACTGCTGCCCCTGGCCAGGATTAAACCTGCAGTCTAGAGATAACTGTCACTTAGAACTGTCTTAACCTAACTCCTTTATCCACTAGGTCATGTGTCCAATTGGACACATTCAAAAATTCAGAGAAAGAAATATCAGTTATAAAACTATAAGGCTATACCTCATTCCAAGGAAAGGTTAGGAGAATAAACAGCGAAATCAAATCCGGTGTCGGAGTCCCTAAGATGGTGTGATGCTGAACTTTGAAACCACTACAACTGAATTCAAACCTGTTAAACTCCGCTTAAGAAATTGACCTTGTGTTGCATTCTGCTCGTGCGGAGGGGTTGGTAAATGTATATAGTCTGACAAACATGTCTTCTTCGGCCATTTTGCTTGGTTTTGTTGTAAGAATGTGAAAATCATCTCCATGTAACGTTGATATGAGGCCAAAATGTCATACATTAATTTGACCCTGTTTTAGTCTGCTGTGTCATTCAAACCTGGCTGGGCTGGTGGGGTGTTTACACACTACAATACAAAAATGTATATAGTGTTACTATTATGTAAATATACTCATACTGCTGTTTCATTATATCTCTGTAGTCACTGATGACAGATTGGTTACCTGGTATCTGTTATTATTCATCTAATATAATACAATAAGAATAATTACGATATATCATACTGTTGTCTTATCTTGATTGTGTATAACACAACACTCGGGCCACTGTAACCTCAGCTGTTTTAGGTGTCATTTTTATTTATTATTTTAATTACTTAAAATAAGTCATCTTCAGATGATTACCCATGAATTCAAACGCTGTTTCAGAGCTTAAATTGTTACTGTCACTCAAGGGTAATCCAAGCAGCATAAATGCACACCACTACGACTATGTTGTTACCAAACTGTATTGTTTTTTCCCTCTCCTTTGGACCCACGGCTGCGTGGAGAAAGGAAGCTACTGTTTGGTCAACAGCTCATCCTCCATATCAGTTTGCCCAGGCTACATGGTTCCATGTATTTTTGACACTACGCCATCGTCATTAGAAGACAGTTGGATGCCAACGAGTAAGTATTCCTGTTGTAGAACAATTTTTAGATAGTAAGTTCTGTATGAAGTTTTGGAACTCTGGGAAGTGTAGAGTACCATTTTATCGCTATTACACCCAGGTTCACTCTGGCCTCGAGTATCCCATTTATAGGTTTAAGAAAAAATATCTTTAAGAATTTAGTTTAAATAAACAGAATTTGGATACACATCAAGAATGAATAAAAAAAACCCAGATGTCTTCGATATAAAACCCAACATGGGTTGACATGTACAAATCCAACGAACGAACGAACCAACCAACCAACCACCAACCAACAGACCTAATAGTAACTACCACTCCAGATTAGAGTAGACCTTCTATTCTGGGGAATTCAATCCTCAAAAAAAAAACAAAAACAAAAAAAAACACAAGAAGATGGCTGAGTATTCAAAATAAAGATGAGGACACTTGTCCGAACATTTTAAATGATAAAAATTGTCTAGCCTCATTTCAAAAATTCAGAATGAATACAAGACGTTACGGCATGAAATAACCCAATAAAGGTTGACAATCTGTAGAAAAAATAATCAACGAACAAACCAAGCAGCCAACATAATAGTAACTACCACTCCTTATCAGTGTAGATCTTGTACCCTGGGTAATTCAATCTTCACGAGAAACACCAGAAGAAGGCCAGAGGGTACATCGGCCGAAACGTAGATGAGGACAATAGTCAGAAAAATACAAATGATAAAAATTATAAAGCCTCATCTAAAAATTCAGACAACTAATCCTCACCGGGTATGTCATATATATAGACTAATGCCATGTTAAGTGAGGTTGTCGTAGAACAATTTTTGAAAGTTAGTTCTGTTTGCAGTTTCTTGTGTATTTGATTCACACCGAGAATCTCAAAATTGTACCAATTCACACTAAGCATAGCAGATATTAAAATAACTTCGTATTTCTTGCAGCAGTAATTAGAAATTCAGTCATATGGTTCATATCTATGAAATTTTATTCTTACGTGTTAGTAAAATATCGTGATATGTGATAAGTTGAAATGTTAATTACGTACGAAGGGTTTGTTCTTTAGTTTTCAATTTTTTTTTTAAATCAAAGAAAAAGTAGACAATAAAAAACGATGTTTGAAAAGAAGGAAAAAAGGGGAAATAGAAGGAAAGGGTAAGAAAAGAGTGAGAAGAAGGTGAGAAAGAGGGAAAAGAAGAAAAGTAGATGACAAAGAGGAAGAAAAAAAAGATGATGAAACATAGAAAGAAGGAAAAGAAGAAAAAGTGAAAAAGAGGGAGGAAACGAAGATGAAAAAGATGTAAAAGAAGAAGATGGGAAAGAGGGGGAAGAAGAAAAAGATGAAAAAGATGTAAAAGAAGAAGGTGAGAAAGAGGGAAAAGAAGAAAAGTAGATGACAAAGAGGAAGAAGAAAAAGATGATGAAAAATAGAAAAAAGGAAAAGAAGGCGAAAAAAAATGAAGAGAAGAAAAAGTGAAAAAGAGGGAGAAGACAAAGATGAAAAAGATGGAAAAGAAGATGAGAAAGAGGGGGAAGAAGGAAAAGATGGAGAAGAAGGATAAGGTGAGAAAGTGGGAAAAGAAGAAAAACGATATGACAAAAATGAAGAAGAAAAATATGGGAAAAGAAGCTGAAGAAGAAAAGAAAAAGAAGGCGAAAAAGGGAAAAGATAAAGAAGGTGAAAAAGGGAGAGAAAAAGAAAAAGAAAAAGAATGTGTCAAAATGAAAGAAGAAAAAGATGATGATAAAGAAGGAGAACAAGAAAAAGTGGGAAAAGTAGAAGAAGCGAAAAGAGTAGAAAGAAGAGAAATATGAAAAAGATGAAGAAGAAAGTGAGAAAGAGGGAAAATAAAATAAGGTAAAAGAGAGAGAGAAAAAGGCAAAAAAGAGGGAAACGAAGAAAGAGATAAAGAAGAAAAAGATGATGACAAAGAAGGGGATGAAGGAAAATAAGGTGTAAGAAGGAAGAAGAAGAAGAAGAAGAAGAAGAAGAAGAAGAAGAAAGGGCAATAGTATGAAGAAGAAGAAAAAGGAGGAGGAGAGGGAAGAGGAGGAGTGGAGGAGGATGGGGAGGAGAAGGAGGAGACGAGAAAGAGGAAAGGAAGGTGAAAAAAAGGAAGAAGAAAAAGATGACTAAGAAAAAGAAAAGGAGGCAAAAAAGGGAAAAATGAAGAAAAAGATGACAAAGAAGGGGATGAAGGAAAATAAGGTGTAAAAAGGAAGAAGAAGAAGAAGAAGAAGAGAGAGGAATAGTGTGAAGAAGAAGAAGAAGAAGAAGAAGAGGAGGAGGAGGAGGAGGGGGGGATGAGGAGGAGAGGGAGAAGGAGGAGGTGAGAAAGAGGGAAAGGAAGGTGAAAAAAGGAAGAAGAAAAAGAGGACTAAGAAAAAGAAAAGGATAAGGAAAAAGAGGTAGAAGAAGAAGATCAGGAAAAATAGGGAGAAGAAGAAGGCAAAAAAGGGGGAAAATGAAGGAAAAGATTAAAAAGATGGAGAAGGAGGATGTGAGAAAGAGAGAAGATGAAAAAGAGGAAGAAGAAGAAGAAGAAGAAAAAGAAGATGACGAAGAGGAAGAAGAAGAAGAAAAAGAAGGCGACAAAGAGGAAGAAGAAAAAGATGAGGAAAAAGAGAGAGAAGAAAAAGAAAATATAAATACATATGATTATCTTCAGTACATGAACTGAGAAAATGATAAGCTGTCACTTTTGACTTTACTCTATATTCATTGCAGAGGACATTTACTTCCTGGGAAGATACATTAAACATTTAAAATAATAACTTTCCATCTTCGTAAGAAGCGGCTAAAAGCCTAAGCCTAAGCCTAATCTAATGTGTACATAGAAAGAAAGAAAGAGAATTTAAATAAAATATGAACAACTGAAATACAACGTAAATATTTGAACTCAAATCGATGGTGGACATCAAAGTTGTGTATAATCGCACTATAATAAATAATAATCAAATGTACTTATCTAGTTGACTTGTAAAGAATATCTCCCTAAAGTCTCCCAAAAGTTCAGTGGTATTTGCTATGCCCCGAAAACTACAGAACGATAATGTTTGATCTGGTATATAATGGTAAACTTTATTCTGAGATTGGCAAATCATATAGTCAGGAAGATATCTTGTTTAGTAAGGACGTCCAATTAGACGTATAAAATTTATCCACCCCCTCCCTATGTTTAATACAATGAAATGTGAATAAAGGTTAATATTATGTTCAAATTTTTCAACCATTCAAACGAAGAAACATTAAAAGAAATTCCTGAAGATTTTAAAAACTTTTTTCAGTTTAAGGAAAATAATGAAAATTTTGAACGAAAACAATGTTTACATTTTCGAAACCATTAAATCAATTGAAATTTAACATAGCCAAGAAACAATTTACGACTCCAGACTTTTAAAAACTTCTATGAAAAATCAATTAAGAGTGACATTTTCACGAAAAGTTTGATATATATCCACCTGTTGACGAAATTATGTTTTAAAATAGTTTTTTCCTTAAATATATTAGGGGGGATATTTTTTACGAGGTCGCCTCCTGCCTTTTTTATTTTATGAAATCTGAAAAAATGAAGCAATAAAAAACTATTTTTAATTTTTTTCTATAAAGATAAAAGTCTGAATAATTATATCAAAAATTTCTTTGAAAAGAATTTCTTAGCAATTCAATTAAGAAACCAAATAAAAGTTTCCAAAGAATAATATTGTGACATTTTTTAACATAATTAAGAATTCATGTTTTTTTTGTTTTGTTTTTTACTAAAATAAATCACGTATAAAACTCATAAAAATCTTCTGTAAGATTTATATATTATTCAGACTCTTATCTTTGTAGAAAAAAATTAAAATCGTTTTTTATTGCTTCATTTTTTTCAGATCTTATAAAATATTTATTTATAAAATTTATAAATATAAACATTGTTTTCGCTCATAATTTTCATTATTTCTGTAAGCTGGAAAATTTTTA
The DNA here is from genome assembly GCA_023376005.1 of Doryteuthis pealeii. Taxonomy (NCBI): domain Eukaryota; kingdom Metazoa; phylum Mollusca; class Cephalopoda; order Myopsida; family Loliginidae; genus Doryteuthis; species Doryteuthis pealeii. Next base: position 56,671,177 of record CM042147.1, on the reverse strand, counting down.
AAAATCGTCAGGAGATTTTTTAATGTTTCTATTTTTGAATGGTCCAAACATTTTGAAGATAATAATAAACTTTATTCAAGTTTCACTGTGTTAAATATAGGGGGGTCTTATACGTCAAATTGGACGGCCCTATTCTTTAGTATTGCCGAAAACTTATATATTTACCACCTTGTCGGTTGTGGATATAGAAATGTTTCGTTTGGGGGGTCGATTTAAATGTGTGATGGCGTTGTGTTCGTAATAGTAACAATTCTATACTTTTCAACTATTCTTTTGGATGGATATGGTTGGGTCTGTCTGTATCTGTTGGTGGATGTTTTGTTGTGGTGGATTGAATTCTCGCTGTCTTCGTGTCAGGGAATTACTTTGGAATATTTTAGGATATCTTTTCCTGTGCTGTTGATAGTTTTTAATAACAACACAAGACGTTCGGGCTTTTTTACGCTGGGCTCATTTATCTTATCTCATGTAAAAATGCCTTGGGAAACAGACACTCATCTTGCGTCTGTTCCCTTCAACCGCCGTTGACTGTCTCTTTCTCTCACTCGCATCCTAGCCTTGTGCTGACCAGTCAGAAATCGGCAAGTAGCGTTTCATATGTCATTTCAAAAAATATTTTAACTTTCCATTTAACGACATATCAAACTACCTTGGGTTATCATATACATAGTGGTTAAGGAATCGCGTTCGTGGTACATTCATATTTACAATTTTGTGCAGTTATTACTTAATATATTTTTGTACACAGTCCTATCGAATACGAATAATTCTAAACAAATTCATTTGATCCATGGATGGGACTCTAGCAAGTACTACCACTATGCACCAAAGTGGACATGAGAGTATTGGCGATAAAAAGTAAAAAAAGTAAAGTCGTCGGGGCGGCCTAAAGTCGATATCAGCCAGTCAGCGAGGGAGTCTATCCCCTTTTCAATAGCGCTAGACCAAGGAGATTGTTTTTAGCATCTGAAGTGGAGCGCCACACCTTCCATCAGCTCCTTACTTTACCGCACTGATCCCTGTGCTACTCATACGCTGAGTTGGCGAGGACCGGTATCGAACTAGGAACCTTGTGGTTTCTAGCCGAACGCTCTACCGACTGAGCTAACCCGAGGGGAGTCCATACTTCAGAGATCTTCAGAACTGGACCCTCACCATAAAATTCAGTTTTGTGTCGTATCTAGAGAACTCCTTTGTTGGAATTGATAGTGGTGGTGGTAGTGGTGTGGTGCGTTCTTACAACAACGGGATGCAGACTAACTCAATAGTTGCCATTCCCTCTTCCCTAACCACTAAGCATAAAATAACCGTTTTTCATACTTTCTTTTTAATAATTTTTATAGGTGATACACCCTATAATACTAATGGAATGCGCCGACAGGTTACTATAAATAACAGGGATAATTGTGGCTTAGCAGTAAGCCAATGCGAGTATGCCAATAACTCTGTTCGTCGGACGTAATTTCCACATCTCTCTATTGTATTTGTCTACTTTCTGTTAATACATTTTTCTACATTTGTTACCCGTCGTTTTGTTCTTATTTGACCCCTTAAAACCTCACAACAATAATGAAAATAAATTTTGATTTTAGATATTCAAGACTGACCATATCCATCTTTCCTTAGGTTGATTGGTTGGTTTTTTAGTTGGATTTTACGGCATGTCAACCCTTGTTAGATTATTTTTTCTGAAGACGTTTTGTTTTATTCATTCTAGATGGGTACTCATTTTCACTAACATATCTTTTAAAATTCATTGGTTTCTATTGAGCTCATAGGTGGGACGCTAACAGGTCCTACCACTGGACCTACCAATGGACCTGTGAGTAATAGTGATGAAGGGGTACAACCCCAGAACTCCAGTATTGATACTTCACCACCAGATAGAGTTTAACGTCATACCCAGGACACTAAGACACTCAGCTATCGCCTTATAGTACATATCTGATAAAAAGGTGGGGGTTTGCCATAACAGAATTGGGACAATCGTATAGGTGCTGGGGTTTGATAAGATCAGTCGATTGATCGGAGGAGGCCTCTCCGACTAACCTCTTAGCCTAAGTAAGGGCCAAATTAGCTTGTCATGGGCTGCTCAACCACCAGCGGCCAATCCTTAAGCATCACAGGTTGCCATCAACGGCTAACAGGTGGCCCTATTGGGGTTGGGTCTCGTGGAACATCCCATACTTGCGAATTTGTGTCACATCCTACCTGTGGCGAACGGATTGGATAAATATCTACTTCTGACCTTGTGCCAAACTAATCTAAGCCCAATTACAAAGGGAACTTTGTACGCTCAACTAGCGCGCCATTGTTAGCGAGTTCGTTTCTCTTTGTGACGTCACTCACTTACCTGAAGCAAAGAAAACGCACTGCTTGACGTGTCTTTCTCGTATAGTTATTTACTAAGCTTAGCTTTGATGTGGCACAATGCCAGAAGTATGGTACTCCCAATAAGAATCGAACTCACTAACATTGGTCTGCAAAAATGGACATTTCTAATGTGAGGATAGCAAGTCTGCTCGAGTCTTCAGGACTCTTCTAAGTGTCGTAGCCAATTTTAGTAATGCTGTTGTCTGGATAGTTTCAATTATTCTCTAATCTCTCGTTCGATTAGTCTCTTTTCCACGTCATTGGAGACTGTTCCAGGTGCTCAAAATACCATTGGTATCACTGTCATTTTCATGTTCTATACTCTTTTTAGTTCTCAATATATTCTATACATTTCCTCTGCGTATGTTGACATATGTGGGTGGAGTAGAGAAAATACAAACGAAATGGACAAAAATATTCTGAAGCAGATTTGGTGGTTGGTTGGATTTTACGGCATGTCAACCCTTGTTGGGTTATTTTATGCTGTAGACATTTTGTTTGATTCATACTTGAAAGGGTATTTAACATTTTTTCTCTAAACCAATCTTTTAAAGCCATTTTTACACTCTTCTTTTTTATTTTACTAATAGATAGGACCCTAACAGGTACAAGCAGACTGGGTCAAAAAAAGTAAATCTATGACCACTTACCTCCCATCTCGCAGGCAATGAAGTCTGGGCGTTGCTTGAGAAGTAGAAACGAACTCGGTGTTCTCCTATGGCCAACCAACAAAAATGACATTCATCAATTTTGTACGGATGACGTCTAGATGACTAAGACTATGATCAAAGAAAAAGAGAAAGGGAGAGAGAGAGAGAGAGAGGGGAGAGAGAGAGAGAGAGAGAGAGAGGAGTGCAAGAAAGAGAGAGGGGAGAGAGGCGAAGAGAGAGAAAGAGGAAGAGGAGAACAGAGAGAGAGAAAGAGAAAGGGGGAGAGAGGCGAAGAGAGAGAAGAGGAAGAGGAGGGAAGAGAGAGAGAGAGAGAGAAGGAAAGAGATAGGGAGAGAGAGAGATAGAGGGGCGAAGAGAGAAAAGAGGAAGGGGAAAGAGAGAGAGAAAGAGATAGGGAGAGAGAGGCGAAGAGAGAGAAAGAGGAAGAGGAGGAAAGAGAGAGAGAAGAGAGAGAGAGAGAGAGGCGAAGCCAGAGAGAGAGAGAGAGAGAGAGAGAGAGAGAGAGAGAGAGAGAGAGAGAGAGCACAGACACAGATGCAGTAGATGAAATGATATTAAAATTACTTAAAGCGATTTGTACCACCAGAAAAACATAATAAAAAGAGAAGTTTCTCAATAAAATTAAGATTTGCAGCTGTGTCAACTTTGCAGGCGAAAACAAATAATAAAAATAAAAATTCTTTTCGATTTAAACAAAGGGAAAACCGTGATCAACTGGTTGGTAAAGAAAGGAGTTGGCCGCCCAGATGACGGAAAAAAGAAAATAGATATGTAAAAAAGATAAAAGGAAATGAAAAAAAAAATAGCGAAGGAAGGAAATAATCATGAGGAATAAATACATCGCGGGAAAAATAGAAAGAAAGAAAAAAGAAAGGAATGAAAGTGAATATCCTATTATAATGGAGATTCGGTGTCTGTAACCGAAACTACGCCTCTTCTTAAGCAACAATACCTTCAAGAATTGTGTAAGTTTATCAATAAGTATTTAATTTATAGTCAAAATCCTTGACAATAATACATAAAATAAATCTTATTTATCCTATTTATTAACGATGTCTCTATGACGTCAAAATCATTAGTATATAGAATAATAAATCTTATTAAATCTTATTAAAGATGTCTCAATGAAAGTTAGAATTGCCTCAAAACTGTCCATGTTATTAGTGCATTTAAAATCCTGCAATGTATCTTATATATCACTAAGACATAAAGGTTTACATAATATTTGGTGTGGTTAGTTTGCATAATGCTTTTAACAAAACCGGGTTTAGCAAAGAATTACTTGGTGCTATTGATCTCTGATATTACTTTATTCTCCAGTGTATTAAAATCAATCCTATGAGTGATTTTATATAGAAATTAATTAAAATAAGTGTAATCTTTTATATGTGTTCTTATTTAATTTCCTGAGTCTTTCTAATTCGATACATTTCATTACAATTTAAATACTTACGCCCGGAGGACGCGTATTCTTACTAGTTCAGTTAAGGAAGAAAGAAGAAAGAAAGAAAAATGAATTTAGAATTAAACAAACGAGGAAAGAAAAAAGGAAAAAGTGCAGTTGTAAGGAAAAGAAAACGGAAAAAAGAAAAGAAAATACAAAATTAAAAAAAAAATGGAAACAAAAAAGAAAAGAATGAAATAAAGTTAAAACGACAAAAAGACAAGAGAGAAAGAAATTCATTATAAACACTAGTACAAAATAAAAAACACCCTCCGGACGATGTAAAAATAGATTTTTGAAACATATTGCCTGAGGGGTGGGAGTAAAAAAATTCAATGTCAGCGAGTTTGTACCCTAAGTAAGTAAAATCATCAAATTCATTAAAGGATCAAAAAAATACAACAATTTGAAATGTAAACTTTAAATATGTATTAAAATAAAACAAACTATATATAGATATATAATACCAGTCATGTATTTATTAAAACTTGTTTTAAAAAACAATGAAGACTGTCTAATGTTGCATATTCAAATAATTTTGAGTGTATTTATTTCTGTGTTATAACGATTTGGGTAATGTGACGTAAGCAATGACGTAATCTTTGTTACAGACAAAAACCGGAAGCGAATCTCCATTATTAATAGATTAAATATCGTATTTCTTATGATTTTAGGATAACTTCCAAATGTATCAAAACGTATAGAACATTTTATCTACTAATCGTGTGACGATCTTCACGTTCGTTACGATTTTTGTGGCTATTTTAAGCTTCAAATGAGAGCATTTTACAGTGAAGATCCCTTGTGTTAAGCAGAGGCTGATCCTTAATGAAGAATCCTTTGGTTGTTCCTTGGTGCCCCTTAATGTTGGATGTGATTCTTTGGTTGTTCATTAGTGTTGGGTAAAATCTTACGTTCAGCAAAGTCCTTGGTTGTAGGTCCATTCGTTAATGTCGAATAACGTGCATATGAACGGCTTTCAAGATCGGCGATTAAATAGTTAATTAACCACGTATTCGAACTCTTGATTGGCTGGGTTTAATCTACGTGACCATACAGAGTCTATAAGCACAACTAATATGTCCCAAATATTCCAACCTCTCAAACACACCTCCACAAATTCATGACACATCCTCTCTCTAGTGTGCTGAATGTGGTAGGGTCCACCCTTTTTTAATAAAGTGTTGTCCCTCCTCACAAGGGAAGGTGGTTTTGTTGCATGACGTACTACTTATATTCTTTATCATTTCTATTTCTTCTATGCTGCTCTGCTAGCCTGACTCTCTGGTCTTCCAGTCTTCTTTTTGTGACTTCTTGGGTTGACTTGGGTGTTTCTTCATCTCTCTATATTACATAATTGATGGATAGCCTATTAATTTTGTACAGTAAGTGTAGCGTAGATTTAAACATAACAGTTGGTGGAAATATATAGGGATGGTAAGTAGCACGATGTGACCCTGTATTGACCTACACTTCCGGTTCGCCTGTGCAAACTTGGGAGGTTAGCTAGAGAAAATGTTTCTATGAATGTTTGAGATGAGGCTTGATGATTAGTATTATCTGCGTTATTCGGACTATTGTCCTCATCTTCATTGTTATCTGTACAACGTTTCGGCCGATATGACCTTCGGCCTACTTCCCGAGTCTGAGAAGGTTCCCAAGTCCGACAAGAAATACTTGAAGAAGGCCGGAGAGCATTTCGGCCGAAACGTTGTACAGATAACAATGAAGATGAGGACAATAGTGTGAATAACGCAGATAATAGAGAAAATGTTCTGGCCGCTTAAGTGGAACTGGTCGTAATGGCTAGTTCCGTTCAATTAGCGAAATTCTCGCACGTGGGTAGTTGATATGTTTGGGCGTTTTAATTGGCCGATTCAACCAACGCTGTTTTAGAACAGTTTACAAATATAGGTCGCGGTCTTTAGCACACATTATACCCTGAAATACACTAACAACGCCCGTCCAAAGCGATCACCTATTGTACTCTAAATCTCTTACCTGTTCTAAAGATCTAACCAACCCATTAGAGAACAACTAAAAAAGGTCAGTCAAAGATTACGACCAGTCTATCTTATAATTGGTTATTTTCTATGACTCATTTTCTAACGAATTACCAGTTAACTTTTGAATTATACACTCACCTTACATAATTAATAGGTCACTTATTCATTATGTAACAGTTTCACTTAAATCTAGTTGTTCTACATCAAACAGTTTTGGTCTTCTATATATATTTAACAACCTCTCCGCAAGGGCAGGATGTGACACAAAGTTAATTTCTTAAGCGGAGTTTAACAGGTTTGAATTCAGATATTTCCTTCTCCTAGGCTGGTTACCTAGTCAGGATTAAAGAGCCCATTCTCTATGGGAAATGCAAACAGCCTAGTCTAGGATTTGAACTCGAGTTGACGCGTCCATTTCATGCTACGCTAATCATTACACCTTATGATCTGCAAACAGCCTCGTCCCAGGATTTGAATTTTGGTCCTCTTTGTTGGATTGTTTTGACACATATAAGGTGTGCTGGAAACCGACACTTATGGACGACGTGGTCACGTGGATTAAACCCAACCAATCAACAGCTCGAATACGTGGTTAGTTAACTATCTAATCAATGATATTGAAAGCCGTTCATTTGCAAGTTATTCGACATTGACGAATGGACATGCAACCAAGGACTTTGCTTAAAGCAAGGAATTTTACCCAACACTAAGGAACAACCAAAGGACCATACCCAACACTAAGGGAACCAGGGAACAACCAAAGGATCATACCCAATACTAAGGGACACAAAGGGGCAACCAAAGGTTTCTTCACTAAAGACTGTGCTCTGCTTAACACAAGGGATCTCCACTGTAAAATGCTCTCACTTGAAACCTAAAAATCGCCACAAAAATCGTAACCATAGAGAACAAATAGACAAACAAATCCTTCACACTTATTGATATCGATGATTGCTGTTTTTCAATACAGTTTCATCTCTTGTGTTGATAATTATCTCACTTCATAGAATATCAATGGATTTCTGTTGCAGACTTTTGTGTTCTTAATTAGATCATAAAACTAAATTTGATTGCATTTGATGGCAGAATTAGGATCGATAATGTCATTATTGTCCTTTTCTTTTGTTACTCAAGTGGAGAACTGGCTTCCATTTTATAATTCAGTCTTTATATCCAACTGCTCTACAGACAAGTAGGAGACATTGTATTACAACAGATAAAATTGCTTTGATATTTGAAGCTGTTGAGTTTATCATGTAACAGTACGAAATATAAAAGTACCGCAAGTCATAAACCTTGGTATCTATCTATCTATAAATAATAATAATAATAATAATAATAATAATAATAAACGACAAAGACTAGAAAACAAAAACAAAAATGGGAAGAAAAACAATTATATGGACGCTTCAAACGACAAATAGATGAGGTTGCACATCAAAAGACTTGGACATGGTTAAGAAAGGGAAACCTCAAAAGAGAAACAGAATCACTTATAATTGCTGCACAAAATAATGCCATAAGGACAAACTACATCAAAGCGAAAATTGATAAGACCCAACAAAATAGTAAATGTAGACTTTGCGGTAATAGAGATGAGACTGTTAACCATATACTCTGCGAATGTAGCAAACTAGCACAACGAGAATACAAAACTAGACACGACTGGGTTGGGAAGGTGATCCACTGGGAATTATGCAAGAAATTAAATTTTGACCACACAACAAAATGGTATATGCATAAACCAGAATCTGTTCTTGAGAACGAAACGCACAAAATTCTCTGGGACTTTGAAATTAAAACGGATCACCTTATCCCAGCAACAAGACCGGACCTAGTGTTGATTAACAAAAAGAAAGAACTTGTCAACTGGTGGATTTTGGCAGTGCCAGCAGATCACAGGGTGAAGTTAAAGGAAAATGAAAAAATTGACAAATATCTGGACCTTGCCAGAGAACTGAAAAAGTTATAGAATATGAAAGTGAAAGTTATACCAATTGTAGTTGGTGCACTTGGAACAGTCCCAAAAGGATTAGAAAAAGGTTTGGAAAGTTTGGATATCAGAGGAAGGATTGAAACCATTCAGAACACTGCACTGCTGCAATCTGCCAGAATACTCAGAAGAGTCCTGGAGACCTGAGGAGACTTGCTGTCACTCAGACTCCAGTGAAAGACCATCAGCTAACACTGATGTGAAAACTCAAAAGGAGTAAAATAATAATAATAATGGCTGTCAACTCGTGTTTGAGTAAGACCATTTCCTGTTTTTTTGTATCATCATATTGGGTGCCAGTAGCATTTGACACTCTATCTTTGTTTTTTGTCAGATAACTCACCAGGCCAGCCCTGGAGGCACATACTCTTCCCCATAAATTACATGTTGGAACTTCTCCACTTTGAATGGGCTGAAAATTATCCTTTTTAATAGCCCGCTTCAATTGTTGGTGTTTAATTCGGTTGGACTCAAATTCTTCCACAGACAAGTAGATGGTGGCACTATCTATACATACATACATACATACATACATAAAAGGCAGTTGTGTGTATGTATGTGCGGAAGAAATTACGAAAATATAACAGTTAATGACAAAGTAAATATATACATACACATTCACTGTTACTGATTCTAGCTTTTTGAGCAAAAATAATAAATATTTCATTTGCATTCGCGAAGATATTTAAAAATTAAAATTTGCATTAAAATAGAATTACATTTCTACTTAAAAATATCTGTGAATCTCAAAGTTAGATAAATCAATATGGAAGCGCAAAACAATCATTGTTTTCAGGCCGGATAAAAATAAGATCTTTTTATGTGGAGATTTTTATGGGCATCAAGCGAGAATTAAACTCGCTATTTAGTAGTAACGAATCTGCAAGAATAGTTTGGTAACCATTATACCAATTTATTTGTTATTTTTGTTATTTTTTCTTCTCTACACAGGTGACACCGAGTAGTCAGTTGTAAGCAATTGTGTGTATGTATGTATGTCCGACTGAAATTACAACAATAAAACAATTAACGGCAGATTAAATATATATATATATTATATTATATTATATTTTTGCTTGAAGGCAATTACAATGCATGTATCGCATAAAATTCGATACTTTTTCTTATAGAAAATGAACTTGACAAGTGTAATCCCGGCAAAGGATCGCTCAGTGTGTAGAATATCGTACACACCGAGCAATCCTTTGCCGGGATTACACTTGTCAAGTTCATTTTCTCTAAGAAAAAGTATCGAATTTTATGCGATACATGCATTGTAATTGCCTTCAAATAAAAATATGATATATACTTTATTCAACAATGCTTCTAAAAAAAAACATCCAAAAAAATCTTATATATATATAATTATATATATATATATATATATATATATATATTATCAACAGATTTTACTTTTCGAGCAAAAATAAAGATTTGATTTATATTCGTAAAGATAATAAAAAAAATGATATTTAGATAGTAACGGGATGGAATGTTCTTCGTATTTAATATTTTAAATAGGAAACACTTTTCTTTTCAAAATTTATGTGCATATTTTTTCTTTGACGTCCCACTCGACCGGATCAACGCAAAGTCCTTTTTACATAGGGAGTCTAATGGGGAACCTCGCGAGGATCCAACTGGTGATTCAGTAATAATGGATCTGCGAGACTAATTTCCCAGGTAGCCGCTTTTAATCTATATTTAAGGTGTAGTTGTCGGTATGTATGTATGTATGTAAGTGTGTGTGTATGTATGTCCGTCTGAAACTATGAAAATAAATCAACTCTCCTCAAAGTAAATGAATATACAAAATCGACCTACCCTAATACACATTCACTGTAACTTTTAGCTTTTCTACAAAAATTAATAACATGTTTAAAGATTATGAATAATATAATATTAATATAACTAGCAAATATATGCACCCTCCGGGTGCAAGTATTTAAGTTTTAATGTAATAAAATATTGTATTAAATTAGAAAGGCTAATGAAACTAAATAAGAATACAGATAAAAAGATTTGAAACAAAGGGAGTATAATAGAAGATTTGAAACAGAGGGAGTATTATAAAAAATGGAACAACTGAAACTTACTCTTCCATCACTCTTGTCTTTCATTGTTATTTTTTCTAATTTAAGTATTTATTTATAAGAGGAAGTAAAGAATAAAATGACAGTTATTTTATCTTGTTAATGGATTTCATTTAAGATTCTTTTAAGAGATTTTTGCTTATATTCATTAAAATAAAACCAAACAGTTAGAAATCAATAATACTAAGCACATATTTATTAAATTCGATTTTTTAATATTAATATGCAAATTAGCCTCCCCGTTCACACTGTAAACCGCTATGTTGTTGTATATATAAATATAATTGCATGTTGTCAGTATGGAGACATAGTTAACAGTATTAATAATGTGAAACAATTTTATTAATAATTGAGGTTTAGATAAAAATAAAATCATGGAGAATGTGATGTCAATAACTAAGAGAATTGTGACTTGAGTAGGAATATAGTTTCGGTTACAGACAGAAAAACACACAATCTCCATTATATTAATATAATATATAATATGATATAATATAATATCGATTGAACTAATCACTTTATTTATATCTTATCTTTAAAAATTTTTTTAAGTTATTGAATTAATTCTTTTTACTATATTGTTATATGTGATTTTATTCCCTCTACCATAACCTCTCACCAATTCGGATTAACACAATGTTTTTTTTACGTAGGCATTCATATGGGACATCCAGTGAGAAATCAACTCGCTATTTAGTAGTAATTGATCTGTGAGACTAGCTTGCTAACCATTATACCTCTTTGCCCCTCTATCTAGGCAACGCCTGGTAGAAGCTTCTAGTATATGTACCATATCTCTATATATAGACTCTCATCGATTTCGACGCATGAGGGTTCATCCAATGAACAACCTACACAGTGTTTTGTTTATAGGGGTGAAGGCTTATGTTGGACCATTCCGCACTTTTTGGCACAGTCGATAGGAAAGAATTGGTGCGCAAGGAATGCCACAAACCCAATCAGCGACTGACCTCAGGTTTTTCAAATTCAAAGTTTTTCTTCTCCCAGACTGGTTACCAATCCAGGGTTAAAGAGCCCAGTCTGTCCAACAATATTACCCATAGCTACAGGGAGAATATATGGATTCATGTCTTTCCCAAGGGTATTACCGCTATGTGATATGCAAACGCCTTGTCTAGAACTTGAACTCGGGTCGAGAAATCCATTTCCCACGACTCTAACCATTATGCAACACGCCTCCATATATGTAGCATATATAAATGGCAGTTGTATGTATGTATGTATGTATGTATGTCCGGCTAAAACTATGAAAATAAAACAGCTAACGACTAAGTAAATATATATACACATTCGCTCTCATGGAAATTAGATTTGGTGCAAGATATCATAAGGATTTAATCTATATTTGCGAAGATATTTCAAAATTAAAATTTACATAGTAATAGCATTGGATTCTACTTAGCCTTACTGATTAGCCTCATTTATAACCTTTTTTTAAAATTCACTCATAAGAAATAAAAATTCGGTGGATAAGTAGCACCAGGTAATCAGAATTTACATTTTTGCATTTGGTTTTGGACGATTTGGACGGTGTCATTTTCAACCAGAGGATTTTGCAAGATGATAATGGTCGTAATTTTAAGGAACAAGAATATTAATATATAGAATCTTATCAAATCTGTGTGAAATTTTATACAGAATGAAATTAACTTCATATGATAATATAAAAATATTTTGCGAAATATTGTTCCTGGCTTCATAATCAGGTACATCCTAAAAAATAGACCCTTACCCGCCGTTGACGAGTACTTTAACTAGTATATATGTATGCAATGGAGGCGCGTGGTGTAATGGTTACCGTGATATGAAAAGGATACAGCGAGATGAGTTCAAATCCTGGATGAGCCCGTTGGCATTTCCCATAGTGCTAATAGATTGTGGAGGCGTTGGCACATATATACATGATGAGTCTAATTGTACTTGTATGTATTGTATATGTGTTATATGCATGCATATATATATATATATATATATATATATATATATATATATATATACGCTTTAAAGATGTCTGCAAGAGAGACATGAAGACATGCCACATTGACATCAACACATGGGAGGCTTATGCAAAAGACCGTACAACCTGGCGCCTCATCGTTAAACAAGGAACGAAAGGGAATGAAAAAAGAGAGGACAGAAGCCGCCGCAGAAACGAGAGTTAAAAGGAAGGAGAGACAACAGCATCTCCAGAAAGCATCACCTTTTGTTTGCAATTACTGTACCAGAGACTGCCATTAAAAAATTGGTCTGTTAACCACTCACGTAGCTGTAGATAAAAAAATAAAAAAGTGGACACTACGCCATCGCCTTTAATAGACAGAAAGTTGCCAACAATATATATATATATAATATATATATTATATATATATGTGTGTGTGTGTGTGTGTGTGTTTGTATATATAATATATATATATATATATATATATATATATATATGTATTACATATTTATGGGGAAATAGTTTTTGGTTGTTATTTGAAGAATGAAAGAAATAAGTAAAATAAACGAGAACGTGAGTTGCATATTATGTGTTCAGTTCATTTTATTTTTCTGATATTTCAAAAGACTGTCTTTCTTTTACAAAGGTTTATGCAAGACTGTTTAGCTCTTGTAGTCTCTGGTAAGTACCAGAGACTACAAGTCAGTTATTTTCCCATAAATATAGAATAAACACACACACACACACACACACACACACGCATATATATATATATATATATATATATATATGCAATACTATAAGTCTTTTTTTTAATATCAGGCAAGCATTATTGTTCATCTGTTACAGATTTATAATCTTCTCAGATAGCGAATACATATTCAGTACAGATAAGCAGATGTTCAAGTTACTCTTTCCACTCATTCTCTCAGGGTAAAACTAAATGATAATACTATATCAAGCAAGTGCAGTTATCAGACATCATTATACGAAAGAAACGTGTAGGCGATATCCATTCTTTAGTATGAGCCAAATAAGTTGCATTAGAAAATATTCATTGCTTTTCGAAAATTTTCTGATGGTAGGTGTGGCGCTCCACCTCAGACGCCAAAATAATCTCCTTGGTCTAGCGCTAGTGATAAGGGGATAGACTCCCTCGCTGCATGGCTGATACCGACATTAGGCCGCCCCGACGACTTTTTACTATAATTTTATAATTATTCAAGTTTCGAAGTCAACGAAAAAGCTTCATTCTGAGGCGAAATATCAACTGAATTTAACTGTCTGTGTTGTTATATCCCACTTTCCTCTATTCTCAACCACATTTTGTCGGTTTTATTCAAATCCTTCACGCCTCACACACACACACACACACACACACACACACACACAAACAAATCATTACACTCTTCACAATACCCTCTGGAATTGCGCAAATTTATCAATGAGTATTTAATTTATTGTCATAATCATTAACACATAGATAAAATTTATTATCTTATCTATTAACAATATCTATAAAAATCTGAGTTAGATTTGCCTCAAGACAGTCCATGTTATTAGTGCGTTTAAAATCCTCCAATGTGTCTTGTATATCACTAAAATATAAAAGTTTACATAATTGATGGTGTGGTTAATTTGCATACTGTTTTTAACAAAACCGGGTTTTATAAATAATTACTTGGAATTATTGATCTCTAATTGTTTTATTCTCCAACATCAATCCTATGAGTGATTGTATATAGAAAACAATTAAAATAGAATAAAAATATTTTTATTATGCGTTCTTATTTAATTTCGTTAGTGTTTTCTAATTTAATATATTTCATGACATTAAAACTTAAATACTTACTTTCGGCAGAGGGCAAATATTCTTGGTAGTATTTATAAATAATTATGTAAGTTTAGCTTGTTAACCAGAACACCATGATGAGATAATAGTAAATATTGTTGATCAATTACTCAAATCAATCGATAGATCTTAGGTGGATGAATAGATATAAACAGACTATGACTAGAGAGAGAGGGGAAAAGGAGAGAGAGGAGAAGAGATAGAGAGAGTGTGTGAAATAAAGAGAGAGGGTGATATATATATATATATATATATATATATATATATATATAATATACAGAGAGAGAGAGAGAGAGAGAGAGAGAGAGAAGAGAAAGAAAGAAAGAAAGATAGATAGATAGAGTGAGAGAGAGAGAAAGGGAGAGAGAGAGAGAGAGAGAGAGAGAGAAAGAAAGAAAGAGATTAATGCGTGTATAATATGTAGTTCTTGCACATTGCACAAGTAAATCTATTAATAATGGAGATTCGGTCTCTACTTGTCAGTAACCAAAACTATGTTACTGTTTACGTTACATTACCCAAAATCGTCAATAAATAAAATAAAGAACAACTAATATTAATAAAATAAATAAGAGCAGTTGCTTGAATCTTTTCCACTGTAGTAATGACAATTTAGATAAATAAACTATTAAATTAATTGAAAAATTATATTATTACTTTAAATGGTAAAAATATTTGCGAAATTTGTAATCAATTTTAAGAATTTTTTTTCCTTCGCCCACATTACTGTGATAAGAAGTTAACTAAAAAGTTTACAAATAAATAAATACCTACGATTTTGTAAAAAGTTTATGTGCAAAATATTCAAAAATAATTATTTAATTAATAATTAATAGATGGGCGCAACATTCTATTTTTGAGGGGACAGAACTAAGTTTTCATTTCAAATTATTTTTTTTTATTCCTTTAATAAATTTGATGATCTTACTTATGATAAAACCCCACTGACATTAAATTTTTAACTCAAACAATACCTTTCAAAAATAAATTTTTACTCGCCTGGGGGGTGGTTTTTTTCTAGTATATATAAAGTAAATAGATATAAACTGTCTATGGCTAGAAAGAGAGAGAGAGAGAGAGAGAGAGAGAGAGAGAGAGGAGAGAGAGAGAGAGAGAGAGAGAGAGAGAGAGAGACCAGACAGACAGACAGACATTGAATTTTTAACTCCCTCCCCCTCAAACAATATCTTTCAAAAATGAATTTTACTTTTAACGAAATTCAATAAGAACATATAATAATAAATATTTTTATTATATTTTCATTTTTTTTTCAATCACTCATAGTGTTGATGTTGGAGAATAAGACAATAATTTACTTTTTTAGGTTTTTTTTCTAGTATATATAAAGTAAATAGATATAAATTGTCTATGACGAGAGAGACAGACAGACAGACAGACAGAGACAGAAACAGAGACAGACGGACAGTGAATTTTTAATTCCCACTCCCTCAAGCAATATCTTTCAAAAATAATGTGTTTTTTTTGCTAGTATATAAAAAGTAAATAGATATAAACTTTCTGTGACGAGAGAGAGAGAGAGAGAGAGAGAGAGAGAGAGAGAGAGAGAGAGAGAGAGGGGGTGGTGGAAAAGGGGGGGTGGTAGACAGACAGATAGACAGGGACAAATTAATACTCATATAATGTGTTATTCTTGTCCTTTTCACATGTCAATGTATATATTGACAGATGTATAAAAGATATTGTATTCGTATCTGTCGTTGATTCAATAAAAGGCTTAGTTGCAGTGAAAATCAATATTTTTTATTTACGTAATCTTCAATATCGATAAAATGCGTTCTATAGAATACAGACAGATCGATATGTCGATCTATCAATTGGCATGAATAGGTAAATTGGATCGATAATATGAACTGGCAGTAGGAAAATTTGGATTGTTAATGTGTTTGATTGATTTAAAAAGGACTTTGGCAAAAATGTAAAAATACATATGAATAAACAAACAGACACACAGACAGACTGATAGATATGAAAATTAATAGATTGATTGATTATCAGACAGAAAGATAAATATATAGATAAGAACATAAATAGATAGATAGTTAGTCGGATAAAAAGGTAGACATATAGAACAGATAAAAGATAGATATATAGTTAGATAGAAAGATAGATATTAAGTATATATATATATATATATATATATATATATATATATATATAATATATATTCTTAAGACATGTGTTATTGAACAACACGGAGTATTCTTTTTTCATTTTTTGTATGGATAGTTTTTCCAGTCTTCTGACTATCTTTTTTGAATCTGGATCGAGTTGATTCATAATATTTTTCATACTGATTTCCCGAGCGCTTTCGACTGTTGCTCTAGTCGTATTCATGGGGTTATGTAATTTGTTTTTTTTAGTTAATTTTTAGTTCTGTTATCTATGCTTTTATCAAATTCAGAGAGTCTATTATTTTTAAGAGGGGGGTTAGGTAAGTGTTAGTTATTGAAGATATTTAAAACGTTGTCTCCGACTTTAAAAGCATATTATTCAATATTATTTAAAAAATAACGTTCATTCATTGTTCATTTCTATCTTGGTAAATACAGCTCAATCCGGATACTTTTATGACACACTTTATATATAAGGTGTGTCATATATATAAGTTGTGTCATAAAAGTATCAAGGTTGAAGCTGTATTTACCAAGGTAGAAATGAACAACGAAGGGAACGTTATTTTTTTTCAGGTTGTTTTTCAAGGTGCGTCATAAAAGTGCCAAATTTGAAGATGCATTTGCCAATTAAGAAACGAACAATGAATGGAAGGTTAATTTTTCAGAATACAAAGTGTGTCATAAAATACAACAAATCTCGATACTTTTTTGACACACCTTGTATATATATATATATATACACACACACATATATATATATATATATTATATATATATATATATATATCTTATTATAATGGAGATTGTGGGTTTGTCTGTCTGTAACCGAAACTATATTACTAAACAAGTCACAATTCCTTTTGTTATTTACATCACATTCTCCATGATTTTATTTTTATTTAAACCTCAGTTATTAATAAAATTGTTTTACATTATTAATACTGTTGACCATATCTACATACTAATAACATGCAATTTTATTTATATATACAACAAAATAGCGGTTTACAGTGTGAATGGGTAGGCTAATTTGCATATTGAACTTAAAAATTTGATTTTAATAAATATATGCTTAGTATTATTGATTTCTAATTATTTGGTTTTATCTTATTGAATATGAGCAAAAATCTCGGGATAAATCTTAAAAGAAATCCATTAACAAGAAGAAATAACTGTAATATTAATCTTTACTTCCTATTTTAACTAAATAGTTAAATTAGGAAAATTTACCAATGAAAGACGGGAGTAACGAAACATGATGGAAGAGTTAGTTTCAAAGTTGTTCTATTTTTCAATCATACCCCCTCTGTTCCGAATCTTTTTATTCAGTTTCATTAGCCTTTCTAATTTAATATGATATTTTATTATATTAAAACTTAAATACTTGCACCCGGAGGGTGCATATATTTGCTAGTATATATAAATCTTTCAGAAAAAGTTTCTTAAAAAATTCTTCTTGGACTAAGAATTATTACAACTGGCATTATATGAAGCATGAACTGAATATATGTGAGTATCTAAAAGAAATCAAATAACTTTCGACTTAACTTCCATCCTTAAGCATCACAGTTCACTACCACAACTAAAAGGTGGCCACTATTGGTGTGATTTTACCCTTCTTAATAGGTACAGTCGATGTATTCTTAAGACCCAACCGACAGGGATCTATTTGTGTTGAGGCTATTTAAAATTGCTGCAAATCAAAGAGTGCTTTTGGCTTGAAAAGAGTTCTGTTTTCAAATCCTCGGTAGCTGAGAGGTGCAAACCATGTGAAATTCATTTGCAACCATGTTAAATTCAGTTTATTTTACGGTTATTTTACAATTAACAGTTTTACATAAATGCTTGTGCAGAATTCATTAATAAAATAATTGGTTGCAACAAAACAACTGCAAGGAATAGGTCAATCGAATTTTTGTAGGAATCTACGGATTTAAAAGTTTGAAAACCCCTGATCTAGATGAACGGACGTCCAACAGAATGTACTCAATTTAATCTAACAAACTCAAGAATAAATGAACAATTTTCTTGCGCAAACAATCTAACAATTTACTGCCTTTTGCAAGACGAAAAGAAGAAATGTTACTGTTTACCCCTGTGTACAGCTGGGTACACAGAGGGGGGGGGATAAAAGAAATTAGTTTCGATGATGGTCTTGATCTTCCGTAATTGATTTGTTTATATTTTAATGATGAA
The DNA here is from genome assembly GCA_023376005.1 of Doryteuthis pealeii. Taxonomy (NCBI): domain Eukaryota; kingdom Metazoa; phylum Mollusca; class Cephalopoda; order Myopsida; family Loliginidae; genus Doryteuthis; species Doryteuthis pealeii. The sequence continues at coordinate 56,652,454 of CM042147.1, read as the reverse complement.
CGCAACCGTTGACTTTCCCCTTTCTTACTATTCAAAATCTTAATTCTAAATATCTTCACGTATCTTATTATAATGGAGATTGTGTGTTTTTCTGTCTGTAACCGAAACTATATTACTAATCAAGTCACAATTCCCTTCGTTATTTACATCACATTCTCCATGATTTTATTTATATTTAAACCTCAATTATTAATAAAATTGCTTTACCTATTTATTAGTGTTGTCCATATCTACATACAAATAACATGCAATTGTATTTATATATACAAAAATAGCGGTTTGCAGTGTGAACGGGAAGGCTAATTTGCATAATCATATTAAAATGTGATTTTAATAAATATGTGCTTAGTATTGTTGATTTCTAACCGTTTGGTTTTACTTTAATGAATATAAGCAAAAATCTCTCCAATGAATCTTAAATGAAATCCATTAACAAGAAAAAATAACTGTCATTTTATTCTGTATTTCCTAATTTAACTAAATAGTTAAATAAGTAAAATTCAGCAATGAAAGACGGGAGTGATGGAAGAGTAAGTTTCATTTCTATTTTTCTATTATACCCCCACTGTTACATATCTTTTTATCTGCCTTCTTATTAGACTTTCTAATTTAATACGATATTTCATTACATCAAAACTTAAATACTTGCACCCGGAGGGTGCATATATTTGCTAGTAAAAATAAAATATTCATTATTTTTGAACAAAAAGAAAGATCTGGTGATTGTGAATATATATTTATATTTACTTTGTTGTTAATTTTTTTATTTTCGTAGTTTCATCCGGACATACATACATGCATACATACATACACACCAACTGACCTTTATATATGTGCGAGAAGCGGTTACTTGGCATCACCTGGGTAGAAGAGGGGCAAACGGTAGTCTCCATTATTACTGAATCGTGGGCGGATGCCCCATTAAAATCCCTACGTAAAAAAGACCTTGCGTTCATCCGGCCTGATATGACGTCAAAAAAAAAAAAAACTAAAAAAAAAAAACAAAAAACAAACCGTACAGACACTCTGAAAAGAAAAATGTCTCCTATTTAAAATGTTAAATGCAAAAAAAAAAAAAAAAAAAAAAAAAAATCCATGCTTTTTCTATTTAGATTTTATTATTTAATTATCTTCACAAATTTTGATCAAATCATTCTTTTTGCTCAAAATGCAAGTTCTGGTGATAGTGAATGTGTATATATATTTACTTTGTTGTTAATTGTTTTATTCTAGTTGTTTCCGCCGAACACATACACATACATACGTACGTACATACATACACACCAAAAGGTCTTTATATATGTACTACAAGCGGTTACACGGAAAGATATTTTCGCAAATCCATTGATTGTTTTGGTCTGACTTAATTGTTTTAATTATAAACGCCACCAATTTTTTCCATTTTCTTAGTATTCAAATCCTAATTTTTAATCATCTTCGCAGATATAAATAGAATCTTCATTTTTTTTAACAAAAAGGAAGCTCTGGTGATAGTGAATGTGTATATATATATACTTACTTTATCGTGAATTGTTTTCTTTTCGTAGTCTCCTCCAGACATACATGCAAGTTGTGTAAAAAAATATCGAGATTTTTTATACTTTTTGACACATCTTATATTCTGAAAAAATTAACATTCCATTTATTCTTTATTTCATTCTTGGTAAATACAGCTTCAAACTTAGCACTTTTATGACACACCTTGTATTCTGAAAAAAATTAACGTTCCATTCAATTACAGCTGCAAACTCGATACTTTTATGACACACCTTTTACATACATACATATTGATCGCAACGTCTGGTCAGGTTACTGCCACGCCTTCATTTATTATCCGTTTGTGGGCTCGTTCATGACATTTCAATCCTGCCAAAGTCTTGCATATCTTAGAACATATCTGGCACACATAACGATTAGTATTGACTGAGTCGACAGGTGTTGTATACTCATTGTCCTCATGTTGGGGATCATGCTGGGTCTTAGAGTGTGGCATGGTAAAGACAAAAATTGCAGTCGGGTAGCTCTCATGTGATTTCATGTGATTGACCAAGCCTGCCTTTGACAATAGGGCCCGGTCACACTCCTCACAGATCCACACATCACCAGAATTGGCCGGCAGAGTTTCACGTTTTTTTGCACACTCTCCTGAGTTTTGTCCGGTCTACCCTGGTTGCTTCAAACAGTTCTGCACTCCTGTATATCGCAGCCCTCTATTGCCCACGATCAGATGTCAAGGACTCCAAATTATCGATGATGGGAATACCAAAGCACACTAGACACTCCTTCACACTATCACAAAACCATTTTTGCATGTGTTGTGGTTTTTTGCCAAAAAAGGGATCACCATCAAAAAACTGTTTTGGTAGTCTAGAGTCATCAAGCCGACCAAGATGACCTGCCCAACGCATCGGATTCCTCATCACAATTGCAGCAATGCTAGTTGTTTTGGGTTTGGTCAAGACAGCTGTATATGGAACATGGCTTTC
>CM042147.1:56569968-56644968 GCA_023376005.1 Doryteuthis pealeii | reverse complement strand
TATACAAATATGGAGATTTTATCAATGACATCGTCTACAATGTTTACTGTCTGTTAGTTTTTGATGATCCAATAACTTGGCAAATATCATTTTCTGTTTTGAGATGAGCAAGATTAAAATCAGGAAAAAATGTTAGATAAAAGGAATATATATATATATAAGTCGAAATACTTACCAGTCTGTGGAAATTTGCCTCTAGAGTTTTAATAAAAAAAAATTCTGTGAAAAAAAAAGGGAGTCCAAATTTCCAAATAAAACAAAAAGAAAAAAAAAAGAAAGAGGAGAATATTTGACAAGCAAAAATAATCTGTCAGACAAAGTGGTTAAAAAAATTAATTGAATGAGGAAACGATAAAATTGTGAAAATAAACAGAAAGAAAATTAAATCTGAATAGCAAGAAGAAATAAAAGAAAAAGGAGAAAAAGAAAATTTGAAAGAAAAAAAAGAAGAGAAAAAGGAAAGAGAAAGAAAGACAAGCAAAAAGTGAAAAAGAGAAATAAAGAATGAAAAAAAAAAGAATCTAAAGAATTGACATTAGATATGTACATGAGGAAGGAACGAACGAACGAACGAACGAAGGGGAGAATTAGAAGAAATAAGAAAAGAACAAAAAGAGGAGAAATAGAGAAAGGAAAAGAAAAAAATAATATGTGTGTAAAAGAGGAGATAAATTAATGAATAAAAGGAAGAAGTGGGTGAAGAATTGAAATAAACAAGGAGAGAGAGAGAGAGGAGAGAGAGAGAGAGAGAGAGAGAGAGAGAGAGAGAGAGAGAGAGAGAGAGAAGAGAAAAAGAAGTGAAAAAGAGAAAAAAAAAAGAAGAAAAAATGGAAATTTAAAAGAAAAGGAAAAAAAATGTGGGAAAAAGAAAGGCAAGAAGAAAGTGAAAAAGGAAAGAAAGAAAGAAAAAAAAGAAAAAGAATGTAAAGACCAATTATATATATATAATATATATATATATATATATATATATTCAGAGAGAGAGAGAGAGAGAGAGAGAGAGAGAGAGAGAGAGAGAAGAGAGAGAGAGAGATAGCAATAGATAGCGGAAATCAAAATTAAATGTTAACATAAAGAAGGAAGAACGAGGGAAGGAAATGGGAAGCTAAGAAGAAAAAAAGAAAGATTTTGCGAAGAATCGAAATAAATAAATAAATAAATAAAAAGAAAAAACAAGAAGGGAATAAAAAGTTAGTGAAAAGAAAGAGATAAATCTATACATATATAAAGGGCAGTTTGTGTGTACGTATGTCCGGAGGAAACTACGAAAATAAAACTATTAACAACAAAGTAAATGTATATACACATTCACCATCACCAGATCTTGATCTTTGAGCAAAAATAATGAAGATTTGATTTATATTCATGGTGATAATTGAAAAATAATATTTGAATAGCAATTGTGAGTTCTAGTAGAAATAACGTCACGCTTACAGTCTTTCTTCCTATTTAAGATTGCTGCTGTCCCCTGGCAAAAAACGAGCTCCTTTTATACTGTTGACATAATTTGCATGGGCGACGCTATACTCACGCCAGGAACGAGACAGAACGAGACCACACCTTATAAATCTGCTCGTCAATGGTGACTATGCTTCTTTAGTTTAGTTCAGGCAACATCTGACAACATGGATTTTTTTTTGCATTTAATATTTTAAACAGGAGACATTAATGTTTCTTTCCAGAGTGTCTAGATCAACGCAAGATCTTCTTTTACTTAGGGTTTTAATGGGGCATACTGCAAGGATCATGATTCAACAATTATGGATCAGCAAGAGTACTCTTTTTTAACCACTACCTCTACCCAGGTGATGCTGAGTAGCCGCTCCTAGTAATAAATAAAAGAATAAAAAAAAGTGAATGAAATTGTTTGTGTGAAATGACGACCGAAAGCAACCACGGTAATCAGTTTCGTCGATCAAACCGCCAATATTCATTCATTTCTAATCCAATGCATGTCTCTGTTCACGTTAGGAAGATCAAACACAACTGCCCCCCCCCCACACACACACAGTGTAGGAAGGTTGGCCTTAAATAATGATTGACACACCACTGCACTCACCAAGATCTTACATCTGGGCTGTTCGACCGGTGCAAAATTTGCATACTCGCCAACACAATCCCGAAGCTCAGGAGTGTGTTTTTCCCTATATCAAACTTACTTTCCTTGCAGGCCAGGTATGTACGGACACGCTTCGTTCTTGGAGATAAGGATTCCTCTTGTCTACAGTGAAGAATTAAAATAAACAAAAAAAAAATGAAAGAAAGAAGAGAGAAAGAAGTGAAAAAGATAAAGAAAAGATGAAGTGGAAAAGAGAGAAAACAATGAAGGAATTGAAAAAGAGAAAGAAAAGAAAAGAATAAAAAGAAAGAAAAGAAAGTGAAAAAGAAAGAAAAGAAAGAAGTGAAAAAGAAAAGAAAGAAGGAAAAAGAAAGAAAAGAAGTGTAAAAAGAAAAAAAAGAAGGAAGTGAAAAAGAGAAAGAAAGAAAAGAAGTTAAAAGAAAAGAAAAGAAAGAAGTGAAAAAGAAAAAGAAAAGAAGGAAGTAACAAGAGAGAAAAAGAAAGAAGTTAAAAAGAGAAAGAAAAGAAAGAAGTGAAAAAGTGAAAGAAAAGAAGGAAGTAAAAAGAGAAAAAAAGAAAGAAGTGAAAAAGAGAAAGAAAAGAAAGAAGTGAAAAAGAAAAAGAAAAGAAAGAAGTGAAAACGAGAAAGAAAAGAAATAATTTAAAAAGACAAAAAAAGGAATCTAAAAACAGAAAAAAAGAAAAATTGATGTAATGAATTGAATGATTTTATTATAAGTAAGAAGAATAAAAAAACTAAAAAAAAAGAAAGAAAGAAAGAAAGAAATGGAAAGAATTTAACAAAGGACCTCAAGAAAAGAAAGAAACAGTGGAAGAAGAAAAAAAAAGAGAATTTTCCTTTGGAGATGAGAAGTTCCATTGGCGCCAATTCTCCCTTTTAAAACCAATTTTCAAAGAAAATCCTGAAATCAGGCAAGCAAATCCTAAATGGAACAGTGCATTAATATAATCTCTCTTAAGATTTTTTTACCCATCTGTCTAAAAGGCGAAAGAATTGAAGTGATAAGATCAATATATATATATATATTATATATATATATATATATATATATATATATATATATCGTAGATAGATATGAACAAAGTTTTATTGATTGATTTGAAAAGATAGACATTATGAAATACTTGAAATGTTCATTCGGTTTAATGCTCTTTGCTTTCTAAATCCGAATAACTGCGCAAACTTCACAATTTGCATTAGCGTCAATCGGGAGCTCCTTCGGAAACGACTACGAAGACGAGAGCGGGTATGGCATTGCAAGTCACCAAGAAGAAGACATAGACGCATAGATAACAGTGTTGCCAATAGCCCAACGAACAGCTTCCCTGCATCCCCAGCGGTTTGGAGACCTTACTTTTGGGATTGCCCTGGCACACACACACACACACACACACACACATATATATATATATATATATATATATATATATATATATATATATATATATATATAAGTCTTCGTGTGTGCTTCTAAATTAGTGTTAGAATTGTTTTTTACGTTTTTTTTTTTCAGTTTCTTTTTACGAAAAAACTTTTCAGGAAAAATTTTCTTGGGAACAAAATTATTTTTACTGAAATCTTTCGAAGCATGAAATAAATATATGTAAAAATATTAAGAAATTGAACATTGAAAATCAAAATAAACTAAGATTAATGGATTTCTTACTTACCTTTTAGAAATTCTGTCTCGAATATGAATATATATATATATATATATATATATATATATATATAATATAAGATAAAAGAAAGTAAAGAATTGAAAGAGAGAGAGAGAGAGAGAGAGAGAGAGAGAGAGAGAGAGAGAGAGAGAGAGAGAGAGAGAGGTGGCACAATAAATAGATGAAATAAGAATTAATAAGAAGGAAGGAAGGAGTAAAGGAAGGACGAGAGCAAGGAAGGAAGAGGGAAAAATGACGAGATATAAATAGATGAATAAATAAAATAAAAGAAAGCAAAGAATTGAAATAAACAAAGAGAGAAATAGAAAGGAGAAAAAGAAGCGAAAAAGAGAAAGAAAAGAAAAATGAAAGTGAAGAATTGAAAGAATTAAAAAATAAGTGAAAAAGCCGAAAAAAAGAAACATAGAAAGACAAAGAAAGTCAGAAAGAAAGAAAGAAAGAAAAGGGAAAGAATTTAAAGAAGGAAGTCAAGAGAAGAAAGAAACAAAAAAAAAAAGTAAGAAAAGAAAGAAAGAAGGGAGAATAAAAAAAGATAACTTTCCTTGGTGGATGAGAAATTTGTGTATTTTCTGCTGGCGCCAAATGTTCTTGTTAAATAGAATTTCCCGAAAGCAAATCTTAAATGGAACAGTGGACTAATATAATGTCTCTTAGATTCTTTTAGTCATCTGTCTTAGAATTAAAGAGATGAAGATCAATGTATAGATAGATATAAACAAATTTATTAATTGGCTTGAAAAAACCGACATTGACATTATATATATATATATATATATATATATATATATATATATATATATATATATATATATATATATATATATAGTTAAGAATTAATGTAAAAATGAATAAATAAATGGAATAAAAAATGAATTGAATAAATGAAAAAATCTTTTCAAAACGAAGTCTCTTAATAGATATTTTTTTAAAGAGAGGTCCCCAATGGAAAAGCCTTCTTCACCTCCACTGGACTCTTTATTGAAGCATTGAATTAATATAATTATTATATAAGATATTGGAGAAGATAAAATGTATCTTACCTCTACGAAGTTCTGTCTAATATTGTCTGTTCTACTTCCGATAAAAATTGCAAAAATGCATACTTTTGAATTTAAGATAAAAACATTTAAAAAAGATTTTAAAAAGATTTTACAATTGTAAAAATAAATGAAAAAAAATAAATGAATAAAATAAAAAAATAAAGAAGAATATTGGTTATTTAAATTGATAAATGATTTAATAAAACAATATTTTATAGTTTTTATATATAAATATACGAAATAGATAAAATAAAATGTGTAAACATTAATATATATATATATATAATAATGATTGTGGGCAGAATTAGATTTTGATGTTATCTATAGTAAACAACTAAGTATAATTGACTTTGTAAAGGCTTTTTTGTTTTGTTTTTCTTCGGTTGCAGTTATATTTTGTGCTACTTGTCTTTCCGGATTAAATTAACACAACGTGTGCGGAGAGGGAGTGGACCAGACCAAAGATCAATGTCGTACAAGTTCAACCCTAACCGACGACCGGCAATGAGACCGATCTGCTAGATGGGATTACACCCCGACTAGTCTCTTAATCTGGTTTTGTCGGGAAGTGTACTCAATTAGATTTGTCGTGGGCATGAATTTATGGAAAATTTCACTAAGAAATTTTTTACAACTTGTCCGCACTTAATAAATTTAATTCACTTTTAATGTTTTTCCATCACACGAAACCTGCTATGTAATTTGATATCGAAAATACTTTTTCCTGTGACAATCCCATGATTCTCCTGTGCGTGATTGTCAGCTCTGACTTTCCAATAACACACCAGGTCTAGTTACTAATAACAAGACACATAATATATAATCCAGTATGTAGCTGAAGTTTTCTTTCCACTTCATTCATTTTCATTATTTCTACCCTCACTAGCAAAAGTATGCGCAACGTGGCCCAAGTATTTAAGTTTTAATCTAATAACCTACACACAATATACGTCCTTGTCCGCTTCAGGAGGTAAGTCGCTTCTCTCGCTACAGTTTCATTTTTTTGTGACACAGTGGTTGAGTGAACATACGGTCAGAAGAAAAAGAAGGAAAATAGAATATATTTAGTCAATAAGGTTCAGAAAAGCCATAAAAAGATATGCGACCACCTTGAATTGAAACCACTTAAAGATAATAATTTAGGTGTATAGTTTTAAGAGAAAATAGGTCTTGAAAAAGTTAATGGCCTGAAAATTGGCGTCCAGCAATCAAGAAAAATGTGTTGTATACCTCTTTCTTTACTTACTTCTATTCTTTTTCTGGCGTCTTTGACATTTTAAGTTCTTCTAGCGTCTCTTCTAACATCTCTTCTAGCGTCTGGACTTCGTCTTGGTGGTCGGTCGCACTTAACTCATTTCTTCTTCTAGGTCAGTCTTGTTACCAAGACATTCACCAACCACAAAACCGTGTTATTTTCTTAAGCTTTTATTTACTTAACTAAACATTTCATGTAACTAAACATCTGACTAACATAGCGTGCGTATGCAGTGAGGTCCAGTTAAGGCAGTACATCTCTGCCCGACGTCAAGCTGAAACTGAGGATCCAACCAAGTCCTACATGACTTCACGTATTTCGCGGGCTTTCTTTAATATTCGATGGAAAGTCCCGCCCGTGATATGAAAAAGGGCCATCCCTTTACAAATACAGGGGATTTACAATAATCTTATGCAACCGCATAGATTATGTAACAAAAGTAATTCCATAATTTTAGGAAAAATTGGAGCCATAAGGTGTGTCTGAAAAAGTTAGTACCAATTTCTGGGTGGTCGGATCCATGGGGTTGTGGATGGGAGAATTCTGATTATATTCAGCCGGTTCGAGCCTGAAAGGTGCAGACACAGAGCAGCAGTTAAAGGAGAACATTGTTTTCAATTAGTAGATAGTCAGTCACCCACATGATAGTCAGATTTATAGTTTATTCGAGCAGCTGACTTAAGAGAACCTCTTGCCAGCTGACGTCATATATTTGGGTGCCCTCTGCTCCATCACAAACTGCTCAAAGTGTCCCAAATTCCTCCACAATTAGCGTCCTCTTATCAAACTTTGTGTTGTCGCGTTTTTTTAAAAATCCTTGTGAACCTGTCTCTAGTTGATGTCTTTTGAACCAGCCAGCACAGATTATTACAACATTTGGTCATCAACATTAAGCAACGAAGGTGAATGAGTGCAGAGCGGGAATTATCACACTTTTTTTTCTGTAGCATTAACGCCAACGTATCTAAGTCTTCAAACCCTCCATTTTTAAATTTTAAAAAATTAAGAAAACAATTTGTTCGTGAATTTGTTCGATATCCAATGTCACTAGAGTCGCGATGCGATTTAACACGAAAATGCAGTAGAAATCACGCCAATTACTTTAGAAGATTCATTAACATTGGAACTAGAAGTTCAGATTGCACAGGAATCAACAAAAAGTCCGCTTATACATCTAAAGAATAGTCCTCTAATCAACTGATAAAAAGTGGTACAGAGAGAAAACAAGTCCATTATCTCACAACACACACACGCATATATATATATATATATATATATATATATATATATATATATTTAGGAGAATATGTGCTTAATTGAAGTCATACCTAATTTTGAAAATTAATTAGTTAATAATTAATGAATTTTAGGCGGGCATATATGTTCAAATGTAAGGCTAAACAAATCGAGAAAATGTTTAGCCTTACATTTGAACATATATGCCCGCCTAAAATTAATTAATTATTTACTAATTAATTTTCAAAATTAGGTATGACTTCAATTAAGCACATATCCTTCTAAAATTGTCGGCTAAAAGCCATATCAAATAAACACATTGTTTATTTACTTACTCTCATATATATATATATATATATATATATATTATATATATATGATGTATAAAGCTTCTAGTATTTGGAGTCTTTGTTTGTTTTTTTTCTTTGTGCAGAATGTGCGTATTTTCCGTTAGGATATTTCGGTAATTAGAGTGGGGGCATGCATGTAATTTCAGATGTTGGGAAATGGAGCTATTATCTGTCATATGAAGCGTCAAACGGCGTGACAAAGTCGTTGATGTAAAACCGATGTAGGTAAAAACCATCCTTAAATTATATATATATATATATATATATATTATATATATATATATATAGTCAACGACGAAATTATTCGTATACACGTTAATTTTGAATATTTTATGCATTTCTCAGAATTTAATACCCGTATGATGCCATTTTTAAAAAATGTTAATAAGTACAAAGATGAATCTAAGTCTCAATTTTCAGAACAATAGGTTAAGTATAACAAATTTGACAGACCAATTATGCAAAATAGGATTAAGGAATATTTTTTAAATTCAAAATTTGTTTGTACCCCTCCTTCTAACGGTTATTTTTGCCGTCTTTCCTTCATATTTTGCTCTTGATGAAGACCGCTCTATTAAAAAGGTCGAAACAGATTCTGTCAGCAAACTATTAACATCATTTGTTTTTATCTAAAAATGTTAAATTCATACTGTCGGATTAACTTCCATTTACTTCATATTTTCTATTGAAAAAAAAACAAAACATCTGGATTTTTCATCTCCGGAGGCGAATATGATCTACAACACTACGGATTTGTCAACACTACAAATTCTTGAAATTTTACATCTTTCTTCAATTGTGCTGTGGACTTTAACTTATTTTTTGTAGCTGGAATGCATTATGTACATTTTTTTAATACTTATTATACACTTTTTTATATATTTTTACACCAAACTCTTTTGAGTTTTTTTAATGGTTTATAATGCTTCTGTTTTTTTAAAATAAAATTTATTTTATTTTTAACACAGAATACGCATTTTTAGAAAAAAAATCCCGCATCGAAAACCAGCGTTCGTTTGTACCCCTCCTTCTAACGGTTAATTTTTACTCTTGATGAAGACTGCTCTATCAAAAAGGTCGAAAAGATTCTGTCAGCAAACTATTAACATCATTTGTTTTTCTAAAAATGTTAAATTCATACTGTCGGATTAACTTCCATTTACTTCATATATATATGTGTATATATATGCGGAGAAGTTGGTAAATACAATTACTACAAAAATAAAATAATTAAAGACGTGAATATATATATATATATTATATATATATATATATATATATATATAATACCTGTGTGTGTGTGTGTGTGTGTGTGTGTGTGTGTGTGTGTGTGTGTACTTATATACATTAAATATCACCGGTTCTTGCCTTTCGTGCCAAAATTATGAAGATTTAATTTATATTCGAAGACATTTAAAAATCAAAATATACATAGAAATAGCATTGAAATTCTACTTAAACATGTCCTGTATTTGTAAATCTCAAAAGTAAACAAATCAATACACCAGGGATCCCCCACCGCTACCCAGGTGATACTGGGTACCCTCTTCTAGTATATATATATATATATATATATATATATATATATATATGTGTGTGTGTGTGTGTGTGTGTGTGTGTGTGAGGTAAGGGAAAGGGAAAAGTGGACACAAAATAATGACTCAAACAAGTAGAAATAGGAGAGAAATATTTCGTTCCCCTTTATGCGAAGAACTTCTTCAGTCTAACTTTATTCAAAACAAAGTACGTACATTTGTATTTATAGAAGAGTTGTGTGTGTGTGTGTGTGTGTGTGTGTGTGTGTGTGTGTGTGTTGAGTTTTCATTATCTGCTGCATGTATGTACATATAATATACAAATAAAAATATTTCATAAGAATCGATAAATAATAGACTTGAAGTTCTGCAAAGAAAAAGAAAGAACAATCTGTGTTGTAGATTGAAGTGACATTTTTCACATATAACGAGATTGTCAGACCATAAAAAAAAGAATGTAAAATATAGATAAATGAATAAGAATACAATAGGATGGTGAAAGAAGTGCTCTGACGTCATCTGACAAAGGAGATGATTGGGACAATGACCGTTATATCAGAGAACAATGGCCCCCCTTTATCCGCGATTACGCTATTGGCGGTTTCATTTAACCGCGCACAACACTCAAAATCGAAATGTTAAGCTATAATTGTTTACTAAGGATTATTATTATTACTAGTACAAAATAAAAAAACACCCTCCGGGCGATGTAAAAATAGATTTTTGAAACATATTGCCTGAGGGTGGGAGTAAAAAATTCAATGTCAGCGAGTTTGTACCCTAAGTAAGTAAAATCATCAAATTCATTAAAGGATTAAAAAATAAGACAATTTGAAATGTAAACTTTAAATATGTATTAAAATAAAACAAAGTATATATAGATATATAATACCAGTCATGTATTTATTAAAACTTGTTTTAAAAAATAATGAGGACTGTCTAATGTTGCATGTTCAAATTTTGAGTGTATTTATTATATATGACGATTTTTGGTAATGTGACGTAAGCAGTGACGTAATTTTTGTTACAGACAAAAACCGGAAGCGAATCTCAATTATTAATAGATTTACTTGAAACCATAGAACTGTGAGTAAACAAATGACTATTATTAAATAGAAATACTTACTTGAAACCATATAATTATTAATATAAGATAGGAATAATTTAAACCATACAACTTTCTGTAAATTATTTGTATTAGATAGGAATACTTGATACCATATAAAAAATAACTGCACAAAAGTGTAAATATAAATGTCTAATGAACGCGATTCCCTAACATCTGGTTATAAAAGCCACATACGGTTAAGATCAATCAATCAGTGTCATATTTTGGGGGTGGATTCCTGTGAGTTCAATAATTTGCTGTATATATTGATCTATAAGCATTTGTTAATCTTGTGAATATTAATTCTCATGTTCCTTAATTGTATGACCGTTATCATCTTGCAATACCCTCAAAAAATGAGAACGTCCAAGATAAAATGCAAAAATGTAAATCTTGATTATCTGGTATTGCTTATCCAATGAATTCGGATTTTTAGGAATGTCGTCACCTCAGCAAAATAATGATCGTACGAACACGAGCGCATTAATGTAATTCTCATCTTATTATAATTTATTATGTTTACTGGTTCTTCTTGTAATCTTCCCTGCTATTCTTCGTCGCTGGTCGTTTTGTCTGTTCCTTTTTGTGTTGGGGACATCGTATCTGGTTCTACCGGGTGTCTTATCACTCCGCATCCATCAGAGTTATTAATTATGAACACGGAGACATATTCTTTTTGTACACATATTTTTATTTCACCGAACCCAACTAACTCCCACGTAGTGAAGAAATCAGCACGACCGCAAATATCTGTCCAGTTCTCACACAGATTCTCAAATATTTCCCATTGGCTTGTTACTCGACCAACTAATCAGTAAATTTTGTCACATTTCAACCCGGGGGTCAGAGCCTACTTATCATACTTGTCTGGACCTTTATCCAGTTCTGTGTGATTTTCCATGAATTACGATTAGATTTTACTCTACATTAAAAAATGATAGGCTAATGACTATACATTGTGTAATGCCTATAGATGTAGTGCGAACAGGTACTTCCACTCCCGTTTAGTCGATCTGAAATTAATAACAATTAAGGTGTACCTCACACTCTCAAGAGCACCAGAACTGGAACCTCATCAATGGTTTTAGTTTAGTGTCCAAACCAGGATACATATTTCGAAGGGTTCTAACCCTCTGCAGGAGATACAATCGGTGTTTTCTTAGCCCTGTCAACAAGGCTATTTTTTCTTCACACACACACACACACACACACACACACACATATTATATATATATATATATATATATATATATATTGTTGGAGTATTTTAGCTATAAAAAAGCTACGACTTATGTTTATAGACTTTTCGAAGGGTTCTAACCCCTCTGCAGGAGATACAATCGGTGTTTTCTTAGCCCTGTCAACAAGGCTATTTTTTTCCTTCAGACACACACACACACACACACACACACACATATATATAATATATATATATATATATATATATATATATATATATATTGTTGGAGTATTTTAGCTATAAGGTGGGATAAAGACCACGACTTATGTTTATAGACTTTGATTCTCATTGGACGCCATATACTTCATGCCTTCTGCCACATCTAAGCTAAGCTTAATACATAACTATACAAGATATCTCAAGATATAAACAGTGGAATCTGAACAATCTACCCTCGTTAATTGAAAAAAAGGGATTTCGTATTGAATTCCTTGAGGGTTGCTGAATACAACAAAATGTGGATCGAATCGTTATAAATATAACAACCTTGATGAAGACAAGAGTCCAAAACGAGTTAATGGAATACATAATTTCTATGATATTTATGTTCATTTTCTGATAAAAATGATACAGAAATGGCCAAATATATATTCTTTTTTTAAGTCCTGAGCTTATCACCTTAAATGTACGCTTGCACTTTGACCTCGATTTCTACAACGCTAAATTCGTATAACAGTATTGGGGGGGGGGGAGATAAAAATACCACTGGTACACAGGTGTAACGGGCTCAAAGGGTTAATGAATTCTCATTCTAACAGATTTTTTAATGCATTCTATAATTTCGTGCTTGTTATTTGCTTTGTAGTATCATTTAACGTAAATAAGGGAACTATCTTTATGTTTTTTTTTAAATTTAGAAACCTTTTGGAGGTCCTTACTGTAGTAAAACAAAACAAATATCTCAGTGGAGGGGATTCAATATAATGCAAGTAATTATAAAGTAAGTTATTAATTTTAAAAATATTAGACGTTTTATTTTATTTATTTGATTTTCGCAACCCTCTTGGGCAATATCTTTCAAAAAGGTTATTTTTACACCGCCCGAGGTGTTTTTTTTTGCTTGTAATTCTAATAGATAAATGTGGAAAAGTTAAATATTCTTTTGTGGTTTCTAATTTTATTAGACAATTTCCAGAGAAGAGTCTTTCTAGAAATAGAAGCAAACTGACAAAAACGAAAGAATGTCCCTTTTCCGTGATTGACCAATCAAATCTCGACATCCACTTGGCGTAGACAATGGAAGGAAGTCATCTTATGCAAATGATCGTCCACGCTCGATGTCTTTCTTGAAATGTCTGGAGGATCAAAAGAAAACTAACCTAAAATAGATATTCTAATGAAAGGAAAGAAAAATATATTTACATATCCCAACCACTCTGGACGACATATTGTTGGCGTCCTTCCGTCTACTAGAGACGATGGCGAAGTGTCCAAAAGCAAGAAGAACTACGTAACCTGGGAGGGTTGATATGAAGGATGAGCTGTTCTCCAAGCAGTAAGGATCAGAGTGGACCTGGGAGTAATGACAATGAAGGTGTGCTTCATACTTTCTAGATCTCCAGAACTGGAGCCTCACTATCCGATGCAGTTTAGTGTCATACCCAAGACAACCCTTGGGGGGATGGCGTCTTACTCCTCTGCGTGGGATACATTCAGTATATTGTAAGCCCCATTAGCAGCCCCCTCTAAATACTCTCAAAAAATAATGCCATTCTGTTTAAGACAGGCATAATTACCAAACACAGGAACATATGTTCTACATCGAAATGAAACTGGTCCTCTGTGGATCACATCCCTACTTCTCCACATAGTCACCGTTTCTCTCAATAGCAATGTTTCACCTTCGAATGAGAGCATGTATCCCTGCCACGTAAAATTCTTTTGACTGTTCTTTGAGCCACTTCTTCACTACATATTTCACTTACTTATCACTGGAATAATGTTTGCCTCGCTTTGGCCACATGAAAGAGGGTTTGAGAGGCAAACATTATTCCAGTTATGAGGAAGTAAAATCTGTGTGAAGAAGTGGCTCAAAGAACAGTCAACAAATTTTTACGGGATAGGGATTTGATGTAAAATACATGTTCCTGTGTTGGTAATTATACCCGTCCTAAACAAAATAGCATTACTTTTTGACTCACCCTCATAATAGTTATATACTGTGGTATATCCACTGGTCCTGCTAGTATAAAATATGAATGGCGGTATGCAGTGTTGAAGTCGCAGCTTGAGGACGAGTATTTAAAGCTGCAAACTCTGTGGTTGACTGATTTGCTGAGAAAAAAATGTGTTTTCATCTATTGTGATGTCCAAATAAACTTTTACGTTACTCGGTTACGGTTTGTTCAGGTTCGTACTATCTAATTCCTTTTGAATCATATCAAAACAGAGATGAACTTTTTAGATGCCATTTGAGATATTGAAGAACCCTTCATGATCTACAAACAATTTTCTCTACATT
The DNA here is from genome assembly GCA_023376005.1 of Doryteuthis pealeii. Lineage (NCBI taxonomy): Eukaryota > Metazoa > Mollusca > Cephalopoda > Myopsida > Loliginidae > Doryteuthis > Doryteuthis pealeii. Next base: position 56,630,980 of record CM042147.1, on the reverse strand, counting down.
AGGTACTCATAATAAATCATTCTTTTTTTATCGTGTCTACCTTGTCGAGATAGGATATTTTCCTACGGCGTAAAAGACAAATGTACTTTTCTATCAAGTTAACAAGCAAGAATATGCACTCTCCGTTTTAATATAAGTTTTAATGTAATGAAATATATTAAATTAGAAATACTAACGAAATTAAATAAGAATGTATAAAAAAATTACACTTTTTAAAATTATATTTTGGTTTCCCATATAAGATTAGTCATAAGATTAATTTAAATACATTGGAGAATAAAAAAATAATATTAGAGATCAATAACACCAAGTAATTATTTATTAAGCCCGGTTTTATCAAAACCAGTATGCAAATTGACCTCACCATAAACCTTTATTTCTTAGTGATATATAACACACATTGCAGGATTTTAAACGTACAAATAACATAGGTTAATCGACCTCAGATTTACAGAGACATGGTTAATAAATAAGATCTATATATAAATGATTTTGAGTATAAATTAAATACTCATTGATAAACTTACGCAATTCCTGGGGGCATTGTGATGTAAGCAGTGACGTAGATTCGGTTACATATAGACCGATACCGAATCTCCATTATAATAAGATATGGAACCCATTTTTCAAGTTTCAGAGGATTCCCTAAATAAAAAGCCGTGGAAGATGAAGCATGGAGAAATAAAAGTATATCGATACGATATTTCAGATTGAACCTCACCCTTTCATCGTGTGAAAAAATGAATTCAATCGACAATAACCGTTACATCGGTGCCTCCATGAATAAGATAGTATTATAACACTATTAAAGTGTTATGGGTTGATTGGCGATCTGTTAATTAATTACTAATTAATTAAAACTACCCTAATTATTAATTATGGTAGTTTGTTAAAAGTTACTGTAAGAAAAGGAAAACAATAATAATTATAATAATAATAATGTTTATATTAAAAATATAAATTTATCGAAACAAAGAATCCTCACGTAGGCATACATTCCTTAATCATGGAATTTGATATTATATCATCGGAATTTTAAATTTTCACAAATAAAATGATAATTTAACAAATAAGATTCCAGTTTTTGAAAAGTTGGTCAACAATTTCAAAAACTTACATAAATAAAACAATGGTTGGCCTTGACTCGTTGGAGTTGGAAAAATCCAAATGGAAATATACAACCAAGGCTGACACAAGGCCATTTAGACGAGTAGCCAATAGCATCGAGTGGCTGGCCAATCAGAGAGGTATGTTCGGGGGTGGGCAGGTCTGGATCCCATAAATAAGAGACCAAGAAAACAGACCGAGAAGAGAAGCGGAGGACGTCCGCCAGAGTCTGACACGCCGCAAACAGAAGACTCGCTACACGTCTGATCCCTTGTCGCCGTCCATACTGCACTCTGACGTCCTGCCACTCGGTAACAAACCAAGTTAATAAGTTATCCAATTAGCTGTAGAATCGCCAGTCAACTAACAAAGAAATCACCTCGATCTTCTGACATTATAAAAGAATATTAATCATTGTATATATAAAAAAATAAATGTAGATATCTTGTGTATAATTATCAGAAGGCGTTCCTGTTTGTTTTGTTGACCCCGTTGACAGCTTTTGGTTATCATATTTCAGCCGAGTTGGAAAAGGAACAAAGCCAGCTTTCCGCAGGGCCTATAATACTATAATCTGTGGAACAGCCCAGCATTAGAAGAAATCTCTCATTATAGTATTATATTCGGTATCATCCAACACAGATACTGTAATACTAAGCCGGAGCATCGTTCTCATACATACATTGAGACCGTGCCCCAGCACATGTTATTATAGTATAATACTTTAAAGGGCGATGAAGTTCAGATTGCACGAAACACCAGAAATCATAGGGCCGAGGCACGAGAAATCATAGGGCCGGGGCACGAGAAATCATAGGGCCGAAGCACCAGAAATCATAGGGTCGAAGCACCAGGAAACCGAGGACTGGTCCTGTCTTTTAATAGGTGTGGTGTGTGTGTGTGTGTGTGTGTGTGTGTGTGTGTGTGTGTGTGAAGTTCAGACAGAGTTTGAATTTGTAAGGATCTGGTATTACCAGACTATAACAAAACAAACAATAAAACCTGTTGATATTGTGAGGTATGGCTGTAGTTCCCTCGGTTACTGGTATCGATGTTTTAGCCGCGAAGCCAAATAAGAGTGTCTAATAACTTTTAACTCAGTACGTTCATAAAATTTGGCAGCGAAAAATAAATTCTAGCAATGCATTTTTAAGATAATCAACGGAAAAGACGCTCAACACAGACGTGTCACTTACTGATAAGATTATTGTATTAGTGCCAAATTATCCATTTTGAAATCATTTATACTTTTTTTATTATAAGGACTTCGTGGCATGTTGGACTGTGATCAACTGTGCAGCTCTGTCCACTTTGCATCATAGCAGGTCTTCTGCACCGCATCTAGTTTCCATATAGTGCTGATCAATGAATGTATTTGTTGGCCTGCTCACACTGGTGTGTCGATGTGTAGCTGTCCACGGGAGAATGTTACTTACGAGTTTGTCCTTTTTCAGCCGTGTACAACATGTCTTGTTCGTCTTAAATCGATTATTTGTGCAATAGGAGGCAAGTGAACGCGTAGCTGCTTTTTGTGGGATTCTACTTCCAGAATTTGTATAAGATTGTATAATACTTTAAAGGACACTGAGGTTCAAATTGCTCGAAGCACCAGTATACCAAGACCCGAGACACCAGGCCGGCCCTCTCTCTTAATAGGTGCGCACGCGCGTCTATGTGTGTTAATCAGCAAACTTATTAAGTTCGGACAGAGTGTGCATTTGTAAGGATCTGGAATTTCCCTGACTATGACGGAAACCAACAAAAGCTGCTGATTTCGTGAGTTATTACTGTAACCCCCCCCCCGTGTTACTGGTAATGATGTTTCAGTCACGAAACCAAATAACGGTGTTTTTAACTGTCTGAATTCTTTAGACAATGCTTGATAATTTGTATTATTTTGACTAGCAAAAGTATGAGCCCCTTATATAGTTTTAATATAATAAAATACTTTAAATTATAAAGACTAACGAAACTAAATAAGAACGAATATAAAAATATAACAGTTATTTTAATATTATATATTATAAATATAAATTATATATATATATTTACCAACTCCTCCGCACGAGCTTAACAGGTTTGAATTCAGAGTTTTCCTTCTCCTAGACTGGTTATCTAGCCATGGTTAAAGAACCCAGTCTGCCCTGCTATTTACCCATAGCTGGAGAGAGAGAGAGTAGGATTCATACCTTTCCCAAGGGTATTAGCGCTAAGTGAGATGCAATTACCACGTCCAGGATTTGAACTCGGGGCAACGAGTCCATTGGCCATGACTTTAACCATTACACCACGCGCTTAAATTATATATAGAATTGTTTTTTATTTGAGAATAACATGATAGTATTAGAAATTAGTAACAGCAAATAATTATTTATTAAATCAGTTTTGTTTAAAAAAAATATGCAAATTATTTCAATCATATACTATGTAAATCTTCATTGCTTAGAGATATATAAGACATATTTCAGGATTTTAGATGCAACTAATAATATGGGCAGTTTTGTGGCAAATCTAACTCAGCTAGACTTTGATAGAGACATCGTTAATAAATAAGATGCTAATTAAGATTAATTGATAACTATTTCATAATCGTTGAGAATATAACTAAGGAAATTTTAACGTCAGTGGTAAAGTAATTTCGGTTACAGACAAACAGTTACGTAATCTCCATTGAGAGAAAATCCACTACCAACCCCCAACCACCCCTCACCCTACTGACGACCTCCTGTTTTACCATATTGAGAATGTCCATCATTGAAGCAAGAACTATATCCAAGTCCTGAGAAGGTCTAATAGACCGAAATGTTGCATCGTCGACAATAAACATCCAGTTTCCATAACATCCCGTGTTTGTCTACCTTTCTCCACATAATCTCCATTATAATTAGATTAATGGTTTTGACTATAAATCAAATACTCATTGAAAATCTTACGTAATTCCAGAGTGTATTGTGACGTGAGTAATGACGTAGTTTCGGTAACAAAAAGACACCGAATCTCCATTATAATAAGATTTTGGGGGGATTTTGTCCAGTTGAAAAAGTGGAGCAACGGATATAAGGGTTGAGTTTATTCAGTACTAAAGGAAAATAATTTGGAGGTTGCAGGTTCAATCCTGACTACATGCAAAAATAAGATAGAATACTTAACATAGCTTTAAACTTGTACCTGGGCATGATTAACAGAATTGAAACACTCTACCACAACAGGTTCGGTTCGAACTTCTGTAAAGGCTTTGACAAGGAACACTCGTAAGAACGCCGGAGGGCACATCGACCGAAACGTTGTATATATAACAATAATGTTAGCAAGATGGAGGTACTCACTACTCAAATAAATCCTCAAATGGGATAGATAGGGCTCCTTAGCCTTGGACGGCAAACCATCTAGACAAGAAAAATTCTGTCATAAAACCATTGCCTAACGGCTATATCTTATTCCATGGAAAGGCTAAGGAAGTTAAACCCGAAATAAAATCAAGAGTGGGAGTCCCTAAAGTGGTGTGATGCTGAACTTCAGCGCAATCCAGCAACTCATGCGACACCATCGTTGCAAACTGAATTGATTTTTATTTTGCCTTTCCTTTCGACCACAACGGCAAAAATGTAAATCCAGATTATCTAGGGTTGCTTAATCGCAGATTTCTTATTTGTCCCACTTTATTTCACCCAATTTAAAAATGAAACATTCCAAATGGTCTTGCGTCACTTAAATGCCCAACGTAAAATTTAAAGGATTTTTTTAAAAATGAAGTTACATGTTTGTTTTAATTGTAATATTGAAATTGTGAATGATGGAAAACAGAAAATTGATCTTGAAATTTCTGTAGAATCAAATAAATACAAATGATATGTGTATTAAGTATTATATCGATTGTATATTTTTTGGATTATTAATTGCAAAGAAAACAAAAGGATTTATATGGAATGAAATTACAAATCATCGTTTCTAACTTTAATAATCCCTCTGATTTTTTCGTAGAAATTCCACAGCTTCCGCTAGTATATTTTATAGTATATTTTATTACATTAAAACTTGAATATTTACACCCGGAGGGTGCATATTCTTGCTAATAAAAATAAAAATGAAGAAAACTGTCTGAAACATTTAACTAGTACAAAGTATCTATTAACTTTTAATTCAATACATTCAAAATTTAATATAAAATTTGGCAGCAAAAAACGAAATTTTAGCAATGTATCTTTTTTTTAGATAATCATTTGAAAAGACGCTTAACATAGGCATGTGTCTTACTGATAAGAGAATTGTAGTCGTGCCAAATGATCTATTTTGAAACAATTTATGTTTTTAATATGTTCGGAGCACTATCCATCTTGCAAATGTAACTATAGCACACACAATGAAAGTGGTCTCATGGGAATCCGTGCTATTATCACATGGTGATGATTACTGAAAGAAATTCGCCGCTTTGCCTTTTGTATATATACATATATATATATATATATATATATATATATATATACCAACACCTCCACACAAGCATGTTGTGACACAAGGCCAATTTCTTAGGCAGATTTTAATAGGTTTGTATTCAGCGTTTTCCTTCTATACTAGTTACCAAGCCAAGGTTAAAGACCCCAGTCTACCCAAATATTTACCTATAGCTGAAGAGAGAATAGTTGGATGCATACCTTTCCCAAGCATAAATGCAAACAGCTTCGTCCAGGATTTGAACTCGGGTCGACGAGTTTAGTTCCTACAATTCTAACCATTACACCACAACTTTAATTACAGCGCAGACAGTGCAGAGAAAGGCCATTTTCTTTCACACTCAGCATCATCCTGAGTTCATAGCACGGATTCCCATGACTGTCTCACGCCATGCGTTTCTATCGGTCATCGCCCTGGTAGGTCAAACCCCCCCCCCACACACACACACACATATTCGTGGATAAGTCCACCAAAGTTCAGGTCCCGAGTACTTTCGGCACTTCGAAGTGCCTTCATCGGGGATGATGTGTTCCAGTTTTTTAAAAATTAAATTAATGTGGAGGCTGGAAGGAGAAGAATTGATGCGAAAGGTGTTATAGGCATTTTAAAATGTGTGTACTGCATTGGAAATTAATTTTGTTTAAGGATGGTTTGTATAGTTTGATGTATAAAGCTTCTAGTATTTGGAGTTTTTGTTTATTTTTTTCTTTGTGCAGAATGTGTATTTTCCGTTAGAATATTTCGGTAATTAGACTGGGGGCATGAATGTAATTTTAGGTGTTGTGAAATAGAGCTATTATCTGTTAAATGGAGGGTTAGACGACGTGACAATGTGGTTGAGGTGAATCCAATGTATGTATTTTCCTTTTCTGGGAGACTGCAATCTCCTAGGGGACATTTAAATCTGTATACTACATTGGTCTCATTAAGCCGACTTGTCTGGGGAGAGAAATTGTTACGAACGACGAGGTAGGTTGTTTTGAATTTTGTATAATAAATAATGAATTTTACCTTTTACCAGGCGTCGTTGCAGTAACATTATTCCGAATTATTTGTTTAAGTGCTATTTCATCAAGTTTGTAATTCCTGTGCATCTGGTTGCGATAGTAAATGTTATTTGAAGAAGTATTTGCTGTAGTATGTTTTTCTTTGTGGCTAGCGTTTATTTTTTGGATGATCTGTTTGATTTGTTCGTCAATGACGTGATTAGGAAATCCGTTATTAACTAGCGTCTGTTTGATGTTTTTGAGTTCGGAGTAGAATATCGGCTTTGAGGAAGAAATGAGTTTTGCGCGATATATTATGTTTTTTTTTATACCTTTCGGGGCATTCACTATTAAAATTTAAAGTAGTTGAGTTAACGGTTACGTGCTTTTTATATGGATATGTTGTAAAAGTGTTATTGTTAGTGTCGATCAATACATTGAGGAACGGGAGTTGATTTTTATTGTTTAGTTCATATGTGAAATTGAGGACAGAGTTTTTTTTTTGAATGCTTGTTGGAGTTCAATCAGTTCATTTGTGTTGTTGACAAGGACAAGAATATCATCAACATAACGAACATAGATTGAAGGCTTTTTTCTTATATTAAATATTTTATTTTCAAGGTGGGCCATATAGAAATTACTAAATGTCGGACCTAAAACAGAACCCATCAAGATACTGTCTTGTTGTACATATAAATTACCGAGATGGTCATAAAATGGGACCTCAGTTTTGCAGTAAAGGAGATTTTTTAAAAGGATGTTGGGATTAATTTTAAGAGGTGGATATGAGGGATTTGTTAAATATTTTCAATGATGATGTCTATAGTTTCTTTTACCGGAACGTTGGTGAAAAGATTTTCAACATCAATTGAAGCCATGATTTTGTTATCTGGTTTTAAAGTATGTAGGATTTGGAGTAGATCATGGCTGGATTTCAGACTAATTAGTGGGTATATATGGGGAAATGAGTTGATTAATAATCTTAGTTAATTCATATATTGGTGTAGTAAATTGTGAAATAATAGGGCGAAGAGGGTGTTGAGGTTTGTGTATTTTGATTGTACCGTAAATGTAGCCGGGTTTATAGTCACCGATGATTTTGGGAAGTTTTAGGCTGTCTTGTTGGGCATTATTTGCCGTGATGAGTTTATTTATTTTTGTTTTTAGTTGATTTATGGGATTTTTATGAATTCTTTTGAATTTTGTGTGATTGTCTAATAGTGTTTGCAATTTGGAATTGTAGTCGGTTTTGTTAATCACAACAAAAATATGAGTTTTATCGGCTTTTTTAATGTAGATATCAGGTGGTCGTGTAATTGTTTAGCGGCCGTTTTTAACTGTTTATTGTGTAGCGTGGAGGAGTTTCAGTTCTTATTAAATCTGTTTTTAATAGCTTCGGCCTTTAGAAAGACTTTAGAATTCCGGGTTTGTGGTAATTTTCCCTTGCGTTTGGAGCTTCTGGATGTTCTGAAAGAGTATTTCGATATCAGTTTTTTTATTCTGGTGATTGTATGAATTGTATAAATGACAGTTTGGATGCAAAGTTTTAGCGCAATGTGAAATGAAAACAATCTCATCCAAGATTTGAACTCTGGACAACGAATCCATTTCCTACGACTCTAACTATTATACCACACGCTTCAACACACACACACACACACACACACACACACACACACACACACACACACACACACACACATATATATATATATATATATATATATATATATATATTGTAGAGTGACCAAAACACTCCTCACTGACAAAATGGACTAGTCTGAAAAAGCTATAAATAGTGTATATATTTAGCAACAAAATAAAATACATTGAGTTGAATTCTAGAGAACTTTACGTGGTGTAATGGTTACCAAGCTAGATTCGCAGACCATTATTAGTGATTTCGATTCTCATTGGGCGCCCTATACTTCTGGCCTTGTGCCACATCTAAGCTAAGCTTAGTAAATAACTATAGTTGACTTGTAATATTGTCTCCTCCGTTTATTCATTACTTTACAGTCGGACTACAAAATACATATCAACCCCACGAACTGGATGTGACACAAGGCCAATTTCTTAAGCGGGATTAACAGGTTTGAATTCAGAGTTTTCTTTCGAGACAGGTTGTCTTACCAAGGTTGAAAACCCCAGTCTACCCTACTATTCACCCATAGCTGGAGGGAGTATAGTCGGGGTCATACCTTTCCCAAGGGTATCAACGCTATGTGAAATGCAAACAGTTTTAGTCTACGCCTACGATATAACACAATCTCTCTGGTCTAGCGCTTGTGAAAAGGGGATACACTCCCTTGCTGTCCGGTTGATATCAACAATAGGTCCATCGCCGACTTTACATTTTTTTAAAAATATCCTGGTAGAAATCCAACTTTCTGAGATAAAATTGACGATCGCACAACATAACTGAAGTAATAAGTCCCTCGTGATCCTCGTGACAGATTTTTGGCTTCTTTTACTTCCAAGATATAAATCAAAAACTCAAAGGCGTAAATGTTCTCATTTATTAGATAAGACAGCAAAATAGAAATAGAAAAAATAAAAAAAATAAAAGATAAACAAACAGCATTTTTTACGCAAGACGAAAATATTGAAGAAATAATGTTTTCTAAAAATTGCAGAGTTTTGTTTAAAAAAAAGAAAGAAACTAGTAAATCGAATCTGGAACTCAAATTGAAGGCGTTATTCTTACATATTTTACTTGGGTGTAGAAATCCCAAGACAGCCCCATCCAATAGACAGAAAGATAAGAAAACCATAAATAGATAAGAAAAGACAGATATATATCTCTTTCTCCGTCTAATATATATATATATATATATATATATATATATATATATATGTGTGTGTGTTGTGTGTGTTTGTGTGTGTGTGTGTGTGTGTAAGTAAATATGGAAATAAATCCAACAATATTAAGAAATTTGAAAAAACAAGTGTTCCAAAAATAAGATGAATTTATTTATCGACGCTTAAACGTTGAAGGAAAATTAAAAGACAATCATAAGCGTCGATAAATAAATTCATCTTATTTTTTCGGAACACTTGTTTTTTCAAATTTCTTAATATATATATATATATATATATATATATATATATATATATATAATCCAAAAGTCCAGAGAAGAAATCTTCCTTACGACACAAGAGTTTTATTTAAACAAAACCAAGTCGCAATTTGAGAGCTCAATGTGTGCTCTTAATGTTAGAGTCACAGAGCAAATATATAAGTAAAGAAATAACAAAAGACTTAGAGATTCAGCATTATAGTCTATTTCAGGGAGCTTAGACGAAGTGTCTAACTCTCCCGACTCATCATATGCGAATGATGAATTCTTTATTACTTTAAAGGCATTTGAAAACTAATAAAAAAATAAAAATCTGTTTTCAAATGCTTTTAAAGTAATAAAGAATTCAACATTCGCATCTGATGAGTCGAGAGAGATAGACACTTTGTCTAAGCTACCTGAAATAGATTATAATGCTAAATCTCTAAGTCTTTTGTTATTTCCTTATATATATATATATATATATATATATATATATATATATATATATATATATATATATATATATCAAGGATATGCACCATGCACCCTAATTAATGTAATGATATATATTATCATTATTATTAGCAAGAATATGCACCCTCTGGGCATAAGTATTTAAATTTCAACGTAATATATTATTTAATTTAATATATTAAATTAGAAAGACTAACGAATTTAACGCATATAAAAAGATTACACTTATTTTAATTATATTTTAATTGGTTTCAATATAAAATCGTTAATAGATACTTTGTACTATTTAGATTTTTCGGACTGTTTTCTTCATCTTTATTGTTACTAGCAAGAATGTAATAGAATATATATGATATTAAAAGCACCAACGAAATTAAATAAGAACGCATATAAAAAGATTACACTTATTCTAATTATATTTTAATTGGTTTCTATAGGAAATCATTCATAGGATTGATTTTAATACGTTGGGGAATAAAACAATTATATCAGAGATCAATAACACCAAGTAATTATTTATTTATTAAATCCGCTTTTGTTAAAAGCATTATGTTTTTTTCCTTTCATCTTGGACAATGTGGACGGCTGCATTTTTAACCAGAGGGTGTTGCAAGATGATAACGGTCGTACAATCCAGGAACACGAGTATTAATATTTGGATTGCATCAACGCTTCAGATGAAGAAAGAACTGCACACTCTAGGTTCAATCTCTCCCTGGATTATTGTAATATAATAGAGGGGGAGACAGGAGTCTAACAGTGACATGTAAATTAGCACGGAAATATTTTTAGAAGGAAAATAATAAGGATGAATCATCATAATACGACATGACAGTGTTTCTATTGGTCGAGAAGTGAGACGTGGCGAAGTGGAGAAAGGAGGGGTGCGAGGTGAGAGTGCGGGGTGAGTCTGGCACGATGCGTTGAAAGAGCTCTCGACAGTTGTGACTTTGGGGAAAATAAAAATCTCTTGAGAAAAAAGAGGGTGACCTTGTGTTATTACTAAAAACTCTAAATGGCACAAGGCAAGATGTCCCCCCCCCCAAACAAAAAAAAAACTAAGTTGGCTTCCAGACTCCAAAAATTCAGGAATTGTCAACCAACTGAGCATCAGCCCAGCAACCAAGATTCGAGCCTCTCTAATGTAGTACCGGTCCAGAGATAAGTATAAAATTAATTCAACCATCAACACGTCATCACTCCATTCCGACATAAGAGTCATAACGTAAAATAATAAATGATGCAGAAGACGTCAGAATGAGTTCAAGACGAATTCATCTAAGGCCTTGGTCCAACAAAAATGGAAATTGATAATTTGAGATGAAGCCACGGTGGACCCCAAACTGTTGAAACCTTGGATCACACAATATAGAATCTGAAAGATGATATACGCAATGGGAGGTGTGGAATGGTTATTGCTTGTAATTTTAGACAAATAGTGTCTGTAATGCTTCCAGGGTCCTGAGAAGATAAGATCAATACCTGTTTGAAAATATCTCATCTCGGTTACAATATGCAAGTGTACTTGAAAGATGCTGAGGGTGAATTTGCAGCTCATCTACTCCAGGTTAGGAATAAAATTCCTGAAAAGGACATCAAAAATCAGATTCATTTACCCTTTGGTCTTATCATCCAATCGGAAGAGAAACTAATTACTAAAGACTTTCTGAATATTCGCATTCAATTCATTGGTCCAAAACGTCACAGCAACAGGGTCTTGCATCAGCGATTGGAATACACTACAAAAAATATTTCCAAACATTGATTTCACCAAAATGTTTGCTCAGCAACAAATTATTTATCGAAATAGAAATTTTGGATACGTATAAGTAAACTTATAATCAACTTTCAAACTATGTAAAAAAAAAGAAAGAAAGTATAAAGTACGTAAGACTTTGTAAGTTGTTCGAACGTCGGTCGACCGATTGCAAATGGCCGTCTCTCGGCTCTTTATGCCCATTCTTCCAAGGGCAGACCAGTCCATTCAGACAACACACAGGGGGATATCCTTACTTATACAGAAAGAAAAAAAAAACAACAACTGATGTAGTCGCTACTAGAACAGACTCAGTCCTAATTAGTGATCATCCTCCACACATTACTACAACTCCCAGCATTATATTTTTTGTTTTGTTTTGTTTTATGTGACATTGTTTATATTGTGTAATGTGTGAAAATAAACCATTGTCTTCTCCAATAATAATAAAAAGAACTAGCAGGACCTGGAGATATACCACAGTAAGATAGTTTAATTATTACAACGTTTGATATGTTTACTTCAAAGCTATTACGAATAGTTCAATATATAAAAAGTATAATAATCTTCAACCCTCTCTCACTCTTTCTTAAAAGGGGGGGTTGTAAAATATTTACATTGATTTGCCGATAAAAATCTGAGGGGAAGCGTTTAGAATATCTACATTAATTTGCCAACAAAAAAGTGGACAAAAGCACGACTCAAAAAATATCTAAGTTGAGCCGGAAATTCGCCTGACGCAGGCCGGGATAAAAAATAAAATTACTAAAATATATTCCGTGATTAACAATAAATAAAACAAACATGTAACTTTTTTTTCTTAATTCCTTTTAATTTTACGTTGGACATTTAAGCGACGCAAGACCATTTGGAATGTTTCATTTTAAAAATTGGGTGAAATAAAATGGGACAAATAAGAAATCTACTATTAAGCGACACCATATAATCTGTATTTAATTGCATCTTGAACAATTTGGACGGTCTCATTTTTAACCAGAGGGTGTTGCAGGATGATAACGAGAGGAAGATTTAGGAACAAGCGTATTGAGGTATAGATTATTATTACAACGTTTGATATGTTTACTTAAGAGTTATTGCGATTTATTCAATATGTAAAAAATATAATAATCTTGATTTAACTCTCTCTAGCTCGTTTTTTTTTCTTTCCATCTTTGCATATTTTCCTTATGTTCAATTGAAACAGATTAGTGTTATTGCTTCTGCGTCCTCACCCCTCTCTCTATATATCCTTGCCCTACTCTCTTTCTTTCTTTCTTTCTTTCTTTCTGATTATATTTTTCTGTGTAGCATGTCCTTTTTCTCTCCTGTCTTTCTTTATAATAAAAACGGAATGGTCCATTATTTAGCTGAGGTGACGACACTCATAAGAAATAAGAATTCTGTGGATGAGCAACATCAGATAATTAGGATTTTAATTTTTGCATTGCATCTTGGACGATTTGGACAGTCTCATTTATAACCAGCGTGCAAGATTATAACGGTCGTATGATTAAGGAACATCAATATCAATATCAATTCTCAAGATTAATAAATGATGTCAGAAGTTTATAGATAAATATATTGAACTCACAGGAATCTTATATGAAACTCATTGAGTGATTGATCTCAACCGTTTGTATTTTTTAATACCTAGAGGTATTTTAGTGCAGTTATTTATGTTTTAGATATGCTATTAAGTTGTTGTAAGCGAATATATTTTCTCCCGCAAGAAAGTTGAACTCGTCCAACGAAACCTATCTACACAGTCGAGTAGTCAAGTTCAAGTAATAGCTAGTTGCTACAGAGAATTAACTACAGTTGTGGAAACGCTGCGCGTTTTGGACTCTGTTTTATTATATTTTTTGTGCCACAGCTAATAAACCTATGTTAACTTTTCTTCTGGATTTCAATGCAGTTATTTGATAACGAAGACAAGATATATTTGATATATCTTATTTAATCTTAGTTGAATAGAATAAAATCGATAGTCTTTTCTGGATTGAAATAATAAGATTTTTGAGCAATTTTATATCTAAATGTATTATAAACAAGGATTTTGGGAGGCTTCATATTAGATGATTTTTAATAAGTAAATGCTAAAAATCATCGAGGTAGAAATGTAATTTTTGGTGTTCGTACTTACTTTCCTCGGGTGAATAATTTTGATATACCAAAAAAGTTTGAAATCGACCTACCCTAATAGTCAGTCACCAAAATAGAACCTCCCAAAAACTCTCTCCTCTCCTCTCGCTAATGATATACCCGATGATGACGGGTATATAATATTAGGAATTACTATTAAATTTATTGTGTTTTGGAAGGTAGAATAATTTCCGAGATTATTATGGGGTGTGATCTTTTATCTCACGAATGATTTTGATTGCAACTGATTGTCCCTTTGAATTTCAAAAACATCTTCTGGGATAATCAATTTCGTTATGATTTAATTTAACAAATCTCAGTTTCAGTCACGAATAATTATCATAAATTTGAAACATGTCATTTCTCATAACATCATATTGAAATTTTAAAAGCCCCATCAATATAAAAAGGTCATCTTGGTCTAAACCAAGATGACCTTTTCATATTGATACAAGTGTTTACTTTGAAACTTTGAAATTATGTAGAGAACAAATTTATTCAGGTAAAGGTGACTGCGGACCACTAAGGTGATATGTTTATCAAAATTCTTAGAAATTAAGAGATAGACTTATTTTGAGGAATGGCTGATTGCACTTATTAACCTTTACGGCGATTGCAAAATTAGCTACAATATTTTCTATAAAAAGACTCTCTGAATTGTTAAAAGTCAGTTAGACCGAAGCACAAGAGGAAATAATTACGAGACCTCAGAATTGTTGAAATAAGATATTTGCCACTAGAAGAAATAGACCTTGCCGCCGAGAAAAACATTCCGATAAAAGAACTGACACAATCCAGTTCACATTTGCTGAATTACTCAATGCTAATTAGCATAGAACAAAATGTCAGACAAAGCTCCTCACCGGGTCTTTTCTTTCCGTCCTAGTGTGCAAAACATATTCCTTTCCGTTATGATAATAAAACTGTTATTGTTAACGGTGTATTGTCTCGTTTTTAGAGTTACCAATAACCAAGGCAGCGTATTTCCAGATATTGTAATTGTTAAAAAAAGAAATACACTTATTATTACATAATGCTACAAAATTTTATTAAAAACAAATATATTAATTCAGTGTAAAAAAAATATATAAACTTTTAAAAACTTTTTATCTCGATTTTATCGACGGCAAAAATTACATAGAAGGATTTTTGCCGCGATATTTCGTAAAAAATGTAAATCATATATTTTTATAATAGCAGATAAAAGAAATAGTTTTTCAGTCAAAATTCAAATAAATAGGTTTTCTTTCTAATAAAACAAACGGTTAAATTCAAATTAGTTTAAATATTTAAGTTTGTGACTGTCGTTAAATTTAAACTTGTAATGAAAAGCGAACATGCACAAACCTAAACCGGGCACAGTTAAATACACAAAGATCTTAAAATTAAACATAGAAGAAGATTATCTAACTATTTCTGGTTTATAAATAAGTCTGTTACTGAGAGACACCGAATCTTCATTATACATATTTTGTAAAATATCAACAGTCAAATTATCTATAATTCTTTTCAAAATCATTGTTTCATAATGTGGTGGTCTGTCACGATACAAAGGCGGCAGTGCAATATGTGCACTTGTCATGGAATTAAAAACGTAATATGTACCGTTGTATCTACGTGGCGGACACAGTTTTAAATTGAATATGTAGTATGGTTATTTCCTATAAGTCTAACATAAACAAAGGGGAACCACTGTTGACTGATAAATTATCTATTTATTTATTGATCTACTAGGAAAAAAGAAGACAGGAATTGGGTTAGGGTTAGGGTTTAGGGTTATGGTTATGGTTTAGGGTTAGTTTACAGGGCTGGGTTAGCTCAGTCGGTAGAGCGTTCGGCAAGAAACCACAAGGTTCCTAGTTCGATACCGGCCCTCGCCAACTCAGCGTATGGGTAGCACAAGGATATGTGCGGCAGAGTAAGGAGCTGATGGTAGGTGTGGCACTCCACCACAGACGCAAAAACAATCTCCTTGGTCTAGCGCTAGTAAAAAAGGGGATAGACTACCTCGCTGTATGGCTGATACCGACTTTAGGCCACCCCGACGAATTTACTTTACTTTAATGGGAAAATAAATAAATAAATTATCAGTCAAGAGTGGTTCCCCTTTGTTTATGTTAGACTTATAGGAAATAAACTGTAGTATATTCACTTTCGGCTCGACTCGATTATCACTCCGGTCTAACGGCCGCGAAGATTAGCGATGCCCACAAACAACGTATCTCAAAAGCATGCGACACCCGAGTGAAAGACAGCAGCAGGCAGGCGTTCAAGCGCTGCTATTTCCGGAAGGTAGTATTTTTGCATAATGAGGGGCTTGGATAATTAAGGGTTGCAAAAAAAATCAGTTTTAGTAAAAATAAATTATGGGCAAAAAAGAAAGAAATAATTTAGGAAAAATATTTTGAAAGGAAGAATGCATTTTATGAATTGTTTATTCAAATTGTTTGTTGAAAATTTTAAATCAGAGAAAATGTCAGGTTAAAAATTTTTTGGAGAATTATAAACATTCTTGGGAAGAAAAATCTGTCCAGAGGAATGTCGGATTGTTTGGCTAAAATTCCTATTACTTGTATAATACAACATAACAATATACAATGGAATTAACATATGACGTCAGAAAATAATCAGCTAATTACCGTTAAATTATAAAAGAGGGGGTGAATAGTCGAAGGGAAAGAGGAGTGAGCGGAGGAAGACCAGAAAGTAGCAGGAGTCGACACGTGACACAGGCCTGATTTGCCTATCTGAGAAAAGCAGCCGAGCTATCTTTCTTTTTTTCTTTCTTTTTTTCTTTCTTTCTTTCTTTCCTCTCCCAAATTTGACAGTTGACAGACGTGTAAAACTATGTTGGTCGGGGTGCCAAATGTAATATTATGATCTGGTCACGGGACCAAATGTAATACGATGTTGGTTTTGCTGCACGCGGCTCTAAATGTAGTACGATGTTGTCGCGGCGTCGAATCTAACGCGATGGGTGTTCTTTGACCCACAGGAAAGTTGAAGTGCTTGTTCCGGGCTGTACCTGAAAATGACCAAATTCACCAAGGTTGTTCCACAATTAACACGAACGCGTTTTTAACAATAAAAGACCTTTATTAATCATACAGTGATTAAAAATCATGTACAACCACAAAGGGATATCGAGTTGAAGTTGAGTCGGTATTTTGTGGACTGACTGGCGATATATGCTGTGTTCTGATTCAAATTCAGGACTTTGAGTAACAAGACGACAAAGCAAAGACGGTGACAAGGGCCATGAGATGGAGCTATCAATCTGCTAGGGAAGCAGTTGTCCAATCTGGTCAAGAACCAGCTGTCCGATCTGGTCAAGAACCAGCTCTCCACTCTGGTCAAGAACCAGCTCTCCAATCTGCCTGGGACCCTTTTGGGTCCTCTTTTATGGGTTCCAAACCCCCGAATCCAGGGCTCTCATTGGCCAGCCAATAGAAACGCCGGACCAATGGCCCTACAGTGTAAACATCAGGAGGTGTATGAAACCCCACCCACGCGGTCGCATTTGATTGGACGGCCAATCAAAATCATGGCATTGGGTTACTTATCTCGGAGGTGGGTAACAAGTCTCCGCCCCAGTTCCCTGATTGGTGAGGCACCTGATAATATTCTTGTTATTGTATAAATGGTCCTGTCAATTGCTATGATAATTGCCAGGAACTGGCCTAAGACCACACGGGTAAATTGAGATTATCAACATTTTAAAGATTTAATCTTTAAACTGTTTTTGCTAAATAAATGCCCTTATCTTACACAGTCCCCACAAGAACAATAATAGATATGGATATGTCAGCAGCCATTCCCCTTCTTCAAAAATTATTTATCATCTTGTTTCGACGCTACAAGAATGATAATATATATTTATGTGAAAACATTTGTATAAACAAAAAGTCATTTGTGTTATATCAACCATCAACCGACTTTTAGCCATTAGAATTTCTTTGTGTTAGAGTAATAAATTTTATCTTGTGTTGACTTTACCACACCACTGACTTGTACTCTAATCTAAGTCACTTGTATGACTCTAGACTCAATTGTTATTTTTAAGTATCCAGTCAGACATCCGTCTTTATATCAACTATTTCAGCCTGGATAAAATGGTTCCCTATCTTTTGGAGTTTCCATGTAAATGATAATATGATAAAACAGACCTCTGCCTTACATCAACCTATTTCTGCCATTAGGATTGGTTTTGTTCAAAAATTATTTATCATCTTGTTTCGACGCTACAAGAATGATAATATATTTATATGAAAACATTTGTATAAGCAAAAAGTCATTTGTGTTATATCAACCATCAACCGACTTTTAGCCATTAGAATTTCTTTGTGTCAGAGTAATTAATTTTATCTAGTGTTGACTTTACCACACCACTGACTTGTACTCTAATCTAAGTCGCTTGTACGATTCTAGACTCAATTGTTTTGTTTTTAAGTATCTAATCGGATATCGCCAATCAGTCTATAACACTACAGTGTTATAGACGCAATTCTGTTATTAATAACATTCCTTCTATCTCTCTATTTGCATTGACGACTGCTAGATTGTCACAGCCATAATAAATATTGTTGACAAGAAGTTGACTCCGAGTTTGGTTTTAATCAGTACAGGTTACCACGGATCTTAATTGAAGGGTCGTTTTCAGACACGGAGAAACGAGCCCATAATATAAGAATAAACTTAATATGTTACAGTATTGAGGGAGGTGGTGTTGAGACCCTCAGACCACACTCGACTTTGCTTTGAGCTTTCTTTTTCTTTTTGAAAAACAAACCGGCTTCATGTGGTGGAAACTATTGCAGAAGTAAAAGAAACATCTTTAATAATTACGTTTTTATCTGACTTATTTTTATTTGGAAATCTATACATATATAAAGGGCAGTTGTGTATATGTATGTACGTGTGCATGTATATCCGGATGAAACCTCGAAAATAAAACAATTAACAGAGTATATATATATATATATATATATATAATATATATATGTATATATATGTGTGTGTGTGTGTGTGTGTGTGTGTGTGTGTGTGTGTGTAGTATATTAAGAAAATTGAAAAAACACAGGTTTAAATAAGTTGAGTGGTAAGTTTATTGGCCGACGCTGCAGTGTTTCGATATATTAATTAGATCATCTTCAGGGCATTTGTTGGTATATAGAAGGTGATAAAAAATTTTCATCACAGAATAACGAGAAAAGCAAGCGATAGTCCTTGTTTATCAATTTGTTAAAAATTTGAAATCTGAAGAAAGGACGCTGAAAAATGGACGGTTTGAAATGTGACGTCAAATATTCTCTTTTACGGTGTGAGTATGAGAGTGTGTGAGTGTGTATATCGAAAAAAGGCATTTTGAGCAAAAAACCCAGCATTTTGAGCAAAAATGAAGATTTGATTCATATTCGTGAACATAATTAAAACAAAATGAAATTTAAATAGTAACAGTATGGACTTTTTTGCCTTTAGTATCTTAAATAGGAGATATTATTATTTATTTTTCAGAGTATATGTGCACTTTTTTTACGCTTCACTAGGCCGGATTAACACAAGGTCTTTTGTACGTAAGGAGGTTAATGCGAGGGTCTAACTCACTATTCAGTAATAATAGATCTGCGAGACTAAGTTTTTTGCCCCTTTCTCTTCTACCTAGGTGATGCGGGGTAGCCGATGTTAGTATTAAATAAATCTTGAAAAATATAGCTTACCTTTAACTTTACCTTTACAGTAGAATGAAAATGGACAAATATTTGTATGTGTTCATAAACACACATATACTGGGAACGCTTGTTGTGTAATTGTCATATAGTACCTAAATAATGAGAATAGAATCATCTGTTTTTCCTATAAATAATGTCCGAGGAAACCTCGTAGGAGAGAAACGACGAGATCTCACGGGACTTGTTAATTCAATCTAGCAGTTGCCAATTATTCTGTTAACCTTGTATTTTTGCTTATTAGACCTTTTCCCTATCCCTAATATTTCTTATGTTTCTTTCTATCATTTCTATGTTACTCGAGTTATAAAGTAATGAATCTCTAAAGTAAAACACGATAACGTAAAAAAAATGACCTTGTGTCGAATCCGGCTTGTGCGAAGGCGTTGGGTAATTAATACCTTTCGAGATACGCAAATAATTTTTTAAAGAAAAATATATTTAAAAACCGTTCAAAATTAATTTATTCATTTCGCAAAGATTTTTATGAATATCGGTTTTCGATAAAGACGGTATTTTCTGCATTTACCGATAAAAATGTTTCGAATTGTTATTAAGCTTAGCAAAATAATAATTCCTATCGATTTAGATAACATTCACGAGAAGTGAATTTCAAAATAACAAAATGATAAAGAAAATTCTGTTTTAAACTAATTTCAGATCCCGAAACTGAAAATATCTACACCATCATATATTCCATTGAAATATTCTGTTCAGTCTATATTGATTTTGAGTTTTTTTTTTTTTTTTGAAAATAACGGATTAATGAATGAAAATTGGAAAGCTGAATTGGAGGTAATGTGTGGTGAATCATTTGTGTGGAGAATCCTGTGTTTTTTTTTTCTTCAGATAAAAGATTAATGAATGAAAACTGGAAATCCAAAATGGCGGTAATGTTTGGAGAACGTTTGTGTTTTTTGTTTTTGTTTCAGATAAACAATAAACAAATGAAATCTGTACCGTCAAACTCCTGTATGATAATATCATCTCAGCACACAATACGTTATCGACCAAAAACAAACACAAAAATATGCCTCAAAATTGTCGGTCTCTGAATCATTAGTTTCGCTTATTGAAGTATTTCTTATCTGATAAAAAGTGAAACATCTTTCAAATTTTCATTGCCAACTTTATTTCACCAAAGTCTGTGTCATTTTATTAAAACTGAATTCTAAATCTCCATTTATGTTGATGTAAAATAATCTCGAGTCAATAACTGATGGGTTGGTTGACTGATTCTAACGGCATGTCAGCAGTGTGGGGTGGGGGTTTAGAATATGCCGACTGCACCTTTGCAGAGGGGTAAGATCCCCCTCAATAGGGCAACCTGTTGACTGTGAGTGGCGATCTGTGATGCTTAAAGACGGAATCCTGGCGATGAGCAGTCCATAACATGCAACATTCGACTTAGGCCCTTACTTAGGCTAGACGGGTGGTCGGAGAGGCCCCTCTGATCAATCGGCTGGTCACGTCAAGCTCTAGCATCTGATTGCTCAACCCTATTGCCCTTATGGAAAGCCCCAACCCTTTTTATCATAAATATGCTAAAAGGCGGTGGATGAGGGTCTTGGGGTACTGGGTATGGTGTTAAACTCTATCTGATGGTGAAGTTCCAATTCTGGAACTCTGGGGATTGTGGAGTATCCCTTCATGACCATTGCTCCCAGGTCCACTCTGACCCGGAGTGGTAGTACCTGTTAGGGTCCCATATATAGGTTGAATAGACGAGGACAGCAAACCAAAAAGATGGCCAGTTGATGAAATAGAACCTCCCAAGGGCTCCTAACAATTTCTCTCTCACTATTTATATACCTGATACAAAAGGGATATATACCACAGGATTCCATCCTTAAATATCATAAAGGGTCTCATCTCTCTGCAGAGCTGTATTCAAAAGCTCCAGCCTCCAGGGATAACCATTGGGCCAAGGCGAGACACCAACTGATACGTTTAATCTTGAGTGAATTGAAACCCATATTTTATTTTCCACCAATATAACGCAAACAGGTTTTGGCAAGTACGGATAAATTGAAACAGACAGGAAAAGACTGCGATAGATATAAACATGATGAGTACTCCTAAATAGATACTAACGAATTTATACAAGATACAAACAGAAAGAGATAAAAAAGAGACAGACTTAGATAGAAGCAGACTGATATAAATCTAATTATATATAGCCGCATATCAGTAGACTGAGATAGATAAAATGATATAAATGAAGTCATTTCCTTCCAAGATTGTTAATCACAATGACGAAACCATTTCAGGACAGAAGTGGCACAATAAACACCGTAACAGTCTGTTATTAACGGCTAACATTAAATTTACTGAAGTTTCCTCTTGCACACTTTACTGGATAGATCTAAATTGGACAAGTATTGTGGCGCATTTTCCATTTACTTTAAGAATCAGCTTTGATGATATGAAGAAATTCAAGGCTTTAAGAAATTGTACCTATATATCTATTATTGTCAGTTCTCTTTAGCAAAGGTGTTTTCTTTGGAGGCTTCGAAATCCAATCTTTTCCTAGAAATTACCTGAGGGTAAAGTTGTTGATTCGTTTTTCTTATCGCTACACACGTGTTTCTACACACGCTACACACGTTTCTAATTTGTATGCAATTGACTTCAGACCGCTTTACACACACGAACACATTATATATATATATCAAAGTAAAGTCAGCGAAGTGGCTTCTTGTCGGTATCAGGCGGACATCGAGATAGTCTATCAGTCTATCACCTGAAGATTGTGTGAAACACAGGAAACTAAACGAATGTAATTATAGTGTCCATAGTTCTATATAATCAGAATTTTATATCATATATATGATATGATATATTATATCATAGAATTAAGCACACTATAATTCTGTTGTTAATTACTACCAAGAATATGCGCCCTCTGAGCGTAAGTATATAAGATTTAATGAAATTAAATATATTTAGAAAGAGTAATAATCTAAATGAGAGCGCATATAAAAAGATTACACTGATTTTAATTATATCTTTATTGGTTTCTATATCAAATCATTCACAGAATTGAAGAATAAAACAATGATATTAGAGATCAATAACACCAAATAATTATTATATGACCCCTAGCACATATATGATAAAAAGGGTTGAGGTTTGCCATAAAGGCAATAGGGTCGGGACAATCGTTTAGGTGCTAGGGCTAGATCAGTTGATTTATCGGAGAGGGCCTCTTCGACCTCCCGTCTAGCCTAAATAAGTGCCAAAGTGGAATTTTGCAAGCCATGGACTGCTCAGCCACCAGGGTTTCATCCTTAAGCATCACGGGTCGTCACCCAGGGCCAACGGGTGGCCCCATTTGAGGATGTGTCTTACCCCTCTGCAGAGGTGTAGTCTATGTATTCTAAAGCTCCAGCCTAGGGGGCTTGTGTGTGTGTTTGTTTGTTTGAGTGTGTGTGTGTGTGTGTGTGTGTGTGTTTGTGTGTGTGTGTGTGTGATGAAGCTGCATTTTTTTCGGACAAAGTAGGCGTCAAGCAGAGCTGATTCCAAGCAACGGCAATCCTCAACAATTAACTATGCCATTCTCATCTCCCAAATCATCTCTTGTTGATGGTATGTCAATAAAATACAGACTGGATGGCAGCGTTCTTTAATCTTCAAAGACCTCAAGCAACGGTCAAGATCCGCTTGGCGGGTGTAAAAGAAAACAAAGGGGTCCGATGCTAGAGGGGTGGAAAGAGAGAGAAAGAGAGAAAAAGAGAGGGAGAAGAGACAGAGGGGGGAAAGAGAGACAGAAAGACAGACAGACCGAAACGAGAGAGAGAGAGAGAGAGAGAGAGAGAGAGAGAGAGAGAGAGAGAGAGAGAGAGATACATACATACATACATACATACATACAGACAGAGGACAGAGGGAGAGACAGATGAGAGACAGAAGGACAGACAGATGAAGCAGTGAAGCTAATGGTACACACACACACAGAGAGAGAGAGAGAGAGAGAGAGAGAGAGAGAGAGAGGGGGGCAGAAATGGAAATCGAGAGGAAGTAAGAAAAGAGAAAAGATATTTGAGGGAAGAAAAGAGAGAAGGAAATAGAGAGAGGGGTGAGTAAGACATGTGGAAAGGGAGAGGGTGTAAGAAAAGAGGAAAAAGAGGAAAGAGAGAAGGAAGAAGGACAAAAGTAAGTGAGAAAACAATGTTAAAGAGAGAGAGAGGGGGAGAGAAAAGAAAAAAGGAAAGAGAAAGAAAGAAGGAAAGAGAGAGTTAGAAATCAATAATTTTGAAGTTATGACTAATGAAAAGATTGTATTGGGTGGGAAGGGTTGGTTGGTTGGCTGATTAATTTTAACGGCATATCAACCCGTCTGGGATTATGTCATGCCTCCCGCTTAGGCTGGGGAGGGTTAATAAGAGAATATGGTACAGGGAATTAAGTCGACGGTGACAGATATGGTAGGTTGACAATGGGTGAGTAAAATGCTTTCGATTAAAAACATTCAAGAACACTATTTGCTGAATAGTGTTTGTATTATGTAAGATTTATGGAGGCGCGTGGCATAATGATTAGAGTCGAGGGAAATAGACTCGTCCATCCGAGTTCAAATCCTAGATAAGGCTGTTTGCATTTTCCCATAGCGCTAATACTGTTGGGAAAGGTATGAATCCATATATTATCCCTCCAGCTACGAGTAAAATAGTAGGGCAGACTGGGCTCTTTAACCCTTGATGGGTAACCAGTCTAGGAGAAGGAAAACTCTGAATTTGAAAAAATAACCGAGGTCAGTCGTTGATTGGGCTTGTGGCATTCCTTGTGCACCAATTGTTTCCTATCGATGGTGCTGAAAAGTGCGGATGGTCCAACACAAGCCTTCATCACTATAAACAAAACACTGTGTAGGCTGTTCACTGGATGAACCCTCATGCGTCGAAATCGGTGAGAGAGTCCATAAAGAACAAAATGGAAGCATTTTGAAGGGAGAGAGAGACAGACAGACAGACAGACAGTAGGGATAACGGCACATAGTAGAGTGAGAATAGATAGAGACATAGAATAGAGGTAGACAGTAGAGATAAAGGCACACACAAAAAAGAGAGACAGACAGACAGGCAGACAGACAAACAAACAGTGTTACATAATTAAAGGGGCTTGAATAATTATGGGTTGCAAAAGAATCCGTTTTAGTAAATGGGTGAAAAAGAGAGAAAGAAATATTTCGGAAAAATACTTCGAAAAGGAAGAATCTAGCTTGAATGCATTTTGTGAATTGGTTATTTGAATTCCAAACCAGATGTTAAATCCCCCGAGATTTTTGTGTGTGGCCTGGTAGATGGTTTGTGTGTGTGTGTGTGTGTGTGTGTGTGTGTGTGTGTGTGTGTGTGTGTGTACAAGTATCGGATGTTACTACCTCAAACATTCAATATATATATATATATATATAGATATAGATGTAGATAGGTAGATAGATAGATGTTTGTGTTTATATACTGTTATTAAAAACAACTGCTACTGCTTGTAAGTTTCTGTACTGTATCCTCTTCTTCCAATCAACACCCACCCTCACTTTTTACCTGCAACAATTTATCATCATCATCATCATCATCATCATCATCATCATCATCATCATCATCACTAGTCAGAGCTTAACAACAACAGAAGCAGCAGCAGCAGCAGCAGCAGCAGCAGCAGCAAAAGACACAAATTTAAAATAAATAAAACAATTAATGGTAATTTTAATCTTTTGCCGTCCCCGGCATCCTACCCTTTTTTACGCTATGTTTTACCGTGCCGGCGTCAGGTGAATTTCGGTCCAACTTAGATATTTTCCGAATCGTTTTTTTTTATCGGCAAATTAATGTAGATATTGTATATGCCCTACTACTAGATTTTATCGGCAAATAAATGTAGATATTTACCCCTCCCCTTTTTGATTTTTTTTTCAATTGAATTTTTAAAAAATTCAAATCTCAGAACGTACACAGAACGTACAAAGATAAAGCTTACATTATGAAAATTGATTTGAAATTTGAGTCTTGTAAAAATTCAATTGAAATTTGGACATTTTTACAAAACTCGGGTGTAAAATATCTACATTTGCCGATAAACAAATCTGGGGTGGGAACGTGAACAATTTTTGAGCGGAGTTTAACTAGGTTGAATTTATATTTTTCGTTCTCCTGGACTGGTTGCCGAGATTAAAGAACACAATCTGCCTTATTATTTACCCATAGCTGTAGTAAGAATAGTTGGATGCATACCTATTAGAGGGGAATTGGCGCCATGTGAAATGCAAATAGCTTCGTCCAGGATTTGAACTCTGGTCACAATGTCCATTTCCCACGACGATAACCATAATATGATGAGCGCCTCTTTGCGTGTGCGTGTGTATGGTTGGTTTTTTTTTAACATTTTCGGGTTATTTAATGCCGGATCAAGTCATTTTTGTAATAATAAGGGATTCAGATTGGCCAAGTAACATGGATAAAATGAACCAAACGGGGCCAACAGATGTCGATTCCCGTTGATCCGGCACCCACGCTTCATCAGCCACATGACAGATTCATTAAAACAAAGTAACATGGATAAAAACAACCAAAAAGGGCCAACAGATGTCGATTCCCGTTGATCCGGCATCAACGCTTCATCAGCCTCATGACGGATTCATTAAAGCCAGGTAACATGGATAAAAACAACCAAACTGGGCCAACAGATGTCGATTCCCGTTGATCCGGCACAACGCTTCATCAGCCTCATGACGGATTCATTAAAGCCAAGTAACATGGATAAAAACAATCAAACTGGGCCAACAGATGTCGATTCCCGTTGATCCGGCACCCACGCTTCATCAGCCCCATGACGGATTCATTAAAGCCAAGTAACATGGATAAAAACAACCAAACTGGGCCAACAGATGTCGATTCCCGTTGATCCGGAACCAACGCTTCATCAGCCTCATGACGGTATCATAAGGCCAAGTAACATGGATAAAAACAACCAAACTGATCCAACAGATATCGATTCCCGTTGATCCGGAACCAACGCTTCATCAGCCTCATGACGGTATCAGTAAGGCCAAGTAACATGGATAAAAACAACCAAACTGATCCAACAGATGTCGATTCCCGTTGATCCGGAACCAACGCTTCATCAGCCTCATGACGGTATCAGTAAGGCCAAGTAACATGGATAAAAACAACCAAACTGATCCAACAGATATCGATTCCCGTTGATCCGGCACCAACGCTTCATCAGCCTCATGACGGAATCATTAAAGCCAAGTAACATGGATAAAAACAACCAAACAGGGCCAACAGATGTCGATTCCCGTTGATCCGGAATCCACACTTCATCAGCCTCATGATGGATTCATTAAAGCCAAGTAACATGTATAAAAACAACCAAACTGTGCCAACATATGTCGATTCCCGTTGATCCGGCACCACACTTCATCAGCCTCATGATGGATTCATTAAAGCCAAGTAACATGTATAAAAACAACCAAACTGTGCCAACATATGTCGATTCCCGTTGATCCGGCACCAACGCTTCATCAGCCTCATGATGGATTCATTAAAGCCTAGTAACATGTATAAAAACAACCAAACTGGGCCAACAGATGTCGATTCCCGTTGATCCGGCATCCACGCTTCATCAGCCTCATGACGGATTCATTAAAGCCAAGTAACATGGATAAAAACAACCAAACTGGGCCAACAGATGTCGATTCCCGTTGATCCGGCACCCACGCTTCATCAGCCCCATGACGGATTCATTAAAGCTAAGTAACATGTATAAAAACAACCAAACTTGGCCAACAGATGTCAATTCCCGTTGATCCGGCACCAACGCTTCATCAGCCTCATGACGGATTCATTAAAGCCAAGTAACATGGATAAAAACAACCAAACTGGGCCAACAGATGTCGATTCCCGTTGATCCGGAACCAACGCTTCATCAGCCTCATGACGGATTCATTAAAGCCTAGTAACATGTATAAAAACAACCAAACTTGGCCAACAGATGTCAATTCCCGTTGATCCGGCACCAACGCTTCATCAGCCTCATGACGGATTCATTAAAGCCAAGTAACATGGATAAAAACAACCAAACTGGGCCAACAGATGTCGATTCCCGTTGATCCGGCACCAACGCTTCATCAGCCTCATGACGGATTCATTAAAGCCAAGTAACATGTATAAAAACAACCAAACTTGGCCAACAGATGTCAATTCCCGTTGATCCGGCACCAACGCTTCATCAGCCTCATGACGGTATCATTAAAGCTAAGTAGCATGGATAAAAACAACCAAACTGGGCCAACAGATGTCGATTCCCGTTGATCCGGCACCAACGCTTCATCAGCCTCATGACGGATTCATTAAAGCCTAGTAACATGTATAAAAACAACCAAACTGGGCCAACAGATGTCAATTCCCGTTGATCCGGCACCAACGCTTCATCAGCCTCATGACGGATTCATTAAAGCCAAGTAACATGGATAAAAACAACCAAACTGGGCCAACAGATGTCGATTCCCGTTGATCCGGCACCCACGCTTCATCAGCCTCATGACGGATTCATTAAAATCAAGTAACATGGATAAAAACAACCAAACAGGGCCAACAGATGTTGATTCTCGTTGATCCGGCACCAACGCTTCTTCAGCCTCATGACGGATTCATTAAAGCCAAGTAACATGGATAAAAACAACCAAACTGGGCCAACATATGTCGATTCCCGTTGATCCGGCATCCACGCTTCATCAGCCTCATGACGGATTCATTAAAGCCAAGTAACATGGATAAAAACAATAAAACTTGGCCAATAGATGCCAACTCCCGTTGATCTAGCACTAACGCTGCATAAGCCTCCTGACGGATTCATTACAGCAGAGTAACATCGATAGAAATAACCAAAATGGGCCAACAGATGTCGATTCCCGTTGATCTGGCATCAACGCTTCATCAGTCTTATGACGGATTCATTAAAGCCAAGTAACATGGATAAAAACAACCAAACTGGGCCAACAGATGTCGATTCCCGTTCTTCATCAGCCACAGATTCATTCAATGCCAAGTAAATGGATAAAAGCAACCAAACAGGAATAACAGATGTCGATACCAGTTTATTCTTGGCACATTAAAGACACATAGATAGATAGTTTAAATACAGATAGATAGTTTAAATACAGATACATAGATAAATAAATAGATATGAACACATTAAAGATAGATAGATAGATTAAAGATAGACAAACAGATAGATAGATAGATAATAACAGATTAAAGATAGATAGATAGACAGATAGACCACAACATATTAAAGATAGACAGAGAAACAGATTAAAAATAAATATAAATAGATAGTTAGATATGAACATACTCAAGATAGACAGATAGATAGAAAGATAGATACTAACAGATTAAAGATAGACAGATAGACAGAATGATAGATATTAACAGATTAAAAGATAGACAGATAGACAGAATGATAGATATTAACAGATTAAAAGATAGATATACAGATATATAGAGAGATAGATATTAACAGACTAAAAATAGATAAACATATAGATTAAAGATAGATTGACAGACTGATAGATAGATAATAATACCGTAAAGATAGATAGTTAGATAGATAGATAGATAAGTAGATAGTTAGGCATGGACATATTCAAGAATGATATATAAATAAATAGAAAGATTTAACAGATTTAACAGATTAAAAAAAAACTAGACAGATAGATGTATAGATAGATTAAAGATAGATAGATAGAAAGAGATATAATAACACATTACAGACAGATAGACAACTGAATAGATAGATATGAATATATTCAAGATAGATTCACAGATGGATAGATAGATGGATAGATAAATATTTACAGATTAAAGATAGACAGATGGATAGATAGCTAGACAGACAGATATTAACAGATTTAAGATAGATAGACATCATCAGATTAAAGATAGATATGTGGACAGATAGATAGACAGACAGATATTAAGATATTATTGACAGATGGATGGATATATTGATAGATAGATAAATAGTAACAAATTAAAAATAAATAGATGGACTGATACATAGATAGATAGATATTAACAGATTAAATACAAATAGATAGATAGATATATAGATAGATAGATATTAAGAGATTAAGGATAGATAGATGAACTGATATATAGATAGACATTAACAGATTAAATACAGATAGATGGACAGATAGATAGAATGATATTAATAGATTAAATACAGATAGATAGATAGATAGATAGATAGATATTAACTGACTAAAGATAGATTGATTAAGAATAGATTGAGAGATATACAGATAGATAATAAGATATTAAAGATAGACAGATAGATGCATAGATATGAACATATTCAGGATAGATATATAGACTGATATACAGAAAGATAGATACTAACAGATTAGAAATAGATAAATAGATGGATAGATAGATCAAAGATAGATAGACAGACAGACAGATAGATAATAACATATTAAAGATAGATAACATAGATGGATTGATAGAGATGAACACTATCAAGATAAATAGATAGATAGACAAATGGATAGATAGATATATGGATAGATATTAACAGATCAATGATAAATAGATGGATAGACAGACAGATAGATATTAACAGATTAAAGATTAATAGACAGACAGATAGATGATATCAACAGATTAAATATAGATAGACAGACAGACAGATGATATTAACAGATTAAATATAGATAGACAGATAGATCAAAATAGATAAAGATAAGTGTATATCACAATATATATGTTACACAATAATAACAACAATGATAATGACAATAATTATTATCATCATTAATAATAATGATAATAATAATAATATATCATTAAACGTATACTCACTTACAATTTTAACAAATCTTACTATCACTCCCCCCTATTACAACACCCTCCCCCCAAAAATAAATTTACACAAATATCCCAGCCACAAACTGTAACTTAATGATAAATCCATTTCCCCAATACACTCCACCACACACACATATAAATAAATAAAAAGTAAAAAAATAAATAAATAAGTAAATAGACACACATAGCCATACACTCTTAACCAATCCTTACAAATCCAGTATATACAGGCCCACACCTAACACATGCGGTACCATTACCAGAACCCCTCTCTCTACTCAGAGAAAAGGTGAATCCACTACCCACCCCCCAGCCACCCCTCCCCTTACTGACGACCTCCTGTTTCACCATTTTGAAAATATCTATCATTGAAGCAAACACTATATCCAAGTCCTGAATAAGGTCTAATAGACCGAAAGTTGCATCGTCGACACCACTACCCACAATAAACATCCATTTTCTATAACATCCCGTGTTTGTGTACCTTTCTCCACATACAAGTCGGATTAACCTCCTCACATTTCTCGCATATATATATATATATATGAAACGAACGGAATAGATAGATAGATATATCGATAGATAGATAGATAGATAGATATGAACAGACTGAGATAGATAGATAGATAGATAGATAGATATGAAAAGCACGGGATATATATATATATATATATATATATATATATATATATATATATATATTCATTTAACTAATACAAATGAAAAGTCTGTCTAACCATTGGTTACTGAATATGACTTTTTCGGTGTTATTCGTCGTCAGAGACGTTGACTTTTGAAAAAATGGACAGTTTTTAAACTTTTGGCTCGTGTTTACATGATCCGTTATTCGTTCTTGCATTTTGCTTTCGTCATATATATATATATATATATATATATATATATATATATATATATATAGAGAGAGAGAGAGAGAGAGAGAGAGAGAGAGAGGGGAGAGAAGAGAACGGGATAGATAGATAGATAGATATTTTCCCAGATTTTTATTTAGCTTGCTCCTATTAAACTATCGTAATGTTTTCTACCGAGAGGGTTAGAGTAACCAATTCTTTTTCGACCCGAATATTTGTCTCTCTGTGCCAAATCAAACTTACAATAGAATGAAAGTGTATAAGAGATAGGGGCAAACATAATGACAAACAGACAGACATGTAAAGGTCGAGGAGATCTACCATTAATGTAATACAGAAAAGAGACAGACAGACAAACCGAGAAAAGAGAGGTGATTATAGAGAGAGAGAGAGAGAGAGAGAGAGAGAGAGAGAGAGAGAGAGAGAGAGAGAGAGAGAGACAGATAAAAAGACAGACAAACCAAAAAAAAGAGAGGCAACCATAGAAGAGAGAGAGAGAGAGAGAAAGAGAAAGAGAAAGAGAGAGAGAGAGGGTAGACAGACAAACAGAGACAGAGAAGAAAGACAGACTGACAAGCCAAAAAAGAGAGGCATGCATAGAATGAAAGAGAGAGAGAGAGAGAGAGAGAGAGAGAGAGAGAGAGAAAGAGAGAGAGAGATGATCGACAGATAGAAAGTGGTAGAGAAAAGTGACACATAGAGAAAAGAGAAAAAGATATAGAAAAGAAAGAGACAGACAGACAGTGTAGATACAGGCAAACACTGGAGAGACAGACAGAGAGAAAAGAGACAGAGTAAAGTCATAGAAGAGACAGAGAGGGGGGGAACAGAAAGAGAGAGACAGAGATAGAGATAGAGACAGACAGTAAATATAAAAACAAGAGAATTCGGATGTAAAAGTAGGAAGTATAAATAAGTTTTACACGAGAAAGGCAGTGAGAATGATAAAATAATCCGGAAAAATAGTTGAAAAAAGCTGATAGTTCCAAAAATATTTGTGATGATAAAGAAAAAGTGAAGAAAAGAAAAGGAAAGGAAAAATGTTCTATTTGAACAGCAGTTATAAAAAGAGAGATTAGAAAAAAAGTTTTCATGAGTTCAATGGAGGGTAAACGAATTGAAGGAAAAGAAAGAAAAACTAATACAAAGAATGTCTGAGACATACCCGAGCCTCTTCAACAATTCGTGAAAGATGAAGTATTCTTACCACCTCATGTTCCTTTAAGGAAATTCAGAATCACGTTCGTAAAGCCACTTCAGCCTTCGGCAGCCTCACTGATCATGTCTTTCTGAAAGAATATCTGAATATCAAAACCAGCCGTTTATAGTCCTCTGCATCGTAAACCTTCTATATACCCTGGCATTGATATGCCAAAATGCAGGAAGAGGTCCGCTGATGCATTCTCCGGTTTTATTTTACGATTATATAGGAGAATTTCACTTCTCAAACGACTCTCAAGTGGAAAAATTCAGAGTTCAAACAAAAAAATTGAGTAAAAACGGCCTCAGTTGTCAAACAAATTTTCGGACTTCGAACACATGAGTCGAGTTGCGAATTCTAGTTATGATAATGTATTTGTTTCGTTTAAAATGACAACCTTTTCTGTTTTAAATATTGAAAATGTTATATTTTCTAACCAATTTCTAGGCTAAATTTTACGAAAATGAGGAATTTTGGTGTATTTTAGTGGACTATATTTGATGCTATTTCTTCAAACAATGGTGAGTGGGGTAATGCTTAGAGTCGTAGGAAATGGACTCGTCGACCCGAGTTCAAATTCTTGACAAAGCTACAGTTCACATAGCACGAACACCCCTGGAAAAGGTATGAATCCAACTACTCTCCCTGCAGCTATGGGTAAATAGCAGAACAGACTGTGCTCTTCAACATTGGTTAGGCAACAAATATAGGAGAAGGAAAATTCTGAATTCAAACCTGTTAAATCCACTTGAGGTGGTCACTACTGAAATAGGCTCAGTCCTAATTCGTTATCTATTTCACTAATTACAAGGAGATGTCTAGTTTAGTTTATTTATTTTTTATTTTTTATATTTTTTTATAATAAAACTTAGATCTCTATCTATTAAGCCAACACACAACTTTCACTGTTTGGGAGAACATTGTTGGCATTAAATGACCCACCGGGCTTGATATGCCGTAAAACAAAACAAACACAATGTTACATAGCAGTATATCGTCTTGGTTTGCCCGTCTTGACATTGATGGTAGCTTTCGTATGAGAGAAACCCGTGGTTGTATTCCTCATATTAAATCTTAGGTCGTCAATGCAAAGAGAGATAGAGAGATGTTTATAATAACAGAATCGGCATAATTAGATGTATTAAACTTATCAACCTCCCTGTTTTATAATTGCCGTTAATCAGCTGATTATCTTTTTACGACATTCCTCTGCTTATTTTCTGTATATTTTAATTCCATTGTATATTGTTATATTGTAATATGTAAGTACATTGGAATTTTAACCAAACAATCCTTTCTGATTTTTTAAAAATTCCACCGAAAATATTTAACATCAATATTTTTTCTTGGCTGGAATTCAAACAGAAATTCAAATACATACCAACCAGATTCTTCCTGTCAAAATATTTTTTCCAAAATATTTCTTTCTTTCTTTTTCACCCGCAATTTACTTTTACTAACACTGGTTTTTGCCACCCTTAATTATCCACAGCCCTTAATATGTAACATGAGTAGTAGGTTTTCTTCATGGCTTGGTTTGAGAAGCTCTTAGTTGATGGCTGGTTCGTCATCTTAAGTGTTTCTCTGCTTGTCTTTTTCTTAACTCTTCTCCTTAAGATACCGGTTATAATGGCCTGGTTGTTGGTTTGCTTTTAGTGACTAATTCAAGGCATTTATCTTAGTGAATTCACATATTTCTTTCTTTTAAGTGTGGATCCTTAAGCCCTCGTGTGAGTCTAATTAACAGTCTTCATATTCTGATGGCTGGCAGCAGACTGATTCCTTCCCACGGTTCAAACTCCGAACAGAAAGAGTAAGGTCAAACTAGGGTTACTAAATGTCAATCAAATCTAACCGTTTTGATTTGAATTCAAATAATATTTTCCAACCACTTCGATGTTAATGCAATTACTCTTTTCTACACCAGGGATGGTGCATTATCTTGGTGGAAGAGAACTCCTTTTATGAGCATTACTGGCCTTTTTTCTTTGATTACTTCCCGTGGGCGCTTCAGTTGTCCAGAATAATGCTGTCCATTTACTGTGTGGTCCTTCTGAAGATATTTGATCAATATGACACCCTGGTAATCTCAGTAATCAGAGGCCATGACCTTGCCAGCTGAATGAACTACCTTGACCTTCTTTGGGGTCGGAGATGACGCGTGCTTCCACTGCTTTGATTGTTCTTTGGTTTCGGGTTGGTAGTGATGAACCCAGGTTTCATCTATAGTGATGAATCGAGCAAGGAAATTGTCTTCGTCATCTTCAAACTGTTCAAGAGTGTCCTTGGACACAGTGCACGTAGTGCGTTTCTGTTCAGGTATCAAAAGACGAGGGGCCCATCTTGCAGAATCCTTTGAGAATCCCAGTTCTTGAGTCAAAATTTTGTCTGCTCGCTCAATTGATATCCAAAGTATTTCTGCTATCTGACGACATGATATCCGATGATCTTGCATAACCATCTGCAGAGCAAGGTCAACTTTATCCTTGGTTGTTGCTGTTAGGGGTCGTCATGACCTTGGGTTGTTTTCAACACTGTCTCTGCCACGCTTGAATTCTCGGATCCAACGTGTGACTATCGCATATGAAGGGGCACTCTGTGCTAATGTTCTCAACATATCACAATGAATTACTGAGGCAGACATTCCATTCAAATGCACGAATTTCTTTTTTTTCCATTTTTCACTGAATCCTTGACCTTAGCTTATTCAAAAATCTGAAAAAAATAATAAACATGTTAGAATCTCAAAAATTTGGCAGAAATACTTACAAAAGGTTGTACTTACAAAAAATCATAGGTTTGACCATGCATCAACGATTATTATACACGATACTTAAAACTTTTCATACACGCATCGTATATATATATATATATATATATATATATGTATATATATATATTAATAAGTCATCCACAGACACGTGTTTCGGCATTTCATGCCTCTTCAGTGTGGCTAGACACAACTATCCTTGGGTAGGGTCGAACTCAGACAGACCGCATGGTAGTCCGATATCCTATCCCCTCGCCCACTGACAGCTGATGCGGGGTCTTGTGATTTTAATCTATTAAGTACATAGGAATGTATGTATTTTTACGGTCACTGAGAGATCAAATTAAGAGGGTCTAATCGACCGAAGCGTTACAACGTCGACATCAAGGTAGACAAACACGGGATATTGTACAAAATAGATGTTTATTGTAGGTAGTGATGTCGACGTTGTAACGTTTCGGTCGATTAGATTACAATGTGTTTGTCTAGGAGAAAGGTAGACAAACATGGGATATTATACAAAATAGATGTTTATTGTAGGTAGTGATGTCGACGTTGTAACGTTTCGGTCGATTAGACCCTCTTCAGGACATTGGATTGAGTTCTTGCTTCAATAGTGAACATTTTCATACAGGTGAATTAGGAGGCCGTGAATAAGGGGAAGGTTGGTCAGTTGTATTTTTCTCTCAGATAGGGTGCGTAGCAATAAGGTTCTGATAATGATGCCATAGGTGTTAGGTGTTAAGAGTAGGTGGGTCTTATATACTGGTTTGAAGATGTAGTAAGTCATGTGAAGTCATGTGAATGGTATAAGAATTGATTATAAGTGTTTGTGCGCATATGTTTATTTATTTATTATTTATTTATTTTATTTTATTTTTTTTTGGTTGCTAATTATCATCTTGCTGTACTTATTCTCTATAGCTGTTTGTGAAGGCGATTTTGGGTATGGGGAAATATATTGAGGAAGCTGGATTTTCAATTAACATTTGGTGTGTTGCTTATGTTTCAGGTTTCATATATTGTCAGAATATTTTGTTGTGGATGTTAGAGAGGGGAGTGGTTGTAAGATTTATTATAAGTGTATGTGTTAGTGTGCATGTTTATTATTATTTTTATCATAATTATTATTAGTATTATTAATAATAATAATATATATATTAATATATATCATTAATATATATTATTATTATTATTATTATTGATTGGCATACATATACATACATAGATAGGCATACATATACATATATATACATACACACATACATATAGGCATATATATACACACACATACATATGTACACAGGTACATCCATATATGCACGTTTTTTTTTGTTTCTTGAGGTTTCGCCTATGTACTTTTTGTTGCAGTCTGTACATGTACACGCCAGCTTCTGATTTTACTTGCTGCCGGGAGTTTGTGTTTAGTATGTTGCGAATAGTTTTGGATGCTAAACTGGCTGTCTTGATACCTAGGTTGTTCAGACAAGTTAAAAAAGAGTGATAAAACAAACAGGAACACACACACACACACACACACTCTCTCTCTCTCTCTCTCTCTCTCTCTCTCTCTATATATATATATATATATATATATATATATATATATATATATATAAGCAACAACTACACGAATCCTTTTCTGGAATCCTCTTGTCATTTGCTGTTTGTAGTGTTTCAATCTTGCCATTCTATTTAAATACAGCCCATGTGATTGAATACTTAATGTTCACTCTTATAATGAGTTGATCATAATTACACAGTAGTGACTATCTTTTGTATATAACAATTAATTTTTGATGTAGGATTTTGATTATATCTGTAGATGTTGAAGAAATATCCTTTTGTTTATTATATCAATTTTCATATTTTATTTAAACAGGTTTCGACTTTAGGTCATCGCCAGGAGAAAATATCTTCTTAATGAAATTGTTTTCGAAATTTAAAAAAAATGAAAATAATATTTTAAGTGTTTGACAAGCCACTATAGTTTAGGCAGAGAAGTGTATTAAAAGTGGCGAGTCCATCTGTTCAGCCCAAAAAGACTTCTTTGAGTATATATATATATATATATATATATATATATATATATATATTGGTTTGCTGGTTGGTTTAGAAGGCTATCACAATGCAAGTGTAAAGAAAAAAGAAGGTAACTGTGGTGTTAGTTGTTTAAAATAAAAATAAATAAATAAATTAAATAAATTAATATAATGAATCTAGCAGGCTCTAGAATTAATTTCAAAGCTCCTAGTATATGAACAAGGCATGCACGCAAACAGAACAAACACACCCTACATCTTAATAATAAATACTGCACCCATAGATATCTGGAATGTTAATCTCAGACACATATTAATAAAAAAAAGAGATCAGATGGTCCTGTTAGTAAACAAAAAAAAACATGCTTAGAGGGCAAGCCAAATCTGTAATAATAATTAACAAAAATTTCATTAGCAACAACTTCAGATCTAGTAATCTTCCCCGAAATATTAAGAATTCAGAATAAATCACAGGTTAACAAAAAACACCACAGTCGCATTTTTTTCTTTACACTTGCATTGTGATAGCTTCAAAACCAACCAACAAACTAATATAAACACAATGCTTCAAGCAAATGATAAAACCTTATATATATATATATATATATATATATATATATATATATATCTATATATATATATATATATATATATATATATATATATATATATATATATATATATATATATATATATATATATATATATATATATCATATATATTATATATATATATATATATATAT
Source organism: Doryteuthis pealeii (assembly GCA_023376005.1). Lineage (NCBI taxonomy): Eukaryota > Metazoa > Mollusca > Cephalopoda > Myopsida > Loliginidae > Doryteuthis > Doryteuthis pealeii. The sequence continues at coordinate 56,592,776 of CM042147.1, read as the reverse complement.
ATATATATATATATATATATATATATATATATATATATATATATATATATATATATATATATATATATATATATATATATATATATATATATATATATATATATATATATATATATATATATATATATATATATATATATACTAATGCTGAGTGAAAAAGAATAAGCAAATATCTTATATATATATATATATATATATATATATATATATTATATATATATATATAATAATCAGCTTAGCGTAGGGGGGGGGGCGGCTACGCAAAATGAATGAACAAAAAATAGTCTGCGCAATATCCCAAATAGAACAGAGTTGATTTACTCCCAAAATATTTTTCGGTATCTTGCACTTTATAGGGTCTGCAATAGTTTTCAAGCAAAAGATTGATCTTTAACTGTCAATATAATCTCAAGTTTTCAATACTCAAACACCGATTACTATAACTCTACGTGACTCAACCATCAAACTGTGTTCGTATATATATATATATATATATATATATATATATATATATATATATATATGTTTATATAAGAAATATATGTATGTGTATATCCCAGTTTGTATTTACAAAGTCTTTCTCTTTATAAATATACCAGACCAATATATATATATATATATATATATATATATATATATAATATATATATATATATATAAATCAAGGTAGCGTAGACATAAAGTCAATGGAGCTTGGTAATTCAATTTCTCGCCTATGCGATTTTCAAACAAGTAATTTACGTACGTATGTGTCTATTTCTGTCTATATATTGTTGTATGGTGCATCATGAGAAGTTAGGATGAATTTGTGGTGCATGTTGGTATATATATATATATAAAAGTCGTCGGGGCGGCCTAAAGTCGGTATCAGCCAGTCAGCGAGGGAGTCTATGCCCTTTTCACTAGCGCTAGACCAAGGAGATTGTTTTAGCATCTGAGGTAGAGCGCCACACCTACCACCAGCTCCTTACTTTACCGCACAGATCTCTGTGCTACTCATACGCCGAGTTGGCGAGGACCGGTATCGAACTAGGAACCTTGTGGTTTCTAGCCGAACGCTCTACCGACTGAGCTAACCCGGCCCATTATATATGTGTGTGTGTGTGTGTGTGTGTGTCTGAATGTCTGTCTGTTTGTTTGTGTATGCGTGTGTATGGGTGTTGGTGTGTGTATGGATGTTGAATTCAAGTTATTTTCTGACTGAAGAATATGTGAATTTGGTTGAAAGGAAGTGGAGGCCTAGGTCAAGTTGTGTTGGCCACCCCAGACACTTCACACACCTATGATGTCTCTCTGGAAAATTGAACCTTTCAAAATAGTCACTTTGGGACCTCACAGTTTTCTTTATACTTTTCAACTGATAAGAAAGTTCTCTTTTTGAGATCGTTATCACCTATCACATTCTATCTCATGTCGTCTGTAGTATCTTTCCTTTCAATGAATTTGTTTACCTTTAGAAAAACTGGGAGCTGTGGAGAAGCAAACCAATGCGGCATGTCCGGAACACAAAGCACATCGATATATTAGTGAGTTCGAATTTCTGTCGCGCTATTACGTTATATTATATCCACCACCAGATATGGATTAAATAGTACCGATGTTGTTTTTGTACAAGGATAGATTTGATATTAAATAACCCACCAGGGTTTCTATGCCATTAAACAAAGAAATCAAGCCAAACCAAAATATGAACACATACTTGGATTTTGACAGAGAACAAAAAAAGCTGTGGAACATGACGTTGAGATGGGTATGTGTTATGTTCTTGATGTAAAGATGAAAATTGTATGGAATGGAAATAATGAATGCAAGGCAAGGTTATTGTAAAATTAACCAAATGATTTATTGAAACACCAAGTAGAAATTACTTCTAACTCGCAGACGATATACCAGTCACTGATTGAACGCTAGCGTTCTACATTCAAATGTAAACAAAACAAAAGGGGAGCAACTCTATTTTAGTTCAAGTCTATTTTCGTTAGGTGACCTAACAGTATGTGGACACCTAGCATCACCAAAAGCAAGAGCTGTGAAAGGATGGATGGGCACCAGGGAACGGCCATCTACAACGATAGTAGCAGGTCTGGGGTACTTACTACTCACATAAATTCCCAATACAACCTGGCACTGAGGTGCAAGTACTGGGGAATCCAAGGAAGTTTGCTTCTCGTGAAGTGACTCAGTATAACCGGAGACAGCACTCTGCAGCAGCCCGGCAGTCAAACCATCCCGGACTTCCCCCTGCAACTGGACCAACTGCCAGATAGCAGAGACAGTGTACTGAGCTTTTGGCACTCTCTTTCTGCTCAAAATATCTCACGCTGTGAGGTCATAGTCGTCTGCGACGGACAACTATAAGGGAGTAAGTACGTGATACCAGTAATATTTAGCGCTCTAGGAATAGTCTTCAAGGGCTTGAAAAAGAGACTGGTTCAATTGGAAATCAGAATGGAGACCATACAGACCACAGCATTGTTGGTTGGTTGGTTGGATTTTATGGCATGTCAACTCCTGTTGGATTATTTTATGCCGAAGACGTTTTGTTTTATTGATTCTTGATGGGTACTAATTTTTTTAAAACTCAATTTTTTACACACATTTTTTCTATTTAACCCAGAGATGGGACTCTTACATATGCTATCACACTCCTCGAAACTCCAGAAATGGAACTTCATCATGAGATGAAGTTTGATGTCATATCAAGGCCATCAAGACCCTCAGCCACCGCCTTGTAGCACATATATGATAAAAGGGGCTGGGGCTTACCATAAAAGGAAATAGAGCTAGGAAAATTATATAGGTGCTAGGGCTTAACGTGACCAACCGATTGATCATAGAGGCACCATAAGGTTCCTAGTTCGATACCGACCCTCGCCAACTCAGCGTATGAGTAGCACAGGGATCTGTGTGGTAAAGTAAGGAGCTGATGGTAGGTGTGACGCCCCGTCTCAGACGCTAAAAAGCAATCTCCTTGGTCTAGCGCTAGGGAAAAGAGGATAGACTCACTCGCTGATTGGCAGATACCGACTTTAGGCCACCCCGACGACTTTACTTTACTTTACTTACACAAAAGAGTCATTAAGACAAGAGTAAACTCGCTGGTGTGAAAAATTCATTAAGAGTGAGATTTTATCATAATGGAGATTCGGCGTCTGTCTCTTTAATTTTGTTAGTCTTTCTAATTTAATATATTTGATTGCATTAAAACTTAAATTCTTACGCCTGGATGGAGCGCGTATTCTTGCTAGTAATAACAATAAAGAAACCAAAAGAAAGCACAAGAATTCTTGGTAGACATATTGTCACATAAAAGCAATCAGTAATCACGTGACCTATGGTGCAGACGCAATATCCGCTATTTATTGCCCAAGGGAATTTACTTGAGGTGGACAATATGTCAAGGCATTTTGCATGTCCACTTTCTGGATAAAGACTGGGCTTTTATTTTACATTAACATCCATTAACTCTTTTTGATTATGCTTTTTTTTCGTTTTTTCTTCTTCTTTATTCTTACAAATTACAAAAATGTATAGTGCCACGCGAGCAAAAAATACCTGCTCTTCAGTACGCGGAGTAGTTTCAGAAGAGCTCACATTATATATATATATATATATATATATATATATGAGGTACGTAAAAGGATAGTGAACAAAAAATAATGACTCAAAACAAGTCTAAGAGTTGAAATATTTCGTCCTATTCATAAGGACATCATCAGTCAAATGATGACTTTTATTCAAAGCAAAAATTAAAACTGCCCATACATAGACACTCTCTACCTTCCCTGCCCATACATAGACACTCACTACCTAACCTGCTTCATTCCGTTTCTCCCCCACACACACACAAGGAATCAAAATTCTCCCCCTACTCTACCACAAAACTGACCCAGTGACCCAATGTCACTCAACTCTCCCCTCTTCCTTACCTTCCCCTGGCATCAAACACCCCACTACTATGAACTTAAGCCTCCTCCCTCGACCTACCCCTTTGCCCATCTAGCTCCTAGCCTCCACCCTGCTTCCTGTAAACTTTCCCTACACTTCATTCATGTTATCATTATCCCTTATTCCGCCCCTACCTCCCTACCCTTCATTTCCGAAACTAACTAACTCCCTCATCCAATCACATGTACGTAATTTTTGCTTTGAATAAAAGTCATCATTTGACTGATGATGTCCTTATGAATAGGACGAAATATTTCAACTCTTAGACTTGTTTTGAGCCATTATTTTTTGTTCACTATCCTTTTACCTACCTCATACTGTCGGATTTTACTCCAACCATCCTATCTTCATATATATATATATATATATATATATATATATATATATATATATATATATATGGACTATATACAAAGCAGATGCCATAGACTACATGACTACTACATGCATCACTTGCGCAGTATATTAAATGTCAGGTGGTGGCAACATGTTTCAAACAGGACCATGCTGAAGAGAACTGGACTCCCTGGCATGCATCAAATACTTGTACAACGCAACCTGAGATGGGCTGGCCACTTAAATAGACTTGCGGATGACTGACTACCAAAGCAGATTCTGTACTCTCAACTGAGAGAGGGATCACATAGAATCGGTAGACCAAAGTTCAGGTACAAAGACAACATCAAAACAAACCTGAAGGACTTGAATATCTCCATAGGCATTTGGCAAGACACAACCAGAGACCGATTAAATTGGAGGAAAATGTAGTATATATATATATATATATATATATATATATATATATATATATATATATCAACATTAATACATGGGAAGCTTGTACAGCAGACCGTGCGACATGGCGCCTCCTCGTCAAATAAGGAACAAAAAAGGAGTGAAAAAGAGAGGAATGTAGCCACCGCAGAAAAGAAAGCCAAAAGGAAGGAGAGACAACACCAACTCCACCAAACATCTTGTTTACACTTACTTCACCAGAGATTACCATTCAAAGATTGGTCTGTTCAGCCACTCACGCAGTTGCAGATTTTTTTTTAAAGTGTTAGTAAAAAATATACTACAAGAAATTGCCTGGGAAAATTTTAAAAAAAAGAAAAGACCAAGATAGTCCCACCAACCGAAAATAATCAATTAACACTATATCATTTGGCCAAAAGAAAAAAATATATCTTCATATATATGGGAGAATATGTGCTTAATTGAAGTCGAACCTAATTTTTTGAAAGTTAATTCATTAATAATTAATTAGGCGGGATTTTAACTATTCAAATGTAAGGCTAAACAAATCGAGAAAAATCAATCTCTGTATGTACATAGATTGTTTGATTTTTCTCGATTTGTTTAGCCTTACATTTAAATAGTTAAAATCCCATCTAATTAATTATTAATGAATTAACTTTCAAAAAATTAGGTTCGACTTCAATTAAGCACATATTCTCCCAAATATTGTCGGCTGAAAATAGCCATATGTTTGTTTATTCATATATATGTATATACCACTAGGTTTGTCTAAAGCTAAAATGTAAAGAGCGCTCGATACCTAAGTAGAGTAAACAGTAATATTAATCCTAATGAGTCAGATATAGCAACTAATAGTTTCGCTTACTAGCTCATCAGGGCAAGAATCTGACTATATATATATATATATATATATATATATATATATAGTCATATGACGTCTACATCACTATTCTCTATCGCTGTGGGGCGTTTCTCAAACAATCTTTTAAAAAATTATTTTTTCGAACACTTCAAAACCCTCCGTATTTTGACCGATTTAATTTCAAACACCAAACGTTTTAATCTGACGAAGGCCGTTATTCTTTGTATGCTTAAAATTTTTGTAGTTTTCTATTATTATTATTATTTTAATTGGTCCTGGCCGAAACACGTGTTAGTAAAATAAATCTATTTTATCCATTCAGCATTTTCTTTCCTTGTTTTTTTTTCCTTTGAACATTATATATATATATATATATATATATATATATAAAATGAATAGAGAATGAAAAAATGAGAAAAGTATTGGCATGAAAAGGTGCTCAATGCTAATAAAGCAGAGCAGATTTATAATCAATGGTAATATTATGGGTTTACACTCACGACTGGTTTTTAACATCTCAGCCAATGGACTCATCTGATGATTGGATTACCATGAAACTTCAAGTTATGAGTGTAAACCCATGATATTACCATTGATTATATATATATATATATATATATATATATATATATATATATATAATATATATATATATATACGTGTGTCATTTAACAAATTTCGTCCAAGTAGTTTGCAGTAGGAAGCACTGTTTTCAGTTGCTCCGGCTTCAAGAAAATCAATAGTGATGTGTCCTTTCATTTCCAGAACACTGTCAGCATCCAGCGAGGATCGAACTCGCTATTCAGCAGTAATTGATCTGCGAGAATAGCTTGCTAACTATTAATTATTATAAGTGTGATTTAAGGTATTTTTTCTCCACCTATTTCTCTATTTGGGGTATGAATCCAATAGGTTTGGTTTGGTTTGGTTTGTTTTATCTTACGGCATATCAACTTCAGTGGGTCATTTAATGCCGACCAACTTTTGAAATATTTTTTTCTATTTAACCCATTGATGGGACCCTAACAGGTATCATCACTCCGGGTCAGAGTGGACCAGGGAGCAATGGTGATGAAGGGGTACTCCACATTCCACAAACCTACAGAACTGGAACTTCAACATCAAATAGAGTTTAACGTCATTCCTAGTTCAGGAAGACCCTCAACCACCGCATTCTAGCACATATGGTAAAAAGAGTTGGGGCTTGCCATAAGGGCAGTATGGTTGGGACAATCATATAGGTGCTAGGGCTTGATTTGACCTGCCGATTGATTGAAGGGGGCCTCTCCGACCGACCGTCTAGCCCAAGTAAAGGCCAAAGGGGAATGTTGCATGTCATGGACTGCTCAGCCACCAGGATTCCATCCTTAAGCATTACTGGTAGCTACCCACGGCCAACAGGTGGCTCCATTGAGGGAGTCTTGCCCCTCTGCAGAGGTGCAGTCGGTGTATTCTAGTTTAGGGAATCATGTTCATTGGACGTTCATATTTACATTTTTGTGTGTGTTTTGTTTTTTGTACACAGTCCAATCGAATACGAAAAAAATATTGAAAAGACCTATTTAACCCAGAGATTGAACCCTAACAGGTACTACCACTCGGGATCAGAGTGGACCTGAGAGTAATGACAATGGAAAGATATTCCATACTCACTGGATATCCAGAACAGGATCCTCACCATCAGATGCAGTTTTATGTCATATCTAGAATATATCTTCTTTTTTTTGGAGGGGGGGAATATTAACCGTCTTCAGGCGGTATAGACAGCGAATTCTTAGATCTGTCGACAATGTTGAGATATTAATTCATAAATTAATTATTAATATTAATATAGGACTAAACAATAAAGATATCAATTAGACACTTGCTTCAACTAATTGAAATATAGCAATCAGGCAATATCAATTTCGAGTGAAACCAATCATAAATACCAACAAATCGATTTTGTGACAGTCAACCAGACAGACAGACAGACAGACACTGAACATTATACGAGGGTGTGTCAAAAAGTAATGCCATCTTGTTTAGGATAGGTATCATTACCAACACAGGAACATGTATCATACATCAAAATGAAGCTGGTCCTCTGTGGATCACATCTCTACTTCTCCACATAGGTTAGTCGAAAAGTAATGCCATTTTGTTTAGGACAGGTATGATTTCCAACACAGGAACATGTATCATACATCAAAATGAAGCTAGTCCTCTGTGGATCACATCTCTACTTCTCACATAGGTTAGTCGAAAAGTAATGCCATTTTTGTTTAGGACAGGTATGATTTCCAACACAGGAACATGTATCATACATCAAAATGAAGCTGGTCCTCTGTGGATCACATCTCTACTTCTCCACATAGGTTAGTCGAAAAGTAATGCCATTTTGTTTAGGACAGGTATGATTTCCAACACAGGAACATGTATCATACATCAAAATGAAGCTAGTCCTCTGTGGATCACATCTCTAGTTCTTCACATAGTCACCGTTTCTCTTAATAGCAACATTTCCCCTTCGAATGAGAGCATGTATCCTTGCCCCGTAAAATCATATTGACTGTTCAAAGCAAACATTATTCCAGTGACGAGAAAGTGAAATCTGTTGCAAAGAAGTGGCTCAAAGAACAGTCAACATAATTTTATGGGGTAGGGATAAATGCTCTCATTCGAAGGTGGAACATTGCTATTGAGATAAACGGTGACTATGTAGAGATGTGATACACAGAGGACCAGCATCATTTTGATGTATGATACATGTTTCTGTGTTGGTAATTATACCTGTCCTAAACAAAATGCCATTACTTTTTTACTCACCCTAGTATAAAGACTGAATTACATTCAAATATAAACAAGTTTATACGAGAATTTCAGAAACAATTAGAATATTTTTGTTGAATGTGGTAGACAGGAGTATAAATGTGTAATTATTACATCCAATAATTAGCCCTGTCGGCAAGGGCTTTAGAATACACCGACTGGACCTCTGCAGAGGGGTAAGACACCCCCTTAAATGGGGCCACCTGTTGGCCGTGGGTGGCGAAACGTGATACTTAAGCACGGAATCATGGTGGATGAGCAGTGCATAACACGCAACACCCCACTTTGGACCAGCTCTGTACGGATACTGCATGCTGTGCAGGGGACCTCCCGGGATAAATGAATGATAGGGATGGTTGGCGAGAGATTATCATGGATATCCACGCTGCTGGTGCGACACGATAATGATGATATATATATATATATATATATATATATATATATATATATGATAGAAAAAGCACGAAGTATTCCAAAAGATGATTTTTATTCTTGATGGCGAAGCCGACGTTAGAACGTTTTGGTTTTTGCAACTTTCATCAGGACTTGAGGTGATCCAATATCAATTTTCTACATACTGTCGAATATAATTCCCTATTGTACTCCCATATATTTATACTAGAAAAGATTTTTTTCAATACATTTTAAACTCTTTTTCGGTCAATTTTGCGCAAATTTATCGTAAACAAGGCCGTCAACGATGTCTAAGATGGCATAAAATCTGTATTTTACAAAAAGAATTTACCCCCAATCGGGGGGATTGAAAAAAAATTACCAAAATCAGGAAATTTTCAGTGTTGATTTATCAATAAGTGAATTTTATAATGCATCAGTTATTTTATTTCAAAACTTTCTGACTTAATTAGGTATCTCTGCTATGGTAAATAAATATTTAAAATTCATTTAGAATATGAAACGCCTAATTTTAAGTTTCACATTTCATATTTTTAGATTCTAAAAACAAATATCGGACCATGTCACCCCTAAGCACCCCAGCTGCGATCTCGATTCAGAAGGACATATTTTTCATTTACACCGTCAAAACCAGTTGTTTGTTAACAGACGGTTTTAAGACGCATTTTAAAAAAAATTATAAAACTAACTGCCAACCCCTAACCCTAACCCCTAACCCTAGCAAAATATTTTTTAAATAAATACTTTTTAATATTAACTATCCGTAGAGGCACATGGAAAATAAACATGTCTTTCGTTTTTAAGTATTTTTTTAAAATAACAATATTAGTTTATTTTTAGTGCAAAATTAATTTTTTCACACAGGCTAACAACAACAACATGAAATAGCTAATTCTTTTATTAAAATCAAAAACTATTTTATCAGATTAAGAATTAAAAATTAATATTTTAAAAAATCATTGTTAGTGTTGAAAAATATTCATCAACTTCTGATTAATAAGCAAAACTTGTGATTTATTAAAAGTAATGCTCTGGTGGCAGAGAGGCGATTGAACGTGATTTAGGATTGTCCCATAAAACTGTTTACTATTCCCGTGTAAACTTGCCTTTTGTTTAAAGTTTTTGTAAAAAAAAAAAATATGTTTATAAAAAAAACCTATTGAAATAAACATATCTGCATGGAATCAAATATTTCCCTCACCACAATACTTACCCACCTACCGGAACAAGGTGAACAAAAAGTGATAAGACAAACAGGAATATTTCTTTTATGTTATTCATTTTTTGATCGTCTCAACTAGTTTAGACTTTAGGTCATCGACATAAGAAAATTTCTTAAGAAAGAAATTGTTTTTTAGAAAGTTTAAATAACTTCTCTAAGTGTTTGACAAGCCACGAAATTGTGGCAAAGGAATGTATTAGAAGTGGCGAGTGCACACACACACACACACACACACACACACACACACACACACACACACACACACATATATATATTTTTTTTTTTTCTAGTCGTAGCCGTGGAACTACGAGCTATTTGTGTATCTCTATATCCTGAGTGTTTACCATTAAGCATAAACGTCAAATTAATCTTCCACTCAATGAATACATATATATAATGTTATAGTGATACTGAGATGGTTCGTTTTTCAAAACAACGCAATTCTTTTTGTAAGGTTTTTTTTATATGATCGATGTAGTAACTTAAATTTACATAAAACCAAGAAATTGTTGTATAGTATATGTGTGTGTGTGTGCGCACGCGCGTGCGTGTGTATGTGTGTGTATAACTCGTAATATTTGTAGCTCTTATTAAACATAAACGTCAAATCTATCATCTCCTCCACTGAACACGTATCCTGTTACTCGGCAAATATTGGTGAAGGGGAAAATGAAGCCATTATGTTTTTACCGCCAGTGGAATTTAGATCCATTACGTCCTTTTTTTTTTGCACTGAATCCCCCTCCCCCACCCCCACTACTTCCGCATTGATGCAATAATCTTCCACACCAAATGGTTTGATAATTCCAGATTGCAACGCTAAATGAATGAGTAAAGATCAAATGTGGTCATTTTCAGCTGGAATTTGTTTAGAGAAAGTTTTCATACTCAGACCTTATCTCTCTCTCTCTCTCTCTCTCTCTCTCTCTATATATATATATATATATATATATATATATATATATATGACCGAGTTTCGAAAATTAAAAACCCTAACCCTAAACACTAAAAACCGCTAAAAATATATCAGAAATAAAAACGCCTTCAAACAGCTAGGGACTTCAATCATAACATGGGTTATTTTTTTTTCATCAGGCACTGCCTAGGGGATTTAGGGCACCAGGCCAGGACGTATTTGTGCAAAGAGTCCCAATTTGCCCTTACCCATCTATCCAAGCGATGCTGTATAGCCGCTTCTAGTCTGTATATATTTACCGAGCCAACCACATGATCAATATGGAACACACGGTCAATTTCTTGCTAGGTTTAACAGGTTTGAATTCAGAGTATTCTTTCTACTACACTGGTCGGTTATCCAAGGTTAAATAGCCTAGCCTGACTAATTATTTTCCTACAGAGCTATCATGTGTATAATTCAAATACCTGTCTAAGGATTTTACAATAGAAATACATTGAAAGGGATTGTCAGTAATCAGGAATTAAGGCCAGCTTGATAGATACATTACTCAGGTATATATAGAAGACATTTGAAAATAATGTTACTGTAAAAGTTAATTTATAATCATGATTGTTTGGAAAGGGAAGGACGAACTCGTAAGCGACGTTCTCCAACGGACGCCTATACCTGGACACACAACTGTAAGCCGACCCGCAAAAACTTGTGTCCATGACGTAATGGTTATCATCGTAGGAAATAAATACGGCAAGACGAGTTCAAATCGCGTACGTGGCTGTTTGCAATTTAAATAGCTCTAATACCATTAGGAATGATTTGCACATAATTATTCTCCCTCAAGATATTGGTAAATAGTAGGACAGACTGGACTCTTTAACCTTGGTATAGCAACCGGGTTAGGAAAAGGAAAACTCATACTTCAAACCTGTTAAACTCCGCTTGAGAACTGACCTGTATAGCATTTTACTCGTGCGGAGGGATTCAGTAAATTCATACAGCGATAACCGTTACGATAAGGCCAGCGTTATCAGATGCCAGGTAATTGGAATGACCCCGTTTTTCTGATCTTAGCACTACGGTAGGAACATTATTTATATTTTGCTGGTTATTTATAAAACTTGTCTTTCTCTGGTATAAAGCCACAGTAGATGAGTACTTGTGTCAAATTCTGCTTGAGTGGAGGGGTGGTATATATATATATATATATATATATATATATATATATATATATATATATATATACACACCCTCCGTAATGACAGGATACGGCACATTGTAAATTTCAAGCAGAGTTTAACAGGTTTGAATTCAGAGTTTTCCTTCTCATAGACTGGTTACGTAACCAAGGTACCTTACTATTTACCCATAGCTGGAGGGAGAGTAGTTGGATACATACATTTCTCAAGTGTATTAGCGCTATGCAAAATGCTAACAGCCGCGTCAAGGATTTGAACTCATGTCGACGGGTCCTTTTCCTACGACTCTAACCATTACACCACGCACTTCCATGAGGGTTGATAAATATATACATACACCATCTCTGTGTGGACTTTGAACGAACCAACAGCGACATATATATATATATATATATATATATATATATATAATGAATAGAGAATGAATGATAAAATGAGAAAAGTATTGGCATGAAAAGGTGCTCAATACTAATAAAGCAGAGCAGATTTATAATCAATTGTAATATTATGAATTTGGACTCATAACTTAAAGTTTCATGGTTATGCAATCATCAGATGAGTCAAATGGTTGAGATCTTAAAAACCAGTAGTCAAATGGTTGAGATTTAAAAAAAAAAACTCAACCATTTGACTACTGGTTTTTAAGATCTCAACCATTTGACTCATCTGATGATTGCATAACCATGAAACTTTAAGTTATGAGTCCAAATCCATAATATTACAATTGATTATATATATATATATATATATTATATATATATATATAGAGAGAGAGAGAGAGAGAGAGAGAGAGAGAGAGAGAGAAAGAGTAAGAGAGAGAGAGAGAGAGAGAGAGAGAGTAAGAAGTCGTGCTGTTTGCACACATTGATTATTAATTATTATTATTATTATTATTATTATTATTATTATTATTATTCATCTCATCAATGAATGTTCTTAAGGCTTCTTTTGATTAAGAAAAAGATTTACTGAAAATGAGTTCCGTCATTTCGGAATTCCCCGGAAAATGAAACACATAAGTTTACACCGGTCGACATTTTTTCGTTCTTTATTAAGAAAGAGCGGCAATTTTTCGATAACGCTCGATTTTAATTGAAAGATGATCTTTTCAAAATGTTTACCCTTAACAAGAAAAATCTACAATTGAATTGTTACATTAACAAAATCACGGAGACAAAATTTCTAAAAGTAAAAAAAGGGGGGAGGGCTATGTTAATTCAACATATCAACATAGGAAGCGATTAAAAAAAAAAGAAAGAACGTAACAGGATTTTCCTGTAAACATGTATTCATTTCCAAGCATGTAAACAATCTTTACAAATTACAAAGGTGAGTCAAAAGTTTTGCAATATTTTGGTAATCCAAATTATCTACCCAGAGCTAAATGGGTGACCTACCGAGTCACGTTTTGTCTAGTATATATATATATATATATATATATATATATATATATATATATATATATTAGACAAAGCGTGACGCGTTGGCTTACCCATTGAGTTCTTGTTAGATAATTGAGATTCGGGAAAAGTGAGTTTGCAAAACGGCGGCCGGGAATTAAAAAAAAAACAATATTAAAATCATTTTTTAAGATTTTTAAGAAAGGAACATTTGATCTAATTTGAATTCATTAAGAACTACGATGTTGGCCGGACTTGCTGTCTATGAAACTTAACATACAAATACGTTTCATACTTTCCAACCTCTCTCTCCTCTCTCTTTCTCTCTTTCTCCCTCTTTCTCTCTCTCTCTTCTCTCCCCTCACTGAGAAAATAACATATATGCCGAGGAGGTAATCAAGATGTATATAGAGTGTAGGAAAGTGACAGGCAGAATGTAAGGTAAGAGAAGGGTCGGTTCTTGACGTAATTTCAAATAACGACTAATTAGAATTGATTAAAATCGATTAGTTCTTGACTTAATTGCAAATTATGAAAAATTAGACTCAATTAAAATGGATTTTTTCAAACAAAACTAAAACAAATGAATAATTTAGTATAACATTGGTGTCATTAGACTAAACAGTTAGGAGACAAACAATGATTCACTCAGCTTTAGTATAATTATTGATATAATAATGTCAACTTATGTGTATTTTATGTGTATTTGTGCAGGAAAACAATATCTATTGACAACAATAACAATATTTGGTCTAAATGCGGTAATAAAAACTTCGATATATTCATGAATTCCTTCGATTTTGCACAAATATCAGATTTGGTTGACTGGGAACGGCCATTTAGTTTATATCATATTGGTTTTGAGATTTGTGACTATATTTCTTCAGTTATGTCTAATTTATTCTTTTTTTATTTATTTATTTTTTTGTAAGAAACCATTTTTGTTTGTTTGGTACGAATGTTATTCTCATTATTTAAAGGTAAATGGGCTTGCCATCTAATTTTTTAATATAATTTTCTAATATTTCTATTACTATTAACTTATAATGGGAGCGTTAGGAGTAGAGATTTCTTTTCAGAATATTTGAATATATATATATATATATATATATATATATATATATATATATATATATATATATATATCAAATATTATTATACGCTCCCAATATATATATATATATATATATATATATATATATATTATTATTATTATACGCTCCCAATTTCGGTTGAGCACTTTATTTAGAAGGGATTTAATTGCAAAATTCACCGTATTGTTTACATAAAAAAGTTTGCGACCTCTAGGTGAGTTCATTTCCGCTTAGAAATGTAACGATTAAATAGCCTGCTATACTTGGCAGCTGACTATGGCCGTATGGGTAAGAGGATTGGCCAGCGAAAGTTCGTTCGGGTCTCGAACCCGGTCAGAGGTAGCTGCTAAAAACGGTATAACTGCACTGATGAGAGGTGATACCTCGAAACACGTGTCTGTAGTATACTTTATATATATATTATATATATATATATATATATATATATATATATATAATATAAGAAACTTAAATAGTTTCTGTGTACGCAGCGACGAGTTAAACATTCTGTAGCATTATTTGCTGGGGATTTTGTTGCTGAGATTGGAGTAACATAAAGGTATTTATATATATATATATATATATATATATATAACTACAACATAAACTCCTGCAGTTAGCTGTAATTAATCAATGTATTTAACCCTGAAGATCCTTATGGTGAAACTTGAGTAGGTCATTTCTGTACGTACCATAATAATAATAAATTTGCTCTACTTACGTATTGAGCACTTCATATTTGTTATATCGCTGACTTGTTATGATGAAACTTGTATCAACTAAGCATTGCCGATAAGTCATCTCATTTTCATATATATATTATATATATATATATATATATATATATATATATATATATAACGTTTGTCTGAAGATTGCATATGCGAGAAACTGAAAATTAACAAGCGTCGTTGACTTTGCGTTTACGGTATCTCAACGTCTCGGTTATTTAGGGATGTGGGCTTTCTAAGTAACCGTAACATATGTACCTATGTTTGTATTTATCAGTTAAAATTATGCTTCTGGCCGATGGCTGATGGACGTCCATATTCACAGATGTGAGCTCTCTAAGTGACCGTAACATATGTACTCATGTATGTATTTATCTGTTAAAATTATGCTTCTGGTCACACACACACACACACATATATATATAATATAATATATAATATATATATATGTAATATATATTACATACCGTCGGATTTACTTCCACTCTTCACATATATATATATAAGACAGTTTGGTATGTACATGTCAACTTATAACACAGAAAATAGATATTATTCAGATTCGAAATCTTGCATACACCTTGATATCATTATAACTAAGAAACAAACCAAATTTGGTTATTGATTTTTACTGATTAAGGGATATAATTAATTAATTAAACAAAAATCAAAAGATTTGCGATAATCGTGGCATGGCTGCTGCTGCTGCTAATATAAAAAAAAATTCGCTGGCTGCTGGCTATATCACCAGTGATTCAAAATGGCCACACGGCGCCGCTGCTGACAAATTCGTGCCCTAATTCTTTCAGCTCGGAATTTCTCGCGTATTTCCGGTCCAATCTTAGAAATATTTATTTGGTTAGAAAGAAAAGAAAATAATCTTTCTAAATAAATAATTTGTATGTGGTTTTATCGATTGAATTATTTTACAGTGTATTAAATAACAGTAATAACATAAAACATTTATCAATTAATAATAACTCAACTTTTTATTATTATTATTATAATTACTTTCATATTAGAATAAAATATATCCATTTTTAATCAGTATAACTCAAACCTCTTTTGAAAGAAACTATTCATGAAATAAACATTACTAAATTAATTCGCAAAATATTCCATCTACAAATAGGGTAATGTTTAGTTATTAGCTTCTTTGTTACTTTCTTTGTTACTTTTAGCGATCGAAAAAGGAAATAAACTTATCCGAGAAGGAATTAAGAACTGAATTCAAATTTTTTGTATGTACAAAAATGTTTTAGAAAAAACAACAATAACAACAAACATTATTATACCCCCCCCCCCAAAAAAAAAGAAAAAATGAAATTGTAATACGGACAATTGTAAGTTTTCAATTCTTAGCATTTTATTGTTATATTCTAATACGGTAAAAAAGAGAAGGAATTAAACGAATACCTTTCTACCATTGGAAATCAACAGGCAAGTAAGCTGACATGAAAAAATAAAATTGCTTCAAAAATGTAAACAACAAAAAGAAAATATTCTTAAAATAAATGAATTTTATAAAACACTAATTCTTAGCTTTGTTTATCCTTAAATCTTTAATAAAGTTTAGGAATGCATTTTAAAAAATAACATCTTTAATGTAAACAAAAAAATTCCTAAAATAAACAAAAAAATTTCTTCTATAATCTCAGCGATTATTTTAAATATGATAAATCATTTTCCTCTAATTTTCTCTCTTACTTCTGTTTTCTCCGTCTCGCCCACTCTCTGGTGTTCTTAATTTCTTTTTAGTCCGGTCATAGACCGGGTACTTTTGCTAATATATATATATATCTATTATTATACTAAAGCTGAGTTTATCAACCTTCTCCAGCTAAAGGATTTTTTTCTATTTATGTTATGGACACAATATTTATACTTAGATATTCCTTGGTGTTAGCACTACAAAGTGTATGGGAAAAAAATCAGTTTAATTGGTTTTAATTAGGCGTAATTAGCAATTAAGTCAACGACTGACCAATCCGTCGCTCTTCCCATCTCCGTCAGTCAGTTAAGTTAACTCTCCTCCCACTTTCTATTTGTCAGTTAAGCAGAGTGAAAAAAAAGAGTAAAAAATCCAGCAGCTAGGGATTACCCCACACCCACCCCTAACCCACCGTAGATTCGCCCACTTCCCTTTCTCCAGGCGAATCTTATTCAAATGAGCAAACGTTTTGGTTTGTTTTAATATAAATCAAAAGTATCTTTTTACGGCATGATTTCAATTTTATTTGAGCGTAAATTTTACGAAATTGAAATCATGCTTTAAAATAGATTTTTTTTAAATTACTTTAATTATTAATTCATAGAGTATTAAACTTACTTTAAAAAATATTTCATGTTGGGTAAAAAAAAATAGTTATATATTTAAATATTATGGAATTCAAATGAGCAACATTGACTACTCCCACTGTTTAAGTTTCTTCGGGGCTTAAAAAATTGTTTTAGTTAAAACTAAAACAAACCAGACTGACTTCTTATTTAGGTCGTAAAACGGAAAATTTTTTGCTGGTACCAAATGACAGTTTAACTGCAGTCTATGAATTAACATTTTGCGAATTTGGTTACGGTATTAGGGGATTAAGGTTGTTTTTAATTACGTATTGTTTAAAAAAATAAACAACAAAAAACAAATTACTATACATTTAATGTTGAAAAATATTTTCTAAACTAAGTTTAATTGAAATTATACATTGCTATATTAACACAAACAACTGTCTCAATAATAGATTCAAATAATAATTTCAAATGGTTAATTAAATGTATAGTAATTTGGTTTTTTTTGTTGTTTATTTTTTAAAGCAATACGTAATTAAAAACAACCTTAACCCCCTAAAACCGTAACCAATTCGCAAAATGTTAATTCATAGAATGTAGGACTGACTTCTGACTTAGGTTGGAAAATTAAAACCGAAAAATTTTTGCTGGTACCCAATGACAGTTTAACTACAGTCTATGAATTAACATTTTGCGAATTGGGTTACGGTTTTAGGGGATTAAGGTTGTTTTTAATTACGTATGGCTTTAAAAAAATAAACTCTGTCTTTAGTCTTTTTATTTATGCAGAAAATAGTATCAATCAAATATATACCACTCCGATATTACAGTCTGAATAATACAAATAATTTTAATCTTTGTGGAGTTCCGTCAAGGCCTCTTGCCTCAAAACATGCATGCCGGTGACTGCGGAAAAAAACCAAAAAACAAAAGAAAAACACCAGCTACGATTGAAGTCCGTAGCGGAAGCGGCGTGAAAAACAAAAACAACTAGGGTTTAGGGTTTAGGATTTGGGGTTGGGGTTTAGGTTTAGTTTAATGGAAAATAAATAAATAATTTGGGCTCTGTTTTTTCTGAGTCACCCTGTATACAGGGTGACCCAGAAAAAACAGAACTTTGTAATAAAACAGTTGATTTAACTAGGGGGTTTAGGGTTAGGGTTGGGTTTTCAGTGGAAAATGCCAAGTTGGTTCTTTTTTTTTTTTTTTTTTCAAGTGATACCGCTTCGGATGCAGGAAGCCAGGACGGAACTCTGCAAAGATTACCATTATTTGTATTATTCAGACTATTGTCCTCGTCTTCATTGTTATCTGTACAAAGTTTCGGCTGATGTCCCTCCGGCCTTCTTCAGGTATTTCTTGTCGGACTCGGGAACCTTCTTGTAATTGGGAGCCATCACGGAACTTTGAACCCAACCCTTTATTAGGTCCACGGGGGTATCCTGTTCTCATTCCACTAACCATAGCTGGGGTACAGGTGTTAAGCTGTGTTAATTATTATTCTATGTTACTGCTGTCCCTGACCAGGAGTGAACCTGCAGTCTAGAGATAACTGGCATTTAGAACTGTCTTAATCTAACTCCTTTATCTACTAGGATATGTGTTCAATTGGACAATCCAGTGTGAATTTTTTTCAATTGCAAAAGTTACAAATTATTTTGTAAAAACGGATTTTAAGTAGCCTCTTGGCAGGCATCTTGATCAAAATGGACGAAAAAAACGTTTTAAATCTATCAAAAATAAATTATGTGTAATATTATTTTGCTTTTTTACTGATGCTCATTATGTTACTACTTTTCGACTTAGACAAAAATTTGACCTTAAGTAATCAATTTAATAAATTTTAGTTCGTTTTTAAAAATGAAAAGCAGATGATATTTTGGCAGATCCTACTCTTTTCCCTAATCATCTAGCGAGAGCTTAATGGGTGACCCAACGGGTCTAGTATATATATATATATAATATATATATATATATATATATATAATCTCTCGGTGAAGATGTTTTTTTAAACATGTATACGCTGTTAAAACTGATTATGTTGTTCTTTTTAAGCCTCTGTTGGTCGAAGTAGATTCAATCATTTCTGACGGTCAACAACTTTTGGGTGTTAAGAAACCTTAAAAGTGGGAATCTCTTCTATGTGTTGGCATCTTGCATGGAAGGAAAGGAAGAGTGTTTATCCGGGGACTGAATTAATTGCTTTCGCGTGTCATGGTATCCACTGACTCTTGGTCAGTAAGGATAATAGAAGAAGAAGAAGAAGAAGAAGAAGAAGAAGAAGAAGAAGAAGAAGAAAGATTATGAAACGAAAGTAACAAGAAGAAGAAGAAGAAAAAACAAAAGGAAGAAGAAAAAGATGAGAGTGAAATGAAAGAAGAAGAAGAAGAAGAAGAAGAAGAAGAAGAAGAAGAAGTTTTTATCCGGGGACTGAATTAATTGCTTTTGCGTGTCATGGTATCCGCTGACCCTTGGTCAGTAAGGATAATAGAAGAAGAAGAAGAAGAAGAAGAAGAAGAAGAAGAAGAAGAAAAGAAGAAGAAGAAGAAGAAGAAGAAGAAGAAGAAACGAAGAAGTAACAAGAAGAAAAGAAGAAAAAGATGAGAAGAAAGGAAAGAAGAAGAAGAAGAAGAAGAAGAAGAAGAAGAAGAAGAAGAAGAAGAAGAAGAAGAAGAAGAAAAAACAAAAATAAGTGAAAGGAACAAAAAGGTGAAGAAATAATAGCAGAGTCCTGGTGACCTGAGGAGACTTGCTGTCACTTCACTCAGACTCCAGTGAAAGACCATTTAGCTAACACTGATGTGAAAACTCAAAAGGAGTAAATAATAATAATAAGAATAATAATAATAAGAAGAAGAAGAAGAAGAAGAAGAAGAAGAAGAGAAGGCACAACAACAACAACAACAACAACAACAACAAACAAAAGAAGAAGAAGCATTATGTTTAGGTTTTCTTATTAAGATCACTCAAGTGGCAATACAAACGGAAAATGAGTGTGACATGTGCATAAGAAAATGACAAGTTGCACAGGTTGGCCTTTCCATTAAGAGATATTCTATTGCACCAGATCCAGTTAATCTAAGGATTTGCTCATAAATACATATCGATAAGAAGCCCATTAGATACATGAGATATCCGTCAACAGTTGGCACTCGGATAAAGAGGATATCCTGCCGATTGCTGGACCTTTCGTTCACCTAGTGCAGTTCACTTGATTTGGAAGAGTTTAAAGATTTTCAGGAGAAATTAATGCCAAATGTGTATGCGTATAAATCATAATTACAATACTCTTGTTCCTTAAACTTCCGACCGTTATCATCTAACAACTGGTTAAAAAAATGAGACCGTCCAAATCGTCCAAAAAAGCAAAAATGTAAATCCTGATTATCTGGTGTCGCTTATCCACCGAATTCTTATTTCTTATGTGTGCCCTCATGTTAGCTAAATAATGGACCATCCCGTTTTTTTTGTTATAAAGACAGAAGGAAAGAAACAAGACATGCTGCACAAAAATATAAAAAGAAAGAAAGAAAGAAAGAAAGAGTGTAGGATAAAGGTAGAGACAGGGTGTGAGCACACGGAAGCGATAACGCTTCTCTGTTTCAATCGAACATAACGTAAAGAATAAAAAAAGAAAGAAAAAAAGAGTTAGATAATTATACTTTTTTACATATTGAACTATTTCAATAGCTCTGAAGAAAACATATCAAACGTTGTAATAATTAAATTATCATACTGTGGTATGTTCACAGGCCCTGTTAAATATTAATATCTTGACTAGCAAGAATGTGCACCTTCAGGCGTAAGTATTTAAGTTTTAATATAATGAAATATATTAAATTAGAAAGACTAATGAAATTAAATAAGAACTCATATAAAAAGATTACACTTACTCTAATTATATTTTAATTGGTTTCTATATAAAATCATTCATAGGATTGATTTTAATATGTTGGAGAATAAAACAATAATATTAGAGATCAATAACAGTCATCATCATCATCATCATCATCATTATCATCATGTCGTACAAGAAGCACGGATATCCATGACAATCTCTCGCCAAACTTCCCTATCATTCATTTCCCCTGGGAGGTCTTCTGTGCACCAACCAGCATCCTCGCATTGTTGGTCAATGTAGGTCCTTGGTGGGAATTATTTATTGTACCCGGTTTGGTTAAAACCAATATGCAAATAGCTACACAAGGCAAATAAGACTTCCACCTATCTCAAAAAATGCATTTACACTTACTTTTAGGGGTTATATACTTCCCTGGATTAGAGGGGGATCGGTGTGTAGTATCTGTTCCAGGTTCTATGCTCTGATTATTACCTAATCCACCCGGCCTCGGCTGGGGGTCCAGTGTGCTTCGGCCACTGGACCGGTAAAGTACAATTAATAGCGTCGATCCCAGGGGGCTATACCCCTAGGCAACACATGCCCCCTTGATTTAAAGGGGCAGAGCTGGGTTTATTGCCCAGCGCCTGAGGCGCCCCCTTGGGGGGAATGCCGACGGGATCGATGCAATTTTTGTTCTTTCCCACCCATGAGCTTCGGCTTGTGGGTGGGCCCACGTTAAAACGAATTAATTATTAATACCCTTAATTTTAGGTTTTTTTTAACCAACGAACTATTTTTCCTAAGGGAATTCTTACAATGGGTGACCAAGTCACAGGGTACTCACGTGGTAGGGGAAGGGAAGGGCGTAAAGCAAACTTGTTGACTACAAAACTGCTGCTGCTATTACAGGAAGCCACACCCGGTTTTGTTAAAACCAGTATGCAAATTAACCACACCATATATTATGAGAACCTTTATTTCTTTGTGATGTATTAGACATATAGCAGGAATTTAAACTAATAATATGGGCAGTATTGAAGCAAATCATAGAGACCTCGTTAATGAATGAGATTTATTCTATGTATTAATATATTAATTGTTTTGATTATGACAATAAATTAAATATACGTTGATGAACATATGAAATTCCCGAGGGTGACAATAGGGGACGCCCGCTACTTTACTTGCTTATGTTCTGTTATTATAATGACAATGTACCCTAATATCCTCTGGTCTTCATCAGGTGTATGACGTAATCAGTTATGAGCTGAATTCTTTATCATCAGTTATCATCATATGAAATGGAATCCATATTTTCTACCCTCAGCTAT
>CM042147.1:56519968-56564968 GCA_023376005.1 Doryteuthis pealeii | reverse complement strand
GCCGAAACAGTTGAGGTCAGCTAACGACCCTCGGGAGGTCAGGGCAGCTTTGTCCGTTGTTTGCCCTCCAGTCTCGCTAGAAAAATGATGGATGTGTTATGGGTTTTCAATGCCAGACATTACAACGGCGATGAAAGATAAAAATCACCATGTAAAGCTATATAGAATAGAGTAGGTCGATTTTTCACTTTTAAAAGAAATATCAATTCTCTCAAACAGCGAAAGTTGTATGTTGCTATACTAAATACTGATACTAAAAACTAGATCTCTTACTTGCTTCCGCCTTGTCGGCTTGGGCGTTAGAATGTTCCGACTGCACCTCTGCAGAGGGGTAAGACTCCTCCAATGGGGCCACCTGTTCCCGTGGGTGGTGACCCGTGATGCTTAAGGATAGAACCCAGGTGGATAAGCAGTTCATGACATGCAATACTCCACTTTGGCCCTATCTTGGGCTAGACGAGCGGTCGGAGGGGCCCTAGCACCTATATGATTTTCCCAACCCTATTGCCCTTATGGCAAGCCCCAACCCCTTTTTATCATATGGGTGCTAGAAGGCGGTGGCTGCGGGTCTACATGTCCTGGGACTGACGTTAAACTCTATCTGATGGTGAGGTTCCAGTTTTGGAGGTTTGGGGAATGTGGAGCACCCCTTCATCACCATTGCTCCCTGGTCCACTCTGACCCGGAGTGGTAGTACCTGTTGGGGTCCTATCTATGGGTTAATAGAAAAATGTATTCATAAAAAAATTGTATTATCCATTAAGAATTGATTTATTTCAAAACTTTATCGGCATTAAATGACCCACTGAGGTTGATATGCCTTAAAACAAAACAAACTAAAGCAATCTTACTTGCTTGTTTGAGGAAATAGAATCAAAAATCGTCGGTTAATGCACTAAAATCTTTTTTTCGCAACATTTAGCCCAGAAATTGGTTAGAAAAGTTAGCAATTTCAGTACTTAAAACAAATTTATTTTACTAAGATGAATCGAATAAGATATTACAACTAGAATTTAATTTGAAAATGTCCCTCATCATCACCAACACTTCGGATCTGCTGCTTTTTACCTCATTAATTCAGCTGTAACAGGGATAACATTTTAAAAGATTGAAATCTATTTCCTCGAATGAAAGCAATTTAAGTAGTTGTATGCATACCTTTCCCAAGGGTATTAGCACTATGTGAAATGATTTGAACTCGGATCGAAGAGTCCATTTTCTTATGAGTCTAACCATTACACAACGCGCCTCCATTATATACATTCATATAAACTGTAACCTAATATCAACTAGTACTTGATACTACAAACCAATTAACATATACTCTTTCATAGAGTGGTCTAATAGTTAGAGTCGTAGGAAATGGACACGTTAACCTGAGTTCAATTCCTGGACGAGGCTGTTTGCTTTTATACCCTTGTGAAAAGTATGAATACAACTAGCTATAGGTAAATAGGACAAACTGGGCTCTTTAATCTTGGCTGGGTAACTAATCTTGGAAAAGGAAAACTTTGAATTCAAACTCTACGTAAGAAATTGACGTTGTGTCACATCCTGATCGTTCAGAGGGGTTGGTATATATATATATATATATATATATATATATATATATATAAACTGTTGGCTTTTCACATGGCGCTAATACCCTTGGGAAAGGTACGAATCCAATTCTCCCTCTAGCTATGGGTAAATAGCAGGGAAGACTGGGCTCTTTAACCATGGCTAGGTAACCAGTCTAGGAGAAGGACAACTCTGAATTCAAACCTGTTAAACTCCGCTTAAAAAATTGACCTTGTGTCGCATCCTGCTCGTGCGGAGGGGTTGATATATATATATATATATATATATATATATATATATATATATATATATATATATATATATATATATATATATATAGGGCCGGGTTAGCTCAGTCGGTAGACCATTCAGCTAGGAATCACAAGGTTCCGAGTTCGATACCGGCCCTCGCCAACTCAGCGTATGAGTAGCACAGGGATCTGTGCGGTAAAATGAGGAGCTGATGGTAAGTGTGGCGCTCCACTCAGAGGCTAAAATAATCTCCTCGGTCTAGCGCTAGTGAAAAGGGGATAGACTCCCTCGCTGTCTGTCTGATACCGACAGTAGGCCGCCCCGGTGACTTTATATATATATATATATATATATATATATATATATATATATACTCTATGAGACCCCGACAGCAATGGTGTCACTAATAGAAGCCTTAAACACGCTAGATGAAGCGGAGATTATAGAAACATAGATGAGTGTTGGCAAGGGTTAAGAATTTTTTTAAAAGTATAAATTGAGGAATAATTGGAGAATGAAGATCTTGAAGAGACATATAATTTCGACGATAAAATAGAGCTGTGTATGATAGAAAGTGATAATGAACCCAGAAGATACTAATGAAGAAAACGCAATTAGATGAAGCCAAGTAACATCCGACCAAAGATACAGATCCTGATGAATGAAATAAAATTAGAAGAAACCAGAGAAAGATACGAAGGAAGACACAGATTCCGGAGAATAACCAGGAGAAACAGAAGAGATATATAGATATACGATCTATCAGATTTAGGGAGGTGAATATCCTATGTAGCTGTATGTAAATTAGATACACCCATATAAGGAGTAACCCAATATCAACCAGAAGTTGATACCGCGAAGCCGTCAACATATACTCTTCGAGATATACAACTCACAACACCTTCAATGGCATAAATAACACCTGCTGGTTGATATGCTGTTAAAATCTATCAACCAACCAAAATATTTTGTTATTTTCAATAATTTGTGTTTATTAATCATAGAAGTTAATTATTATTAACGAGCAGAACCTGTCGATATATCGCAGTGTGATATTTTAATTATTACAACGTTTGATACGTTTATTTAAAAGCTCTTGCTAAATAGTCCAATATGTAAAATATATACTAATCTTGAGTTAACCTCCCCTCTCTCTCTCTCCCTCACACACACACACACACAAACACACACACACACACACACACACACACACTCTTTCTCCCACTCTTTCTTAAAAGGAGTCTTGTAAAATATTTAGTTGATTAGAGGCGGGGGCTTTAAAATATCTACATTAATTTGCCCACAAAAAAGTTACAAACATGACTCGGTAAATATCTAAGTTGAGCCGGAAATTCTGCCTCACACTGACTCGCTAAAACATAGTGTAAATTAAGTCAGGAGGCCGGGAGGACATAAGATTAAAATTACTAAAAAATATTCCGTAATTCCCAATTTCAATATTCAAATCAAACAAACATGTAACTTCTTTTTTTATTTTTATTTTTATTTTTTTCCATTTTCAATTTTTACGTTGGGAATTCAAGCAACACAAGACCATTTAGAATGTTTAATTTTTTAAATCGGGCAAATAAGAAATCTGCGATTAAGGGACCTCGGATAATCTAGATTTATGTTTTTGAATCGTATCTTGAACAATTTGAACGGTCTCATTTTTAACCAGAGGGTGTTGCAGGATGATAACGGACGGAAGATTTAGGAACAACATTATTGTTATTATTAATTAGTAGCAGTTATTTAACTGATAATTTCACCTTAAAATTCAGCTTCTTTTGTCTCCTGTGTTAGACCTAGAGGTGTGAGATGGAACTGCAAAATCTTAAGGGGTGCTACAACAGAAAAAGTTGAGAACTACTGTTTAAACTTTTCCCATAATTCGAAAAAAGACGAAATCAGAAGCACAAAAGCGGCCATGGACATACGACCGTTCAGGTTGAGGGAGGTTTGTTTGTTTGTTTATTGATTATTAACCCGTCTTGGGTTATGTCATGCTTAACGGTTTGGAAGTGATACATATCGTATATTTATATTTATACTTTTTAGTTATTGGTTTTAAAAATGTGTTAGCATTATTGGGGATTATGTTGTATAGTATTGATTAGTTTCATGTCTATATTCTATGGTATAATTTTATTTCATTCAAAAAAGAAAGAATATCCTCCATGTTGACATTTTCAAATAGATCTTTCATATTGTTTGCTTTAAAATAATGATTTCTGATGTGAGAAAAAGACCTGCATCCCATGAATAAGTGTTTAACTGTCAAAAGTGTTTGACATGTTCAACATTGTGGTTGTTGTTCTCGTTTGAGTATATTGGAGTGCTTTAGTCTTGTACGACCAATGCGTAATCGGGATACAATGACTTGTTCCTTTCTAGACTTCCTTAAGGATGGTCTCCAGCCTTCCAAAGTGGGTTTGATTAAGAAGAGTTTATTGTGGATGTTGTTATTCCAGTGTTGTTGCTATTTTGTATGACGGAATCTATTAATTTTAGGATTCTACTATCTATTAATAATGGACATTCGGTTGATACTAGAAACAAATTCTTAACTCAGTCGCTAGAGCGTTCGACATTCTGTAATTACTCAGATTATATATATCTTATATAGATTATATACCAAGGACCTATATTGACCAACTCTGCAAAGATGCTGGATGCTGCGCAGAGAACCTACCTGAGACAATGAATGATAGGGAAGGTTGGCGAGAGATTGTCATGGATATCCGTGCTAATTGCCCGACATAATGATCCTACGTAGTGTCAAAGGTCCAGTGATATAATCCTATGTTCCGTCGTCCACGAAGGTTCAAGGTATTTGTGAGTAGCTAAGATCAGAACAGCCGATATAAATAATAATATCAGCAGCAGAGTACTGCCAGTGATTGGTCAATAGGTTGGTCACATGGTTATCGCCGAGTCTATAAGTAGGAGTGGGCATTTACCACACGCCTTATATATAAAAATTCTCAACAGATGGTGATGATGATATATTTTAAGGGCCGGGTTAGCTCAGTCGGCAGAGCGTTTGGCTAGAAACCACAAGGTTTCTCGTTCGATACCGGCCCACGCCAACTCAACGTATGAGCAGCACAGGCATCTGTTGCAGTAAAGTAAAGAGCTGATGCTAGGTATGGCGCTCCTCCTCAGACGCAAGAAAACAATCTCCTTGGTCTAGCGCTAGTGAAAAGGGGATAGACTCTCTCGCTGTATGGCTGATACCGACTTTAGGCCACCCCGACGACTTTAATTTTTACTTACTGTGTCCAGAGGTTTCGCTCATTGGGTCGGTAAGATATTCAATGATTAGCATGATCTCAGGGGGCTGTCACCAAGACAACGCCCGCCCCTTCGATTTAAAGGGACAGGGCTTGGTTTATTGCCCAGTGCCTCAGGCACCAAAAAAGAGAAATGCTGATGGGATTCACGCAATTTTTAAACTCTAGCCACGCGTGAGCCTCGGTTTGTGCGTGCTTCATCACTATAATGATCCGTGAGTTCGACTGGCATGCTGGGATGCCAGTAAATATTTACTCTTCGAGACATACACCTCACAATACCTTCAAAGTTTATTAGTTATAATTTTGATTTTTCAACCCAGATTTAACGGGAGTGTTTTAATCAATTTGAATTATGCTGTTATCTATTAGATAAAAAAAGGTCTTTCCTCTTGTTGATTTGAACTAGATCTGGTCTTCTGGGCGGGATTAAGTGTCCCGTTTGTATTTGAAATTATCATGGTTATTATTTCAATCCTTGCAAAGTTTAAAGACAACAGGTCCCTTTGTGTTACAGCAAGTCTCCTCGGGTCCCCAGGGTTTTTCTTAGTATTCTAGCCGATCTTAACAATGTTGTTTGATGTTATTTTTATTCTTACTGGATTGCTAATCACTTTTTTTATCGATATCGAAGTGGGATGAGGGTGTCAGTTTAATTGCCATCTACCAGAATCTTTTTTTTCTTTTTCCTTTTTCTTTCTTTTTTTTTTTTTTTTTTTGTTTTGTTTTCCTTATTATTCTTTTTCAGAATAAAAAAAAATTTGCGTAGTTTAAGAGCTGCAAGCCATAGTTTCATATCTTTGTTTATATTTACCCAAAAGTGGCTACCCAGCATCGCCTAGGTAGAAGTGGGAAACCTTGGAGAATTGATTTGTTTAATTTTGAGATTTAAAATACAAGACATTTTTAAGTAGAATTCCAATGCTATTTCTATGTATATTTTGATTTATAAATATGTTCGAATATAAATCAAAACTTCATAATTTTTTTAACAAAAATCAAGAACCAGTGATATTTCATGGGTATATATATATATATATATATAATATAGTATATATATATAATTACTTTGTCGTTAATTTTTATTTTCGTAGTTTCATCTGAACATAATACATACATACCAACTGCCATTCACGTATGTACTAGAAGCTTGCATCTTCTGAGTAGAGGAAAAACAAACAAAAAGAAAGCAAAACAAAAAACGCGGTTTAATGGTTAGCAAGTTAGTCTTGCAGATCCATTACTACTGAATTGCGAATTTAATCCTCACTGGAAGCTCCATAAAAACACCTATGTTAATCCGACAGAGAAATGAATAAAAAGAAAGAAAAAAAATGATTGTTTTGCGCTTCCATATTAATTTATCTTTGAGATTCAGGGAATGTGTATATATATATATTTACTTTATCGTTAACTGTTTTATTTTTGCAATTTCCTCCGAAAATACATACATACATACATACACACCAACTGCCCTTTATATATGTACAAGCTAGATAAATTATTTTTTGAGTTTTAAGGAAATAAGTTTTAGATTTTGAAATCACTTTTTTCATGTATTCAATTTTTGTTTTTTTAATTTTTTAGATGTTCTTCAAGATTTGATCTTTCTAGAAATGTAAAAATTCGAGACCGGAAATTTGTTTTTCTTCAAATGAACAAAGTCCAATCCCTTTCCATTCTGAATTGATAATTCAATTCAAATTTTGATTTTTCAAGTTCATTTAAAAAAAATGAAATAAGCTATTCATTATAAAATTAAATCATCAATGAATAAAGTAGTAAATTTATTTATCAAAATCGGATAATTTCCTGATTTTTGGTAATAGTGGGAAAATTTTAAAAAAAATGATTACTTCCCCTTATGGAGTTTTTGCCTTCTTATATTGTGAGAATTATTTTTCTCCTCTCCCTCTTTCTATAACCTGGTAGCGAGTTGGTGAGGTGGTGAGGTGGTCGCCGACTGGGTTGTCCCATTTCACTCTCTTGAAGCTGACACCCCCTCGTTGTGGTTTATACCAAGGCCTTTAAAAGTCTGGCTGTGAGGCGGGTGAATAGTACAAGCTGAAAGCGAGTTGTTTATACGTGCAATTCCACATTACTTCTTTCCCCTCAACTATTTGACCCAGTACGAGTAACAGTGGGTCGCGTTTTTGAAGTGGTTAGCTGAAAAGCCCACTAAATTTCGCAATCACTTTATTTACCTGGTCTGGTGGCTACCCCACTAAAGCTCGCTACTGGCCCCTCCCCGACTCATATTTTCCGACAATATATATTCACTAGAAGCGGCAACCCGGCGTTGCCTGGGTAGAAGGAGGATAAAAAGATTTCTCGCAGATCCATTGATTTTTTGGTCTTCCATATATGATTTGTTTATGCTATAATCCACGAACGCCACCAATGACTTTCGCTTCTCTTACTTTTCAAATAACTTCAGGAATATGATAGAATATTCATTAATTTTTGCACAAAAAGCAAGCTCTGGTGACATTCAATGTGTATATATATATTAGCCTGGTCGTTAATTATTTTATTTTCGTATTTTCCTCCGGACTAGATAGATGCGTACATACCAACTGCCCTTTATATATGTACTAGAAGCGGCTACTCGGCGTCGCTGGTATAAGGGGGATTTTTTAAGTTAGAACAATCCATATTACGAATCAGAGTTGAATCTCGGGGATGCCTCATTTAAATTTATATATATATATATATATAATATATATATATATATATATATATAGAGAGAGAGAGAGAGAGAGAGAGAGAGATTTAAAGCATTTCAGTTTGATTTTCATTTCGCAACGTTTGGCGACAAACCCCCAAGTGATTCTATGTTATCGAAATTGAGTCTTTTGTAAAAGACTAAATATGATTACAACTAGAAGAGCTAACTGCACCCCCCCACACACACAATGAAAACACATAAAACCGAGTGAAAATGACAAAAAATGCTAATTAAACACACCAGATGATAATCGTGGAATTGATATCAGTTTTTTGTGCTTAAATAGGATAGAAATAGATTCATGATTTGCTGAAACATATAGTAATGCATACAAATTATATATATATCATTTGTATGCATTACTTAAATGATATATAAATAAATATGATATATATTTATATATAACATATACATTTATTATATATAATATATATGAAAAGAGATGGATAGATAGATATAGAAAAACGTGACACGTTAACGAGGACTGCCTGTAGATTACTCTCTCTCTTTCCCTCTCTCTCTCTCTCTCTCTCTCTCTCTCTCTATATATAATATATATAATATATATATATTATATATATATATATATATATTATATATGACACTAAGCTCAATGTCCTGAGTGTATCTAACGGGAAAAACGTAATATTTCAAGACAATATAGAAGGTAAAATGGACAGGATATGTATTATATATATATATATATATATATATAATATACTAATGTATATATGTGTGTGTGTGTGTGTGTGTGTGTTGATGGTTACCGTCGTAAGAAATGGACACGTGAGGACTGTTCAAATGAATCCAACAACTCTCCCCCTAGTTATAAGTAAATAGTAGGAAGAACTGGGCTCTTTATCAGTGGCTGGGTAAACAGTATAGCTGGAAAATCTGAATTCAACCTGTTAAATTTCGCTAAATCTTAACAGAATTCAGTTTTCCTTCTCCTAGACTGGTTGCTTTACCAAGGTTGAAAGCCTAGTCTGGCTTACTATTTACCCATAGCTGGCGGGGATATTAGTTGGATTCATACCTTTTCCAAGGGTATTAGTGATATGTGAAACTGCCTCGTCTCCTCATGTGCATTTCCTACGACGATAACTATTACACCCGCGCCTCCATTGCTATATATATTATAATATATATAATATATATATATATATATATTATTGACAACTTTCTGGCTATAAAGTCGATGGCGTAGAGCCCACTTTTTTTCTTTCTTTTTTATCTACAGCTTACGTGAGTGGCTGAACAGACCAATTTTTTTAATGGCAGTCTCTGTACAGTGATTGCAAATAAAAGGGGATGCTATCTAAAGATGCTGTTGTCTCTCCTTTCTTTTAACTCTCTTTTCTGGCGGTGGCTTTTTTCCTCTCTTTTTCACTCCTTTTCGTCCTTGTTTGCGAGGAGGCACCAGCATAAGCCGCCCATGTGTAGTCGATGTGGCATGTCTTCATGTTCTCTCTTGCAGACATCTTTAAAGCGTAGGCGTGGTCTCCCTACCGGTCTGGTGCCCTCTGCTATTCACCGTTTTCCATTTCTGATTGATAAAACCCTTTTTGATTTTTCAGTTCATTTAAAAAAGATGAAATAAGCTATTCATTATAAAAATTAAATCATCAATGAATAAAGTAGTAAATTTATTTATCAAAATCGGATAATTTCCTGATTTTTGGTAATAGTGGGAAAATTTAAAAAAAATGATTACTTCCCCTTATGGAGTTTTTGCCTTCTTATGTTGTGAGAATTATTTTTCTCCTCTCCCTCTTTCTATAACCTGGTAGCGAGTTGGTGAGGTGGTCGCCGACTGGGTTATCCCATTTCACTTTCTTGAAGCTGACACCCCCTCGTTGTGGTTTATACCAAGGCCTTTAAAAGTCTGGCTGTGAGGCGGGTGAATAGTACAAGCTGAAAGCGAGTTGGTTATACGTGCAATTCCACATTACTTCTTTCCCCTCAACTATTTGACCCAGTACGAGTAACAGTGGGTCGCGTTTTTGAAGTGGTTAGCTGAAAAGCCCACTAAATTTCGCAATCACTTTATTTACCTGGTCTGGTGGCTACCCCACTAAAGCTCGCTACTGTCCCTCCCCGCCTCATATTTTCCCGACAATATATATTCACTAGAAGCGGCAACCCGGCGTTGCCTGGGTAGAAGGAGGATAAAAAGATTAGTCTCGCAGATCCATTGATTGTTTTGGTCTTCCATATTTGATTTGTTTATGCTATAATCACGAACGCCACCAATGACTTTCGCTTCTCTTACTTTTCAAATAACTTCAGGAATATGAATAGAATATTCATTAATTTTGCACAAAAAGCAAGCTCTGGTGACATTCAATGTGTATATATATATTAGCCTGGTCGTTAATTATTTTATTTTCGTACTTTCCTCCGGACATAGATAGATGCGTACATACCAACTGCCCTTTATATATGTACTAGAAGCGGCTACTCGGCGTCGCCTGGGTAGAGGGGGATTTTTTTAAGTTAGAAATATTGATCAGTATCAGCTATGATTATATTATAAATTGTTTTCTTCTTTAACAGCATTGTGTGATGTTTTCATTCCACCTTTTCTTACTCATATATATATATATATATATATATATAGAGAGAGAGAGAGATAGATAGATAGATAGATAGATAGATTTAAAGCATTTCAGTTTGATTTCATTTCGCAACGTTTGGCGACAAACCCCCAAGTGATTCTAGGGTTATCGGAATTGAGCTTTTGTAAAAGAGTAAATATTGTTTACAACTAGAAGAGCTAACCCCCCCCCACAACACACACAAAGAAACAACATAAAACCGAGTGAAAATGACAAAGGAATGCTAATTAAACACACCACCTGATAATCGGTGGAATTGATATCAGTTTTTGTTGCTAAATAGGATAGAAATAGATTCATGATTTGCTGAAACCATATAAGTAATGCATACAAATTATATATATATCATTTGTATGCATTACTTAAATGATATATAAAAAATATGATTATATTATATATACACACACACACACACACAACAACACACATATATATATATATATATATATGAGAGAGAGAGAGAGATAGAGAGATGGATAGATAGATATAGAAAAGACGTGACACGTTGAACGAGGACTGCCTGTAGATTACTCTCTCCCCTCTCTCTCTCTCTCTCTCTCTCTCTCTCTCTATATATATATATATATATATATATATATATATATATATATGTATATATATATATATTATATATATATATATATATATATATATGACACTAAGCTCAATGTCCTGAGTGTATCTAACGGGAAACGTAATATTTCAAGACAATATATAGAAGGAAAATGGACAGGATATGATATATATATATATATTTGTAAATGTATAAGTATTAACTTACCGGTGGGTATGAGTACGATCGTTGGAAGCGCACAATATCCAGAGGCTAAGGTTGAGAAAAAACAAATACAAAGTGCTCAATACAATGTAGAGCAAACATTTATTTTAACAATGGAAAGGAGTAACCTACTCGAGTTTCATCGATTGATTCTTCAGGGTTACTTTAGTTAAATTAATCGAGTTTTCGATTAATCTTAGATTAAATTAATCCAAATTTTTAATCCAATAAACAAAAACCGTTCCTGACCTTCGAAAATATAAATAAGCGTTCCTCTACTGAAGTTAAGTCCCATTCCAACGGGCATGTTTATAACATCTAAGATTAATCGAAAACTCGATTAATTTAACTAAAGTAACCCTGAAGAATCAATCGATGATACTCCTTTCCATTGTTAATATATATATATATATATATATATATATATATATATATATATGTGTGTGTGTGTGTGTGTGTGTGATGGTTACCGTCGTAAGAAATGGACACGATGAGACTAGTTCAAATGAATCCAACAACTCTCCCCCTAGTTATAAGTAAATAGTAGGAGAGACTGGGCTCTTTAACAGTGGCTGGGTAAACAGTATAGCTGGAAAATCTGAATTCAAACCTGTTAAATTTCGCTAAATTTCTTAACAGAATTCAGTTTTCCTTCTCCTAGACTGGTTGCTTTACCAAGGTTGAAAGCCTAGTCTGGCTTACTATTTACCCATAGCTGGCGGGGGATGTTAGTTGGATTCATACCTTTTCCAAGGGTATTAGTGATATGTGAAACTGCCTCGTCTCCTCATGTGCATTTCCTACGACGATAACTATTACACCACGCGCCTCCATTGATATATATATATATATATATATATATATATATATATATATATTATTGGCAACTTTCTGGCTATTAAAGTCGATGGCGTAGAGCCCACTTTTTTTCCTTTCTTTTTTATCTACAGCTACGTGAGTGGCTGAACAGACCAATTTTTTAATGGCAGTCTCTGGTACAGTGATTGCAAATAAAAGGGGATGCTATCTAAAGATGCTGTTGTCTCTCCTTTCTTTTAACTCTCTTTTCTGCGGTGGCTTTTTTCTTCTCTTTTTCACTCCTTTTCGTTCCTTGTTTGACGAGGAGGCACCAGCATAAGCCGCCCATGTGTTTATGTCGATGTGGCATGTCTTCATGTCTCTCTTGCAGACATCTTTAAAGCGTAGGCGTGGTCTCCCTACCGGTCTGGTGCCCTCTACTAACTCACCGTACAGTAGGTCTTTGGTGATGCGGCCTTTGTCCATCCTCCTGACATGTCCAAAGCCAACGCAGCGCCTCTCGCAGATGATGGCGGGCATGCTGTTTATTTTGCTCGTTCCAGCACGTCTGTGTTGGGCACTTTGTCCTGCCAACGAATGTGTAGAATGTGGCGTAGGCATCTGAGGTGGAAGCTGTCCAATTTCTTCACGTGACGGGAGTACGTAATCCAGGCTTCGCTACTGTATAGGAGAGTACTAGGAACACACGCTCTGTAGACCCGCAGTTTGATTCTCTCGGTAAGGCTAGCATTGTCCCATACTCGCTGTTTTTTTCTTAAACACTTACCATGTGCTTTTTCCCCTCCTCCTTCTTCTAATATATATATATATATATATATGAGCATAGTGACCTATTTTTTTTTTACATTTGCATGGTACCGAAACTCAACAAAAATAACATATTGAAGCAAAGTTTTTGTTAGAGCAATAGGACTCTAGTGCAATAATAAAGTGCGAGCTCCTTCATTCAAGCCCACCCTGATCAATATAATTCATCAAGGGAGATAAATGACAAATGCTAATTATACTGAAATTCTACTAATATATATAATATATATATATATATATATTAGAGAGAGAGAGAGAGAGAGAGAGAGAGAGAGAGAGAGAGAGAGAGATTCATTGAATTCATGCTAACACTAAGAAAAGTTTGATGAATTTTACATTTGACCTCAGCCTCTTCTGTCTTTTGATCTAATTCCAAGATATGATCCATTTTTCGACAGACGAAATACAACAAATTGTATGAAAATAGATTAGTCAGTAGCAGAGACCAAATCTAGAATTGATTCATTCTCTAAAAATGATCTATATCAAATTTCTAATATGAAAGATCAGATACCAATAGTTGTAAGAAAGAAGAACAAAAACGTAATGCTATCAAACAAAGTTGCCGCTTTTAAGAGAGCTAAATAAAGAATCAGTATTTTAATGCTATGCATGGGGTAATCCAAAGATAAGATCCTCCAAATCTTACTATAATGGAGATTCAGTGTCTGTCTTTAACCAAAACTACGTCACTGCATACGTTACAATACACTCAGGAATTACATAAGTTTATCAATAAGTATCTAATTTATAGTCAAAATTATTAATACATATAATAGGACAAATCTTGTTTATTACCGATGTGTGTATGAAAATCTTAGATTTTCCTAAAACAGCCCATGTTATCCGTGCGTTTAAAATCCTGCAATGTGTGTTATATATCGTTAAGAAATAATAAGGTTTAAATAATATATGGTGTAGTTAATTTGAATACTGGTTTTAACAAAAGCGGGTTTCATAAAAAATTATTTGGTGTTCTTGAGCTCTAATATTGTTTTATTCTCCAACGTATTAAAAATTAATCCTATGAATTAGTTTATATAGAAACCCATAAAAATATAATAAGAATAATTGTAATCTTTTTATAATGTTATTTAATTTCGTTAGTCTTTCTAATTTAATATATTTCATTATGTTAACACTGAAATATTTAGGCCTGCATATTCTTGTTAGTATTTATAAATCCCAAAAATGTTCTTTGTTTTTGTCAGTGATGTTGATTTGATTTTAAAATTTGAACACGGATCTATTTTACCATATAATCGCCATTTTGGTCGATGCATAGTTGTAGGCGCTGTGAAAGTTTTTGTATGCCCATATCATACTAGCTCGCTTTCATGTCATTGAGTGAGCGTTGAACGTCCTCGTCGTTACAAACTCCCTATACCAATTGCAGACGTTTTTGACATCCAGGTACGACACACCATACACTTCTGTTAATTGGCAATTAATTTTAATCGTTTTTTGTTATTTTTGCCTTTTGCGTTCGAAAACCGAATAATTTCACGAAGTTCATATTGGGGTAGTCTCAATCGGGAGCTCCATCAGAAATGACTGACAAGCATTGACTGGGCGTGCCAGTGAGGCACACGCATGGCGTAGGCACAGATGCAGCAAACACAAGAGTGTTGCTAATAGCCGCACGAACAGTTTCTCTGCATCTCCAGCACTTTGGAGATCTTGCTTTATGGATTACCGTCATACATAGGTCTTTCTATACAGGAGGGCTCGTAAAACTGCAATATGAATCAAGAGTACTAAATCAAAATGACATTTATTTATAAGAATATGTTATTCACATATGTACCTTGCAAAGGTGGGCACGTAAAACCACTGTCAGCCAAGACCATTAAATTGAAAATGACATTTGGTAATGAATGAGAACATTGTATTGTCTCTTGTTTCTACATGTAATTTTACACACTTACTGAAAACTGGATGGTAAATCCTATATAAGCAAGTCTCTGTTCTTATCGGTTTCTCATATACTGGTTGAGTGCATAATTATTGCATCTTTTTTTTAAACAAATTATATTCAACAAAAACAATAACAATTGGCAGTTTGTTTAATTTGTTTCATTAAAAATAATACTCTCTTTTCAGAATGTGTATCGAAAATCATATCCACATTTGTCATATTATGCTCTACCACTTCGAGAAAGGTTGCATTGCAGCACAGTCATTTTACGATCTCAATGAACTTTTTGGTGAAGGAACAATTAGCAAAAGCCCAAAGATGGTGCAGGAAGTTCAAATTGGGCGATACAAACTTTGCAGATGAAGAAGGAAGAGGTCGACCATCAAATTACAACGACGAGGTACTTTTGGAAGCCGTGGAATAAGACGAAAGCTTGACATCGAGAATGTTGGCCGAAAACTTCAGTGGGAGCCATTCGACTATTGGTCATCTTAAAAAGGTTGGAAAAGTATGGAAATTGTCTGGGTGGGTCCGCCACGAATTTTTCGATAACAACAAAGCTGAACGTGTCCGAATTTTTGTTTTGCTTTGTTTTGTTGAATAAAATTTGTTGAAAAAAGTCGCAATAATTATGCTCAAACCAAATAATTTACGGTTAATTAAGAGATATAAATTAAGAATGGCAATAGATAGTCGATACGGTACTATTCGCAGAGTTCCGTCCCGGTTTCCTACTTTAAAAAAACGCTAGGCGGTGATAGCTGAAAAATCATAAATGCGATATTTTACTCCCTCCAGTCTTTTTTCGACAAGTAAATGTAAATATTTTAACTCTTTAAAATATTTTTCGGTATTTTTATTTTATTTTAATATATTTATTTTCAACAATCAATTACAAATAAAAAATCAAAATATTTAGATATTCTTTTTTTAATTTTAACTGAAGTCCCTAGCTGTTGTTTTTTTTTTTTTTTTTTTACCGACAAATTACTTTTTTTTAGTGTTAAAAGTAAGCCATTTTTTTTAGCGACAACTAAATGTAAATATTCCCCCCCCCCAAAAAAAAATATTTTAAAGACGGGGAGGGTTAAAATATTACATTTACTTGTCGAAAATGACTGGAGGGGGTAAAATATCGCATTGACTTTTTTTTTCAGCTATCACCAGCTAGCGTTTTTTTAAGGCAGGAGGGTGGGACGGAACTCTGCGAATAGCACCGTCGAAACTTCTGCCACTTCTTTGCTTTTAATTTTACTGAATCCAATCTACAGACAGAAATAATGTTATTCGTCAAATTTTCAATTAAGATTTGACAGTAGCCCCGACCTTTGAATTGCTATTTTAGTTTTTTGCTGTGTTTATTTAATTAATACTTAAATGTCCAGCCGTTATCATCTTGCAACACATTCTCGCTAAAAATCATATCGTCCAAGATTAAATGCAACAGGGTAAATCCTGATTATCTGATGTTGCTTATCGACCAAATTCTTATTTTTTATGAGTGTCATCACCTCATCTAAATAGTGGACCATTCCGTTTTGGTTTTAAAGAAAGAAAGGGAAGAAAAAGGACAGGCTACATCGAAAAAATAAAAGACGAAAGAAAGAAGTAGTGTAAAGATAGAGAGAGTGGGTGAGTGATAACGCTAATCTGTTTTAATCGAACATATTGAAAAGATGAAAAGAATTAAAGATAGAAAAAAAGTGTGTGTGTGTGTGTGTGTGTGTGTGTGTGGAGAGAGAGAGAGAGAGAGAGAGAGAGAGAGAGAGAGAGAGAGAGATTAAATCAAGATTATTATACTTATCACATATTGAACTATTTAGCAATAGCTCTTGAGTAAACTTATCAAACATTGTAATAATTAAATTATAATACTGTGGTATGTTCACAGGTCCTGCTAGTTTAATTAATTAAAATATACATAGATGTTTCTTAGTCTTAGTGTTTGTGAGTAAAGTATGAATGTCTTTTAGGTGTTTAGCGGGGATATTATCATATTATAAAAAGGAACGCCAAGCCTCTGGAACTAGTAGACCAGTTCTCATACCTAGGTAATGTAGAATAATCATACTAAGTTCCAATTACCATCGAATTGGTAAGACAAGGCAACAAGGCACCGTAACTAAATACGGATCTAACCTTGTTGCAATCCTACTGCAGAATGCCAGAGTATTTATGAAGCCTCATAAAAGCCAAGCAGCCAATCAGTACTCAGGGAATGGAATCACCCAAATACATGAATGGACTATTCTTGAGTTCCATAAGCACCAGCTGTTTTGAGTACTAGTTTAGTTGTGCTCAGAGAGTTGCTGTTGTCCAAACCAACAATATACTGACTGACTTCAACAGGTAGCAATATCTCATCTTCAGAAAGCGATGTCAATACACGCATAAGAAAGGCATGAATTGCTTTTGACAGATTATCGATCATATGGAAATCTAAACTCTCTGACAAGATAAAGGGGAACTCTTTCAATCTGAAGCTGTATCGGTACTACTATATGGTTGCACCACCTAGACTCTAACGAAACGCTTAGAGGAAAGGCTTGGTGGAAATATATGATGATGTTGCGTGCTGTCTTGAACAGATCCCGGAAGCAGCACCCCACAAAGAGCAGCTACACAGACACTTATCTATAACACAAACCATTCAAGACGAACAAGACGTGTTGGAGAAGTAGGACGAACTCATAAGTAACGTTCTTCTGTTAACACCTACAAATGTAGGACACTAATGTTGGCCGACCAGCTAAAAATGTACATACAACTGCTATGAATTGAACCTGGATGCCGTGCGGACGACTTTCTAGTTACGATTGTAACCGATTTAGGTTTTGAAATTAGAAGAAAGAAAGAAAAAAAAACGGAAATATAATTCGCCGGCTGACCTCGGCCGTAGATTCAAAACAGATGGGCGATCCGGAAATGACCTCGACCGGGGAGTCGAGGCGGATGGTGGCCGGGATAGGGCTGACCATATCAGTAGTAAAATCTCAAGTTGGTCGGAACTCCCAGAAGCGAGAGTCGGCGGTGATCGAGACGATCCTTTGAAGTAGCTAGACTTAAGTCACACGGAAAAAGATAAATCCTGTTTTATAGATTACCGGAAAATGAAAATCGAAATTAAAAGAAAACCAAATGTATTAAAAGGATACTCAAGTGGCCAGAAGATCATCGGGAAAGAGAATCTTTGGTTTATTGTTTCCTTAAACACTTAAGAATGGAGATAACTCTTGTTGAAAATCGAAATTAAAGAAAGTCAAATGTATTTAAAAAACATTCAAGTGGCCGGAAGAGATGGCACTTAGATTGGTGAGCGGAAGTAAATTCGATTGGCTGGTTGAAACAAGAGGGAGGCGGTTACCCTGCTTGAGTGGGAGGAGCAGAAAAATTCCTAATATCTTCATGCCGGCCGGAAATAAAATTGTTCCGATTGAAATGTTATTTAACTCAGACGTTTTTGGCTTTTGAAAGCAGACGAGGCCGAACGGGCAGAGGAGGCCGACGGCAGATGAAGTTGTGATTGCTTGAGAATCGAGCTAGCTGAATAGATTAACGCAATACTGAAAGCCGAGAGTAACTGACTTCAGCTAAGACCATTTTGAAAACTTAGTCAACTTACGAACTGTTTTGCACAATACTTTGCAGAAGACCAGAAGTATTTAGTTACGGGTACATCACTCCCACAGACCTTGAGAAGTAATTATTTGTATTCTTGTAT
This sequence comes from Doryteuthis pealeii, assembly GCA_023376005.1. Taxonomy (NCBI): domain Eukaryota; kingdom Metazoa; phylum Mollusca; class Cephalopoda; order Myopsida; family Loliginidae; genus Doryteuthis; species Doryteuthis pealeii. The sequence goes on along the minus strand of CM042147.1, from coordinate 56,546,471 downwards.
TTTTTAATATAAATGTTGTTGATTTTTGAAGAAAAAGAGTCGTTATTTTTTATGTGACCAATCGGCCGCCATTAACCTCGGAAATCAGTTTCTATAGCAGATTTCTAGTCGTTTGAGATCTTAGCACAACGTGGGGCATTCGGCTAGACTTCCAGTAAATATAGAGACCCTGCAATCCTTGGTTGATGCAGAAAATCCGATCTTGACGGCCAATTTCGGAGATTCTGTGAGCCCTTTCGCTCGTAGCGACCGACGGGTTATACGATGACCGATAGGAACGGGCTATGAGAGAGAGAGAGAGAGAGAGAGAGAGAGAGAGAGAGAAGAGAGAGAGAGAGAGAGAGAGAGAGAGTAATGAGAATCTGTGCTCTCAACATGACTTGGTTAGGATAATGATGATAAAAGGTGAAAAAACATGTGTAAAATAATGAGATGTGGAAATTTGGAAAAAACCCAACATTTTATTTATACGTTATGTTATAGTGGAAATTATCTAGAATTTGCGATGACGTGTGAAAGGCTGACCCGTCGGACTCTGATAGTTTGAAAACTGATGACAGGGTGAAAAGTGAAAGGGAGATAGCGAGAAGAGAGAGAGGTTGGAAGTTATCGGTGTGGACGAATGTCAGAGTCTGAGCTGAGTGTTTGAGGATGACAGACAGAAGATGCAGTCTGTTCTCCAAGGTAGTTTTACTTGGGTGTAAAATAAAATACATTAGCTATGAGAAAAAACATCACTGTTTTGTGTTCGTTATTAAGAACTTCTAATGGATGTAAGTACACTCCGAGAAGATCCTAAGTAATTTCCAGACTCAAAGAACAGAGAAAATGTCAGCCCAGCAACCGATCCAGAATAGCAGATACTCCGATCCCAGAATAGCAGATATGACGAATTGCAGACACGGATCCAGATAAGTATAGTAACTATACACTCCTTTAATTAGACGCCAGGTCACATATCGAAATTTAATGACCTTACATACACACTCTCCAAATATTTTTCCGCAGTGTTACATTAAAGCAATCAACTTGATCCTCACCGTGTGCCTATGTATCGTAGCATTATGCAAAAGTACGTCAGTTTAGGTCAGTCGGTAGAGCATTGATCCCGAAATGTTCGAGGCCTTTTACTTGCGATAAATAAACTCTAACAAAAAAAAAAAAAAAAAAAAGACTCGAAGAAAGGAGAGAAGTCAGCCCAACAACTGAAGCCAGCCCAACAACAAATGCAGAATACCAGCAACTCCGATTCAGAATAGCAAACACCACAGATCTAGATTAATATAAAATTACACACTCCTTCAATTAGACACCACTTCACATATCGAAATTTAATGACTTTTGCAATCTACGCACATTTAATTGATCCCGCAATGTTCGAGGCCTTTTACTTGCAATAAATAAGCTCTAACAAACAAAAAAAAAAAAAAAAAAAAAAAAGAACGTCATATGTTTGTTATCAAAGACTATCAAAAGTACAAAACTAGAGTGCCAGAGAAATGTCAAGTAGTTCTCGACTCGTAGAAAGGAGAGAAATCAGCCCAACAACTGAAGTCAGCCCAACAACTGAAGTCAGCCCAACAACAGATGCAAAATACCAGCAACTCCGACCCAGAAGAGCAAACGCCACAGATCCAGATAAGTATAGTAACTATACACTCCTTCAATTAGACGCCAGATCACATATCGAAATTTAATGACCTTACTTACTCACACTCCAAATAGAAACCAACACGTCACATATTCAATTAGATTACTAATGAATATTACAACCTAACTAAAGAAAGTCGGTATCAGCCAGACAGAGAGGGAGTCTATCCCCTTTTCAGTAGCGCTATTCCAAGGAGATTTTTTTGGCGTCTGAGGTGGAGCGCCACACAATCAGCTCCTTACTTTACCACACAGATCCCTGTGCTGCTCCTACGCTGAGTTGGCGAACACCGGTAATGAACCCGGAACCTTGTGGTTCATATTACTCTTTAAATCGATACCGCTACGTAACACATGTTTCTACGTTGGCACAAAAATTGTTTTGTCTTTAACAATTAACTCCTTTCACGCGTTTCGTTTAACTGACTCAATTCCTTCTCATCTCTGATTAGTGGAATCCTAATTAGTGCAAATCAAATTACTTCTCTCAGTCACGTGTTATAATGACGATGTGCCGTTTCATTGGGCCAGTATTCTTACTCGCCCCTTTCATATATCCTGTTTTGTATTGTTTCTGTTGGACTTTGCTCAGACCTTGAAGTCCGTTTGTTATAACTGTTTGTCGTTATTTGTCCTATAGAAATATATATAAGTCCGGCGTTACCAGATGACCTGGTATAACCAAGCGCATTATGAGAAATTAGTGTTAGCTACAGAGTTAACACCACACTAATTCTTATACAATTATCTTAGAAAATATATAAAACAACCTACCAATGGTGAACGGGTTGGGTAAATACTTATAGAAAGGATCGAAGTGACAACTGTAGTTATGCTTAATACTTGGATTTTTTTCTTTATATCTCCAAGGATTTATTCTGTGTTGGATCACCCGAGAGAATTTTATACAGAGTAAAAAATACATTAAAAATAATTATTGGCCCTCGGATCGGGCCGGTTTAGCTCAGTCGGTAGAGTGTTCGGCTAGAAATCACAAGGTTCCTGGGTCGATACTGACCCTCGCCAACTCAGCGTATGAGTAGCACAGGAATCTGTGCGGTAGAGTGAGGAGCTGATGGTAGATGTGGCACTCGAACTCAGACGCTAAAATGATCTTCTTGGTCTAGCGTTAGTGAAAAGGGCATAGACCCCCTCGCTGTCTGGCTGATACCGACATTAGCCTACCCCGACGAATTTACTTACTTTTATTTCATCGTTTTCAAATAAACATCTATATAATAATACTGGCGTTCCTAAGAAATACGACCGTTATCATTTTGCAATACACTGTAATGTAGCGGCCTTAATTCTTAATATGCAACGTAGTGGGACCACTTAGTATTTAACGTAGTGCCTTTTCTTTCTCGCACTACAATTCGTAACTTCGTACGTACGGAGTTTGTTTACAAGCACGAATTTAGCTGTAGCAGTCAGTCTTAGCTAGCCCCAAATCCTTCTCACTTCTTTCGTTTATGGTCAAGGGAAGATATCACTTTACGTACGCCGCGTCCTCCTCGTTACGGCCAATTTGACGTGTTGACAAGTTTACACTTTAATGACTTTCATTCATGAGTACAATTTCTTTGGCGTGTAGTAAATAAAGATGTGGACAGTATTTCTTGCTTTACGTAAATTTATTTTCTCAATGAAAGTTTATTGAGAGAGAGAGATGGTCAGCTTCCTTAAATATGTTTTTAGTGATGCTCTTAACTTCGTTCCAATTATCAGGCTTCACACTTAAAATATGTTTTCAACTTCGTCCAGTGTAAGATATTACATCTCGGGTTTCACACATCAGCGACCTCAGTTCATCAACTGCCAACTGCCACGCACAGCCTCCTGGCTCTAACTGTCTCTGACTCTCGGACCCTCACTGCTCTGATCGCAGACTCCAACTGATCCCGATTCTATTGACGGGTCTCTTTTAAATAGTATTTCTAAATAATCTCCCAGAAGATTCCTTCTCTAGAACTTTCGACCTCCTTCTGGACTAAATCGAATATTCGATTCCTTCTATTCTCACTGGTCAACCAGAGTTCACGAAGCCTAAGATCAAAGACATCTCTGTAGCCCAAAAGACTGGGTTTTTCCTAATCATAGACTTATCGTCTCGTTTCTCTCGTTAAAAAGATATTATCTTTCCTAACTACTTTTTCGGTGATTCCAAAAAGACCACCCAGTAATATAAGATAATCGGTAGTACATTTTCTAAAAGTTTTTTCCTAAGTCTGGCACAAGGCCACAAATATAGGTGCTGGGCGGCGATTACATAACAACATTCTGGTTAAAAATGAGACCGTCCAAATCGTTCAAAATGAAAATTTCGTCACCTCAGCTAAATAATGGACCATTCCGTTTTTATTATACAGAAAAAACACAGAAAAAATATATTAAGAAAGAAAGTAAGAAAGACAATATGGAAAAGATATAGAGAGGGTGTGAGTGAATTGAAGCGATAACGCTAATCTGTTTCAATCAAACATAATGAAAAGATGAAAAGAAGGAAGAAAAGAATTAAAACAAGATTAGAATACTTTTTATATATTGAAGTAAATGCAATAGCTATTAAGTAAACATATCAAATGTTATAATAATCAAATTAACATATTGTGGTATATCCCGTGATATTTCGTTGTTTCTCTCTTTCGAGATTATTTATAGGAAAAACAAACGATTCCTTTCTCATTATTTTGGACACGGCATGATAATTATACAGAAAATTCAATTAAAACCATATAATAATTATTATAATATTGGAATACTTGAAACCATATAAATATAATGAAATTATTTGTATTAAATAGGTATACTTGTTATTATATAACTGTGTACAAAAGAATTCTTAAGAAAATCTACACAAAAATATAAATATACATGTACAATTCACAGGTGTTTATATGTCATTAAAACATGGAAGTGCGTGGTGTAATGGTTAAAGTCATGGGAAATGGACTCGTCCGCCCGAGTTCAAATTCTGGATGTGATAATTGCATTTCACTTAGCGCTAATATTCTTGGGAAAGGTATGAATCCTATTTTTCCTCCAGTTATGGATAATTAGAAGGGCAGACTGGGCTCTTTAACATTGGTTAGGCAACCGGTCTAGGAGAATGAAAACTCTGAATTCAAGCCTGTTGAACTCCGCTTAAAAATAGACCTTGTGTCACATCCTGCTTGTGTGGAGGGGTTCGTAAATATATATATGTCGTTAAAGTTTTTCTTCAAATTTAACTGTGATATGTAAGATATGTGTATATGGAGAGAGAGAGAGAGAGAGAGAGAGAGAGAGAGAGAGAGAGAGAGAGAGAACATTGATATATAGAAAGAAAGAGGGTAGATATAAACTGATTATGTAGTATGAATCAACTGAGGTATGTGTGTGTATGGAAGAGAGAAACAGACAGAAAGAGAGATAGAGGGGGAGAGTGAGAGAGAGAGAGAGAGAGAGAGAATAGATGCAAACTGAGAATGAACTATAAAACAATTGAAATGTGTGGGAAAGAGAGATGTGTGTCTGTGTTCGTTTGTATGTGTATGTGTGTATGTGTGTGTGTGTGTGTGTGTGCGTGTGAGAGAGAGAGAGGGGGAATAGATAGAGATAAACAGAGACAGATAGAAAAGGGGTAAGTGATAAACAAGTAGGAAATAAATTAAGATATGTGTGCGTGAGAGACAGACTGACAGAGAGAGATACAGAGACAGAGACAGAAGGGGGAGTAAAGAGAGTGAGAGCCAGAAAAAGAAACCAAGATACAAAATTCATGCAGATAAAAATGAGGTTATTTTATATTTCGATTCAGTCAACTTGCTATTAGTGCAAAACTTATAAATTAGATACTATTTTCTCTCCAGCAGTTCCACCAGCTCCACTCGTTAGAGTATCATAGGAAGGATTCAGTTATCACAGTGTGTTTCCATTTACAGAAAATGTAGATAGCAGCAGGTCAGTGTAATAAAGTATAATATATATATTATATATATATATATATATATATATATATATATATAATATATATATATATTATCATTATTATTTTCACTCCTTTTGAGTTTTTTTTTACATCAGCCTTAGCTGATAGTATTTCACTGGAGCCTGAGTGACAACAAGTCTCCAGGACTCTTCTGAGTATTCCAGCTGATTGCAGCAGTGCGGTAGTCAGGATGGTCTCAATTCTTCCTCTGATTTCCAGATCCTCCAGTCTTTTTTCCAAGTTTATTGAGACCGTTTCAAGTGCACCAACTACAATTGGTATCACTTTCACTCTCATATTCCATAGCTTTTACAATTCTCTGGCAAGGTCCAGGTATTTATTATTATTATTATTATTATTATTATTATTATTATTATTTACTCCTTTTGAGTTTTCACATCAGCATTAGCTGATGGTCACTTACTGGAGTCTGAGAGACAGCAAGTTATTATTATTGTAAGCTATATAATCAAAGTCTTTCTGCTACTACTGGTTTGAAAGCATTAAGTACTTTTCATTAGACAAGTCGACGAGGAAAAATGTATATACACATCCACAATAAAAAAATTAAGGCAATTTTTTAGAAGCCAGTGCTATAAGTACTATAGAAAATGTTAATCATAGAGCTGGCTTCTTTAACACACCCACACTTCTAGGTAAATCAATCATTACAGTTATAGTTACAAAACTACAAACCCGGCCATAGCAAAAACAACACAACATAATATTATATATATATATATATATATATATATATATATATATTATTATATATATATATATATTAAATAGTTAAACAATTAATACTTCTCTCGCTTTAGAACATTGGTATTTAAATGGAATACGTCACACCTTTTCAACATCTCCTCGTGGACCAATCACGTCTTTGCTTTTCGGCTTCACGTCTTCCTATCACATTGATTTTCGTTTTCGCATGTAGCAACCACGTCATCGGCATTCAATTATCAACGCCAATCAACGAACGGTAACGAACCTTTTTCTACATATTTTCCAAACTCAACGCATTCAAAACATCTTTTATTTACATAAATCCTTTTTTCTCCTTGAATAATTTCATTGTCCTGAAGAAGGTTTCCTTTATAAACCGAAATGTTCGGTCATCGTCTAATAAATTTCTATCCATTATTATATCCGGTGTTTGTTCTACACACACATGTACGGTTTAGCTCAGTCGGTGGAGCATTCGGCTAGGAATCACAAGGTTCCTGGTTCGATACCGGCTCTCGCCTACTCAGCGCATGAGTAGCACAGGGATATGTGCGGTAAAGTGAGGAGCTGATGGTAGGTGTGACGCCCCCCCCCCATGAGGCGGTGAAATAATCTCCTAGCGATATTGAAAAGGGGATAGACTCCCTCGCTGTCTGGCTGATACCGACATTTGGCCGACCTGACGACTTCGACGACGACATATATGAATGAGAGAGAGAGAGAGAGAGAGAGAGAGAGAGAGAGAGAGAGAGAGAGAGAGAGAGATTAATACAAATGATAAGACAAATAAGAATATTTTTGTAGTTATTTGCTATTTTAAATTGTTCTCAAATAGTTTAAACCTTAAGTCATTGTCTGGAAAAACGTTTTTTATAGAGTTTTCAAAAAGTTTTTTTTAGAAACTTTTCAAAAACGTATTTAACAGAGTTCATACACTACAAAAGAAGAGAAAAAAAATAACTGGCATCCAATAGTCTTCAACTGAACATTATATGATCCCTACTATTATGCAAACACACACACACACACTCACTCTCTCTCTCTCTCTTTCTCTCTCTCTCTCTCACACACACACACACACACAGATTATATATATATATATATATATATATATATACTAGCGGATATATGCACCCTCCGGGTGCAAGTATTTAAGTTTAATGTAATAAAATATTATATTAAATTAGAAAGGCTAATGAAACTAAATAAGAATACTGATAAAAAGATTTGAAACAGAGGGAGTATAATAAAAAATGGAACAACTGAAACTTACTCTTCCATCACTCTCGTCTTTCATTGTTATTTTTTCTAATTTAAGTATTTAGTTAAAAGAGGAAGTAAATAATAAAATGACAGTTATTTTTTCTAGTTAATGGATTTCATTTAAGATTCATTGAAGAGATTTTTCATTATATTCATTAGAATAAAACCAAGCAGTTAGAAATCAATAATACTAAGCACATATTTAATAAAATCACATTTTAATATCAATATGCAAATTAGCCTTCCCGTTCACACTGTAAACCGCTATTTTTGTTGTATATATAAATATAATTGCATGTTGTCAGTATGTAGACATGGTTAACAGTATTAATAATGTAAATCAATTTTATTAATAATTGAGGTTTAAAAAAAATACAATCATGGAAAGTGTGATGTCAATAACTAAGGGAATAGTGATATGAGTAGTAATATAGTTTCGGTTACAGACAGAAAAACACACAATCTCCATTATAATAAGATATATATATATATATATATATATATATATATATAGACTAGCTAAAGTACCCGGTCCATGACCGGACTAAAAAGATTAGGAACACCAGAGAGAGTTTTCAGACATATTTACATCCAAGGGTAAATAGTTATGGAAATTTTCGTGAAAATCGGACCATTAATTGATTTTTCATAGAATTTAAAAAAAACAAAAAAACTTGTAACTTGTTTTTGGCTACGTTAAATTTTCTTTGATTTAACGGTGCAAATATGAAAACTTTTTTTTTTCAATCATAATTTTCATTATTTCCGTAAGCTTACATTTTTTTAAAAATCATCAGGAGTTTGTTTAATGTTTCTTCTTTCGAATGGAAAAAAGTTTTTTCAAGATAATATTAATTTTTATGAAAGTTTCATTGTGCTAAATATAGGGGGGTAAATTTCACAGAGAAATTTGGTGGTACCTAGATAAGCTCTTTTATCTGAACGGTTTTTAGAAAAGAAATGGGCGGACCTCAAGATCTCCATCTAAATTTTTTTTATCTCTATTTTTTTTTTCAATGGATTATTATCGATTACACATCAATCTATCATATTATCTAAAAAAATCATAAAAGGTTCTTTATTTTTTTAGTTTTCACGGGTGCTTATTTCCTCGTATAAGTTTATAGTAAATCGATCCCCCATATCAGAACTGCTCGAGCGGAAGTGGTTCAGAAAAAAAGAACCCAAATGAACTATTTTCCCATTGAACTAATCTTAAACCCCAACCCTAATCCCTAACCTTCCCTAGTTAAAATTAAGTTTTATTACAAAATTTCTGGGTTCTGTTTTTTCTGGGTCACAGGTATACAGGTTGACCCAGAAAAAAACAGAACCCAAATTATTTATTCCTTTTTCCATTAAACTAACCGTAACCCCCAACCCCAACCGCAACCCTAGACCCCCATAGTTAAAATTAACAGTTTTATTACAAAATTTGTGGGTTCTGTTTTTTTGGGTCACTGGTATACAGGGTGACCCAGCGGTATACAGGGTGACCCAGAAAAAACAGAATCCAAATTATTTATTCATTTTCCCATTAAACTAACCCTAACCCCCAACCCTAATCCTACACCCTAGACCCCATAGTTAAAATTAACAGTTTTATTACAAAATTTATGTGTTCTGTTTTTTCTGGGTCACCCTAATTTTGACACCTTTGTGCAAGTTCAGCCCAACTGTTAAGGTAGAGCGGTTCCGATATGGGAGATCGATTTACTATAAACTTATACGGGGAAATGAGCCCCCGTGAAAACTAAAAAAAAAATAAAGAACTTCTAAGAATTTTTTTTTACAATATGATAGATTGGTGTGTAATCGATAATTGAAGGAAAGAAAATAGAAATAGAAAAAATTAGATGGGGAGTTTAAACACTAAACTTCATAAGTTATTCAACTACCTCGTATTTTTATTTTTAAAATTTTATTATAGTTTTATACATTTACTTGTTATTGTAATTTTTAAAAAAATTATATAAAAAGATGTTTGTTTATTATTAAAACATCGTAACAATTGCAGTATATTGTTTCACATTTAAATGTTAAGCTAGGTATACCAAAAAAAAAAATCGTTTGCTACCTTTTTAAAAACGAATTAAAATTAATTAAATCTATTATTTAAGGTCATTGTAATATTTTTTAAGTGCTAATAATTTGCTATTTTTTGTTTGTTTGTTTATAACATTGAGAATCATTTTAAATTCAGTTTTTAATTGCTTGTTTGAGTTAGAAATAGAATGTAATATTGTAAAATAAAAAGATAGCTTTCGAAAAATCGCTTGATTTTTGTTTGATTAATTAATTATATTCCTTAATCAGTAAAAATCAATAACCAGATTTGGAGTGTTTCTTAGTTAGAACGATATCAATGTGTATGCAAGATTTTGAATCTGAGTGACCGCCTGTTTTGGAGTTATACGTCGACACGTACATACCAAATTCTCTCCTTTATATATTTAGATATAGCTGAAGTACAATCTTTCAGCTGTTAAGATCCCTGTTGGAAGCTTTGAGGACTTGGCACGGAACAGAAACAAATGGAGAGCCACCATTCGGAATGGAATAAAGGATTTTGAAATGAATCGCATTGAAAAATTAAAGGAGGCAAGATCAAGGACAAAGGGGCGTTCGACCCAACCGGCACCCCTCACTCTTGCACCACTTGTGGCCTCATCTGCAAGTCGCTGGCTGGACTGAAATCTCACAATTGCCATAAACACTCGAGCTGATTTTGCTTTTAGACACTCATACGTCGAAATCGACAGGAGAATCCAACATATATATATATATATATATATATATATATGTGTGTGTGTGTGTGTGTGTGTGTGTAAGTTAGGATAACGTACACAGAGAATCAACGGGGCTTCGTAATTCTTTGATTACGCTATTCTAAGTTATATTCTCTATCACGGATATTAAGTACTATTTATGGATAACTGACACTAAATAATAATAATAATAATAATAATAATAATAATAATAATAATACAGTCAACTCAAGCTCATTATACAATTTGTCCTTTGTTTCTTGGGGGCGCTAAGTGTTGGAGCGTATGCACTTACCAGGTGGACAGGTCCTATCGAAAAGTTCAGGCGGAGGGTCAAAATTCTCTCTGAGCTACCTGTAGATGGTACTATTGCTCCCAGTAAAGTGTTCCTGACTGCAAAGCCAACTCCATGCTCTCTGATTTCACCAGGAGGCTTCCTTTGCCAGAAAAAGGTGTAGTCTCTTTCTTTCAATGAGCCTGACGAGAGAAGTCGGGTTTCTTGAAGAGTAGAGATGTCAACTTGTCTCTTCAAGAGTACTTTATTGATGATTGGGCATCTGTTATATCCAAAACGTTGTCAGTTTGTCTGGGTGTCATGGTCCTAACATTCCAGCATCCGAGACGTAATGCAAGAGTCTTAGTTTTATTTGATCAACCTTACCTTCTTTAATGCAAGAGTTGGTGCTGACCACGACTCCTAGCCATTGGTAGAATTAATGAGAATGGACAATGTCTCCTTGAGTCTTGCACATACCACAATCTATGAATCACCAACTCATATTTTCAGTCCAATCTTCGTCACAAAGTTTCCTGGAGACACCCACGATCAGGCCACTGGCACCAGTTAGACCTAATAATAACACGGCACTCCTACCCCAGAAGTGTCACCCAAACTCGTAGCTTTCACAGCGCAGACTGTGACTCGGACCACTCCCTCGTCTTCTGTAGAATCAAACTCCAAATGAAAAATTTCCACAGTCAAATTAAATGGACCCCCTCGTGTGGATAGTGCCAAAGCAGCTGACCAAACTAAAGCTGCTGCCTTTCTCTGTGCCATAGAAGAGTCTCTCCACCACCTACCACAGTGTTGCTCTGCCCAGCAATATTGTGATGGCCTACGGACCACCATCCATAACACAGCCCTGACAATTTTTGGCAAAAGAGTGCATAGGCCTAATGATTGGTTCAAAGCCAATGCCTCCGTATTGACACCAATCTTGGATGAAAAAATATCGCTTCCATTAATTACAAATCTGTGCCGAATGACAAGACTTTACATGCCCTTAGAGCTTCAAGGAAGAGGCTACAACAAACTGCACGTCACTGTGCTATCAGTTACTGGCTACAGCTTTGCAGCAGCATTCAATCATCTACTGAGTCCGGTAATATCAAAGGCATGTACGATGGCATAAAAAGGGCGCTTGGACCATCACATCGCAAAATCACTCCTCTGAAATGAGCCCCAGGAGAACTCATAAAGATCGATCTGAACAACTTGATCGCTGGGTAGAACATTACTCAGAACTCTACGCCAGCGACAACACCGTTTCTGATGCAGCTCTACGTCATGTAGAAGAGCTAGGTACGGAACCTACAACTGAAGAACTTTGCATAGCACTTGATAGACTAACCTGCGGCAAATCATCTGGCAGCGACGAAACCACAGCTGAAATTCTAAAGTGTTTGAAACCTGTTCTCCTAAAAAAAACTCCACAAGCTCCTCTGCCTATGCTGGAGTGAAGGGGTTATCCCACAAGACATGAAGAATGCCACCATCGTAACTCTGTATAAGAACAAGGGAGACAGGAGTGATTGTAATAACTACAGTGTTATCTCTTTATTCAGCATTACAGGTAAACTCTTTGCTAGAGTTGCACTAAATAGAATCCAGATTCTCGCAGAAAAGACTTACCCTGAATCTCAGGTCGGTTTCAGAGCAGGAAGGTCAACTACTGACATGATCTCTCTGAGGCAGCTTCAGGAGAAATGTAGTGAACTGAGAAGACCACTCTACATAGCATTTATTGACCTCACAAAAGCTTTTGATCTTGTAAGAAGGGGTAGTCTCTTCCAGTTGATAAAACGAATAGGCTGCCCCCAAAACTTCTCCGCGTTCTTCAGTCCTTTCACACCGACATGCAAGGCACCATTCAGCATCCGTCGTGGTGTTAAGCAGGGATGTGTGTTGGCACCCACTCTGTTTGGGATCTTTTTTCCCTCCTTCTACGCCAAACTTTTGGTAAAGTAACAGAAGGAGTCTACCTTCACACAAGGACAGATGGTAACCAGTTCAGCCGCACTAAAAGCCAAAACAAAGGTAAGAGAATTTGTCATTTGGGACATGCTGTTTGTTGATGGCACAGCAGTGGTAACACACTCCCAGGAGCACCTGTAAACACTCATGGACCAGTTCACCCAAGCCAGCCAGGACTTCAGCCTGACCATTAGTATAAAGAAAACCAACACGATGGGTTAGGGAACTGAAAATTCTTCCTCCATCACCATCAACAACTACACTCTAGAAGCCGTAAACACCTTCATCTACCTTGGGTCCACCTTCAATGACAACCTGTCACTTGATATTGAACTTAGTTGCCGGATCGTAAAATCTGCCTCAACTTTTGGGGAGCTCACAGCAAGGGTGTGGGACAACAGCAAGCTCACTATCCGTACAAAGGTACAAGTGTAAAGGGCATGTGTTATCAGCACCCTCATGTATGGATGTGAAAATGGACCTCATACTTCCACCAAGAGCGGCGGCTAAATAACTTCTACCTTCGCTGCCTTAGAGGTATACTGGGCATCATCTGGAGGGACAGGATCACTAACAGAGCAGTTATAGAGAGAGCTCAACTCCCCAGCTTGTGTTCTCTACTGAGGCAACGTCGTCTCCGATGGCTGGGTCATGTACGTCGGATGGATGATGGACGAATCCCGAAAGACATTCTTTATGCAGAGATTTCGTCTGGTAAAAGACAGATTAGTCGCCCCCAGCTGCGATTCAAGGATTTTTGAAAAAATGATCTCATGTGCTTTGGGATTGCCCAGCTGGGAGAATTTGTTTCAGGACCGCCCTCAGTGGCGGCAGAATCTCCGTAGAGGACTGTTCATGTCAGAAGTCACCTTGCGCAACACGCAAGATGAAAGCAGTGGTAACAAAGCACCGGAACATCAACATCTTCAGGGACAGCCTGCAAATGCGACATCTGTGGTTGAGAATGTTTTTCAAACATCGGACTTCACAGCCACAGGAGGTGCTGTAATTTCAGGGGCACAAAAACTTTATTATGGTCTTCCGAGACTGAAATGCCAATAATAATAATAATAATAATAATAATAATAATAATGATAATAATAATAATAATACAGTCAACGACGAAATTATTCCTACACTGACCAAATTTGAATATTTTTATGCATTTCACAGAATCTTTTGTCCGTATTATGTCAGGTTTTTTTTATATGTTTATAAGCAATATAATACTCAATTTTCAGAATAATAGGTTGAATACAACAAATTTGACAGGTGAATAATGCAAAATTGGAAAATAAAAAATTCTTTATGCAGTAGAAAATATATTTTTAAATTTAGTGATTCGTGTAAGTTTAAATAATTTACATAATTATTTTATAAAGTCTTCCAGAATATCTATTCAGTTGAATATTTGTGTCAATTTCAGCTAAGAACATCGCATGGTTCATAGAGTATCACCAATGTTATTGTTACGTTACCAACATGATTGGAAAGACAAAAGAGCTTAGCATTGGATTGGGACAGATAATTATTAATTTCCACAATTCGGGAAATAGATACAGCTCTATTTCAAACCGGTTAGCTATTCCTAGATCTACGGCCCAGTCTGTTATAAAGAAGTTTCATACGACAGAGAATTTGCGTGGGCGTGGAAGAAAACCCAAATTGTCACCGAGAACTGCACGAAAACTGTGTCAGGATTTTAATATAACCCAAGAGTTGTTTTGAAAGACAACATCAAAAGTTTGGATACGATAGGTATCAGAGTAAGTACTCGCATACTACCAAACCCAAACATGACGAAACCCTCTTCACAAGCCATGTCACATTATTGCTCGGTTTAATTTTCTTAATAAACGTTCTTGCTTTTGGGAACAAATGCTATGGAGTGTTGAAACAAAAATCGAACTTTTTGGACATAATGACGAACAGACGATATGGCACGAAAAAAGTGAAGCTTTCCCCCTAAAGAACCTAGAGCCAATATTAAAACCTGAAAGCGTCTTAATGATGTTTTGGGGTTGTTTTGGCTCAAGGCCGATTTGAAAATTAATTGCAATAAGATGAATAATCAAATCTGAAAACTACATTAAAATTCTGGGGGAATATCTACAACTATCTGCGTAAACTATTGATTAGGTCGGCGATTTATTTACCAGCAAAATAATGACTCTAGACATATGTCTAAATCAGTGAGTGCGTCGCTTCCGAAAAAGTAGATTACTCTTCTGTTCTGACTTGAATCTTATTGATAATCTATGGCAAGAACTATAAGTTCGAATAAATCGTCGGTCATCAAAGACTTTCAGAAATTAGACCGTGTAACCATTGGAGAATGAAAGAAAAAAAATAGACATGTTCAAATCTCATCAAAAACTTTAGGAAACGATTGCAGCCAGTTAGATAGATGAGTGGGCGGCATTGGCATTATATTGCCCCCTGAAAGTTTATTTGTCATCTACATCAGCAATTTGTTAAACTCTAAACATCATCCCTTCCATCTGTGTTCTCACTATTTTGCCCGTTCCAGAAGTTCACCAGAACATCTCTAATGATATCATTTTTATAAAATTTAACTACTCTATCTGATTACATTTACTCACCGCTTATCAGAAAAAATAAAATAAAATAAAAAATAAAATCGTGGTTAAGAAAGCAGGATGGACTCTTCAGAGTCCTCATTTGATTCCATATTGTAAAAATTGTTAATTTTTTTCAGGCTGTACAAATAATTTTGTCTTTTCCTCTTTTGTTTATTTTTCTTCTCATATTTAGTAAATTTTCCCTATCCTTCTCGAAATTGAGCTTTACATACTTTTTTTCTGTACTCAATAAAACATAAAAGGTATATCATCATACGGGTATTAAATTCTAAGAAATGGGTCAACATATTCTATATTTATGCTTATACGAACAATTTCGTCGTTGACTATATATACGTGGAGACCTTTTTACCTTGTAAAAAGTAATACACCTTGAACATTTAATCTCAGATTAAACAGGGACAATTCCTTATTGCTGGTACCTAGTAACCCAATGCAACCTGCCATGCTCTTGGAGTGATAGGTTCGACCAAGTAAGCTAAAAAGCTGTGGTTTCTAATGTTATTTTCAAAGTAGATCATTGCAATATAATATTCCTACTCAAACTTCTTTATTTGAGCTGGAGCTCATCTAACTTAGCCTTGTGTCAGACCATGCTAAAATTGTCAAATATTTCGTGCGCCTTCCATAGCGTCAAGTTAAGCATAATTGTGTTGCAGGCCAGTTTCATTCCTACTGAATCTAATTCTTACGTGGTGTATTGGTTATTGGCGTAGAAAATGGACTCGTGGACCCGAGTTCAAATCCAGGACGAGGCTGTTTGCCTTTCATATAGCGCTAATACCATTGGGAAAGGTATGCATCCAACTACTCTTCTTTCAACTATAGGTAAATAGGAGAGCAGATTGGTCTCTTTATACTTGACTAGGTAACCAGTCTAGGAAAAGGAAAACTATGCACGCATAGGGAAGGCATGGTCTGCTATAAACAGATTATGAGTCATAGGGAAATCCGATCTCACTGACAAGTTAAAGCAACAATCAGTGCTACTGTATGGCTGCACCACTTGGACTCTAACAAAGTACCTAGATAATATGCTAGATGGGATATGCAAAATAATCCTGTGTGAAATCTTAAACAAGTCCTGGAAACAACACCCCACGAGAAAACAGCTGTGTAGCAACTTGCCCCCTATCATACAGACCATTCGAGTAAGACGAACAGGACATTGCTGAAGAAGCAAGGACGAACTCATAAATGGCGTTCTACTATGGAATCCAGCACATGGGCACGCCAGTGTGTGTCGTCCAGAAAAGATGTACATTGACCAGCTCTGTACGGATACTGAGTGCCGCGAGGGCAATGAATAATTAGGACGGTTGGCGAGACGGGTGTCATGGATATCCGTGCTACTTAGGCGACATGATAATGATGATGATGATAATGATGATGATGATGTCATTCCTCTAAAGAAATTAATCTTGTGTCACATTGTGGTTGTGCGGAGAGGTTGGTAAATATATTGTTGTGATGTTAATCCAACAGTAAAAAAGAAGTCAAGTCGAGGTAGGGTAAAATAAGACATGTGTATTTACAATAATTGTACAGGAACAGCTAGCTTGCCGTTAAACGGTAACAGTACAACCTTTTCACTCGGTGTCTCACTATTTATAGTGAGACCCGGTGTATATTCTCCACTGTAGGAACGGCCGGTACAACATATATATATATTAACCTTGTGTCAAATCAAGTTTGATACCAATCAAGTTAGCATCTCTCGTAAATGTAGGGTAAGTAGTCTTTTATTACAAACTTTATTTAGTGCGTCCAATTCTGTATTATTTACACTGTAGAGTATTTTAACTTCCTATTCACTTGTGTGACAGTGGGATGTTTTAAGATAAGACTGTTTTTTCTGTTATGCTTGGCGGCAAATAGGATCGAAGATAAGATAACACTCGATGTATATTTCGGCAGAATACCAGTGAAGAGAGAGAAAAGAATCCCCTTTAACCTTGAATACCCGAAGAAAAGCGCCGTTGAAATTGTCACACATAAACACATACAGAAACCGAAACGTTATAGCGTCGACATTATCATCAAAAATAAACATTCATCCTGTGGTAAACTTCATCTTTTTTCCCACATTAACACATATGCAAACATAGGAAAAGATGTTAAAGATACGATTATGCCCTACCATTTTACCCATAGCTACAGGGAGAATAACTTTATTCATACCTTTCGCAAAGGTACTACTGACAGATTTGTTGATTTTAATGGCATATCAACCCGTCTATATTAGGTTATAATTTGACTGAAAACTAGGGAATTGCGTTCATTGTAAGTCCATATCTACATGTTTCTGTACTTGTTTCTTAAGAGTTTTGCTTTATTTTTGCATTTTATTTTTAGTGCTGGGACCTTAACAGCTACTACAACTCCTGATCTAGGTAGACCTGGGAGTAATGGCAACGAAAGGGTACTCTCTCTCTCCCCCCCTCTCTCTCTCTCTCTCTCTCTCTCTCTCTCTCTCTCTCTCCATCCTACGCTTTTCGCCCGGAGAATTAAAAAAAGAGATGTTGTATTTTCTATACAACAAAGAAGAGCAAATGGTTGCATAACGGTTATTGTCGCTGGAAGCAAAATCATCTACCCGAGTTCAAATTCTGAACGAGGCAGTTTGCATGTCGCATAGCACTAATAACGAACGGTAAGCATCCAACTCATCTCCCTCCATCTATAGGTGAATAGTTTTTGTTTGTTTTGTTTGTTTTGTTTTACGGCATATCAACCTCAGTGGGTCATCTAATGCCGATAAGGTTTTGAAATAAATTCATTCTTAATGGATACTCAGTTTTTTTTTCTAAACACATTTTTCTATTTAACCCATAGATGGAACCCTAACAGGTACTACCACTCTGGGTCAGAGTGGGCAAAGAAGCAATGGTGACGAAGAGGCGCTCCACATTCCCCAGACCTCCAGAACTGGAACCTCACCATCAGATACAATTTTATATCATTCTCAGGACAGGAAGACCATCAGCCACCGCCTCATCACATCAGGGTTGGGGTTTGTCATAAGAACAATAGGGTTGGGGCAATTATATAGGTGCTAGGGCTTGACGTGACCAGCCGATTGATCGTAGGGAGCCTCTCCGACTGCCTGTCTAGCCTGAGTATGGCCTAAGTGGAGTGTTGCATGCCATGGACTGCTCTACCAGCATTCCGTCCTTAAGCATCAGTGGTCACCACCCACGGCCAACAGGTGGTCCTATTGAGGGTATTACCCCTTTGCAGAGGTGCAATCGGTGTATTCTAAAGCTCCAGCGATAGGTCTAGGGTAAATAGTAGGGCAGACTGGGTTCTTTGGTATGGTAACCAGTCGAGGAGAAGGAAAAACTGAATTCAAACCCGTTGTAGGTTTGAACAACAGCAACTAAGCACTACTGGCTGGTGCCCAAAACAGCTGGTATTTATGGAATTCGGGAATACTCCATTCATGTATTTGGGTGATTCCATACACTGAGTCCTGATTGGCTGCTTTGTTTCTGTGATGTTATGATGCTTCATAAATACTCTGGCATTCTGCAGTAGGCCAGCAGCAAGGTAAGATACGTATTAAGTTACGACTTCCTTGTTGCGTTGTCTTACCAATTTGATGGTTGTTGGAATTCTTCTAGCAGTATGTTTATTCTACAGTAAGACAACTGGGAAGAAAACTCTGAATTCAAACCTGCTTTAAAAATTTAAGTAAAAGAAGTAAATTTGGTGGAGTGGCCTATTGCTGGCATCAGCCAGACGGTGAGGGAGTCCACCCCCTTTTCGTTACCGCTAGAAAAAGGAGATTTGTTTTGCTGAGGTTGGGCAGCACACCTACCGTCAGGTCCCCACTTTACCGCTCAGATCAGATTATACAATCTGTGCTACTCCTAAGCTGAGTTGGCGGGGACCGGTATCGAACTCAGAATCTTGCGATTCCCAAGCGGGGGCTCTACTGACTGAGCTAAATCAGCTTTACTCCGCTTAAAAATTGACCTTGTGTAATACCCTGTCCGCAGCGGACAGTTTGACTGAATACATAATTAGCTTCGTCGAATATAAGTATATATATGTACTTGTGAATTTGTGTATGAGATGAGTTAGTCATCATTGCTTTACGACTGTTTTTTCACATATAAATCACGTTTTTTTCGGAAAGCGATTTAATAATAACTGGTTTCTAAGTCATAGGTAAAACTATAAAACATACAAAAATATTTTTAATCTAATTTTTCTCAGCAACCAGATTTATGTGTCACCAAGAAATAACTTCATATATTCCCATGGCTTGGCTTAAGTCTATCGTTTATCTCAACATATACGAGGGTATTTCAAAAATTAATGCCATTTTGTTTAGGACAGGTATAATTACCAACACAGAAACATATATCATACATCAAAATGAAGCTGGTCCTCTGTGTATCACATCCCTTCTTCTCCACATAGGTGAGTCAAAAAGTAATGTCATTTTGTTTAGGACAGGTATAATTACCAACACAGAAACATGTATCATACATCAAAATAAAGCTGGTCCTCTGTGGATCACATTCCTACTTCTCCACATAGTCACCGTTTCTCTCACTAGCACTTCGAATGAGAGCATGTATCCCTGCCCCGTAAAATTCTGTTGACTGTTCTTTTAGCCATATCTACATATTTAACTTCCTCGTCAATGGAATAATGTTTGCCTCTCAAACTCTCTTTCATGGAGCCAAAGGGATGATAGTCTGAAGGCGCTAAATCTGGTGAGTATGGAAGATGCGGTAAAGTTGTCCACCCTATTGAAGCGATTTTCTCATTTGTCCCGATGCTTGTGAGTGGTCGAGCATTGTCATGCTGGAGGAGAACATTGTCGATTGGTAAGTTGGATCTTACTCGTCGGATTCTTGCCCTTAGCCTCGTTAGGGTCTCAATATAAGCCTTAGTTTTATAAAAAAACTTCACGTGAAATAAAGAAAATGGCATTATTTTTTACTCACCCAAGTATATATATATAAATATATACCAACCATCCACACGAGTAGGATGTGACACACGTCAATTTTAAGCGGGGTTTAACAGGTTTGAATTCAGAGTTTTCCTTCTCCTAGACTGGTTACCCGCTAAGGTTAAAGAGCCAAGTATTCCCCGCTATCTATCCAAAGTTGGAGGGAGAGTAGCTGGATCCTACTTTCGCAAGGGTATTAGCGCTATGTGAAATGCAAAAAGCCTGGTCCAAGATTTGAACTCTACCATTACACTAGGCACTCCTTCACGTCAACTATTTCGCCACGAGCAGGATGCTACACAAGGTCAAGTTTTAAGGCGGGGTTTAACAGGCTGGAATGCAGAGTTTTCTTTCTGCGACAACAGGTTTCTATATGAAAGTTAAAGATGAGTCAGTCCATGATTTACGCTTATTGGCGGGAGAATAGTTTGATTCATATTTTTCTGGAGGCATTAACACAACGTGAAATACAAACAGCTTCGGGTCACCGTATACATTTTCTATACGATAACATTAATTTTATATATATATATATATACATATATATATATATATATATGTATATGTATATTATATAATACACATATATATATACCCATTACATATTACATATATTAATATATATATGTATATATATATATATAATTATAAATATATATATATTATGTATATATACATATATATATATATATATGTATATATATACATATATACTATATATATACATGCACATATTATTAAAACATATATATAATGTATATGTATATATATATATGTATATGTATATATTATATATTAGTATATGTATATGTATATGTATATATATATACATATATATATATATATTGTATATTATATATTATATATATATATACATGCACATATATATATCACACATATATATGTATATGTATATATATATATGTATATGTATATGTATATAATGTATAATGTATATATATATACATATATATATATTATACATACACATATATATACACATATATATATATATATATATATATAACACATATATATATATTATACATATTATACACATATAATACACTATACTATATATACATATACACTATATACACATATATATACACATATATATATACACATATATACACATATATATACATATATACACATATATATACACATATATATATATATATCACACACCATCTACCTATATACACACACACAATATATATACACACACACACATCTATATATATACACACACACACACACACAAACATCACACACACACACACCACACCACACACCACACATATATATATATATATATATATATATATATATATATAATAGAAATCTAGCGCTTTAGGAGCTTTACACACTGAGTGGGTAGTTAGATAGGATCTTGGCTTAAAGGTTTCCTTTAGAAACCTTAGAGAGTTACTGTTGTTTGTCAAAGATTATCAGGATTTGACACTTTTGGTGAAGTGATTACCACACCTAACTCAGGGAAAGGGGCGCTTGCTTTTTTTTTTTTTTTTTTTTTTTTGTTTTTCAGATTGTTGGTTGGTCGGTGAATTTTACGGCTTGTTGGGTTATTTTATGCCGAAGACGTTTTGTTTTATTCCTTGTGATTAGGGGAGCTTTCAGGAGAGATTTTTCGATCTCTTGAAAATAAATTAAACTTAATTTGGGACTGTGATGCCCTCCGGTTCATTGAAGGTTTTTAAAAGTCAAGTATGAATCGATTAGGTAAGAATAATTTTTAATATCATTTCCAGTTTGTTTGTTTTTTTTTTGTTTTTTTGTTTTTTTCAATTTACAAATATTCCTATTGCGATATCATTATAGATCTAATGAAAGAAAATGGTTTCACACTAAAAAGGCAAAAAAGAAATGATATACCACAGAAAGTATTACTGATCATCTTGTACTTTTTACAAATACACCTGCTTAGCCAAACCTCTGCTGTATAGTCAGGACTAGGCATTAAATGGCATTGGCCTTTATGTGAATTCAGATAAAGAGAGTTTATTTGTTTTAATCAAAATGGCAATCCTCTGAGATTTGCACACTAGTTCACATAACTTTGTAGCAATGTCTCATCTGCATTGTATTTACCTCGTACCCCACTTGTACGGGTTAGGCACAAGGCCCTATTAACGTGGGACCACCCACAAACCGAAGCTCATGGATTATTGAAGATTTCGGGTCTTAGCATCAGATCCTCTCGCCGAATCGACCTATCCTGCTCTCGAGCAAGTGACAGCTTTCCAACTATGTAAAAGGAGGACCATACCAGCACCCAATCAGATCCGCCAGCAACTTCTTCCCAATATCTGAGGGTCTATCAGGTTGAATAAACAATCTCCATTTTTATTTATTTTTTCCATTCCCTTTCATTCATATTATACACACACACTCACACATGTGCATACAATTTCGATTAAGAAAAGTCTACCCCGGTAAAACATATTTTCATTCAAAAACAAAACAAAACAAAAAACAATTTAAAAAATGGAATGTACATATATTTTAAAAATGACACATTCGCATGCGTATATAATTTGGATTAAGAAATATTCACTCCGTAAAATAATTTTTCATTTTAAAATCTTATTATAATGGAGATTATGGGTTTGTCTGTCTGTAACCGAAACTATATTACTATACAAGTCACATTTTCCTTTATTATTTACATCACATTCTCCATGATTTTATTTTTTATTTAAACCTCAATTATTGATAAAATTGTTTTACATTATTAATACTGTTGACCATATCTACATACTAATAACATGCAATTGTATTTATGTATACAACAAAATAGCGGCTTACAGTGTGAATGGCAAGGCTAATTTGCATATTGATCTTTAAAAAATTGATTTTAATAAATATATACTTAGTATTATTGATTTCTAATTGTTTGGTTTTATCTTATTGAATATGAGCAAAAATCTCGGGGATAAATCTTAAAAGAAATCCATTAACAAAAATAAATAACTGTAATATTATTCTTTACTTCCTATTTTAATTAAATAGTTAAATTAGGAAAATTTACCAATGAAAGACGGGAGTAACGGAAAATGATGGAAGAGTTAGTTTCAAAGTTGTTCTATTTTTCAATCATACCCCTCTGTTCCAAATCTTTTTATCTGTATTCTTATTCAGTTTCATTGGCCTTTTCTAATTTAATATGATATTTTATTATACTAAAACTTAAATACTTGCACCCGGAGGGTGCATATATTTGCTAGTATATATAAATATATTTATATACGTTATATAAAAAAATAACATTCTGGTTACACACATTTAATATACATTATTAGACTTTATATACATTTTTTTTTACAAAACTCAATATTTTAACGTGTGTATTTAATATATATGTATGATTTATTTATTTTTTAGTAGTCAATTTCGTAAAGGTTCATTTTTCTACACTGCAACGTGGTTTTCAGTGAAGTAAGTTAAAGTAGAAAAATTTACATTTGTATGGAACAGCATTCTATTGAGAGCTTAATGCAAATGTTAGTTTAAAGCATTAATTAACAATAAGGCGGACCTGAACTTTCAGAACCCCCCCCCATCTAACATTTTGGTTTTTAATTTTTGTTTTCTTCTTTCAATGGATTATTATCGATTGCACACTAATCTATCAGACTGTGAAAAAAAAATTCCAAAAAGTTATTTATTTCTCGAGTTTTCAGGGGTGCTCAGTTCCCCGTATATATATTTAGCAACCCCTCCGCACAAGTAGGATGCAACACAAGGTCAATTTCTTAAGCGGAGTTTAACAGGTTTGAATTCAGAGTTTTCCTTCTCCTAGACCGGTTGCCTAACCAAGGTTAAAGAGCCCAGTCTGCCCTACTATTTACCCATAGCTGGAAGGAGAGTAGAATTCATACCTTTCCCAAGGGTATTAGCGCTAAGTAAAATGCAATTGCCACGTCCAGGATTTGAACTCGGGGCGACGTGTTCATTTCCCATGACTTTAACCATTACACCACGCGCTTCCTATATAGTTCCCCGTATAAGTTTATAGTAAATCGATCCCCCATATCGGAACCGCTCGAAAGGAAACTGGCGCAAAGGTGTCAAAGTTAGGGTGGCCCAGAAAAAACAGAAGCCAAATTATTTATTATCGAGCGGTTCCGATATGGGGGATCGATTTACTATAAACTTATACCGGGAAATGAGCACCCCTGAAAACTCGAAAAATAAAGAACTTTTTAGAATTTTTTTTTACAATCTGATAGATTGGTGTGTAAACGATAATAATCCATTGAAGAAAAAGAAAAGAAATTACAAAGAAAAAATTTTTTTCAGCGGTTCCGATATGGGGTATTGGTTTACGAAAAACTTATACGGGGAACTGAGCACCCCATGAAAACTCGAAAAATAAATAACTTTTTTGAATTTTTCTTTTTACAATCGGATAGATTGGTGTGCAATCGATAATAATCCGTTGAAAAAAAAAAAAAAGATTAAAAACAAAAATTTTAGATGAGGGGGTTCTGAAAAGTTCAGGTCCGCCAACAATAATAGTCGTTTCAATAATTAATTCGATTAGATAGGTAAGACTTAGGCATTTGACATAGACCACTGTTTTTTTTTTGGGGGGGGGGGAAGAGGCGGGGGGAATAAAACTATTTCACTGTGTAATGGTTTGTGTGTAGTTTTAGGTATCAGGTTCGTAAAAGTGTAGATGGTAGTAAGGTAAAACAAATAAATCAATTATATTAGTTTAAGGAAGGGACAAACATACCGCGAAGGAAAGCCATTAAAACTGGATGAATCAAAAATTCTATTATATGGTGGGCGGAGAGAGATAGGGAAGATAGTTTTTTTTTTTCATTGGCTCACACTGATTGAGATTTTACGATTTAAACGGTCGGGTGTTTTCAGTTTTTAATCGTTGCGCAATGTGAGGCGAGCAGCACGTGGTTTACATGGTGGAGACCTGGACATTCCGGATTCCGGTTGGGGTTGCTACTTGAGCCAATATGATGCAAAAGAACCCATTATTGGCGATAACAGTAGAGCATCACTGAAGACCAACCTGTACGCATTTTATGACTGTATCTTAAGACTAAACTCAATTCTTATAACACATTTTTAACTCATTTTTTCCAATTTAACCCATAGATAGGATCCGAACAGGTACAAGCCCCCCAACCCCCACCCCGGATCAGTGGACCTGGACGTAATTGTCATAAAGGTGTACACCAAACTCACCACAGCTCCAGATTTTGAACTTCACCATCAGTTAGAGTTTAACGTCGTACCCAGGACATTAAGACCCTTACCCACAGCCTTCTAGCACTTACAAGGTGTGTCAAAAAAGTATCAAGATTTTCTGTACTTTTTTACACACCTTGTATTCTGAAAAAAAAAATAACGTGCCGTCCATTCTTCATTTCTATCTTAGTGAATACAGATTTAACCTCAGTACTTTTTTGACACACCTTGTATTCTGAAAAACATGAATGGAGCGCTAGTTTCCAGAATACAATGTGTGTCAAAAAGTACAAAAAATCACAATACTTTTTTGACACACCTTGTATATCTGATGATAGGGCCTTGCCATAAGGGCAATAGGTTTGAGACAATTATATAGGTAACAGGGCTTAACGTGACCAACCAACCGAATTTTTCATTTGTTTTTTTTTTAACTTACCGCGTGTGCACTGCCGTTTTCAAATGGGACGCGAATCAACTCGACTTGCTTACTTCTTCGGTCTCTACAATGTGCAATGCTTTTGTATGGTCTGCTTTCTACCTTTCTTAATTAAGGACTTTTGTGTCGATTTTTAAAAAATACCGAAAATAAAAATATCGACTCTTCGACAATAGGACCATATTTGCATTGTTTCATTAATTATCAAAATCGTTTTAGAAATGCGTGCGTAGACTTGTGTGATTCTGGTCGACACTGTAACAACTCGTGTCTGGCCATGCGAATAATCGACTTTGTACTTACCGGAAGTTTGACATATTTGATGTAAATCTCAAGTCTTTGCTTCATCCTGTTGAAAGGTAAAAGTGTCATTTATTTTCTGACCTTCCACAAACGGTCATACGAAGATTATATTTCAATTTCATGTTGTTTATATCGTTAACGGACGTTCAAAGTGAAACTTGACCAGGCGAATAAATCTTGCAATTTCTTTGGCAATATTTGAACTGGACCTGACTATCGTCGGTAGAGGTATCTGTCAAGCCATAGTCAATGTTTATGATACAAAAGTATTGAAAAACATTTCTCTTACTTTCGCGAAAATCGCAATGTGGGCACGTACG
>CM042147.1:56499407-56519768 GCA_023376005.1 Doryteuthis pealeii | reverse complement strand
TAGTCGCTTTATGGACATTTGAGTAGAGCTTGAACGTCCTCGTTCGTTACAAATCCTTATACATTGAGACGTGTTTTGACACCAGGTACGGACACACCTTAACTTCCTTGTTAATGGCAATTAATTTTAATCGTTTTTTTGTTATTTTTGCCTTTTTGGGTTCGAAACCGAATAATTTCACGAAGTATATTGGGTAGTTCATGGGAGCTCCATCAGAAATGACTGACAGGGCATTGACTGGCGTGCCAGTGAGTCAACGCTGCTTTAGACAGATGCAGCGAAACAAGGTGTTGTAATTGCCGCCAAGCGTTTTCTCTGCATCTCCAGCCTTATGGAGATCTTCTTTATGGATACCGATCATTACATAGTCTTTCTATGAGGAGGGCTGTAATGCCAATATGATCAGAGTACTAAATCAATGAATGTATTTATAAGATTATGTTTATTCACTATGGTATCCTTGCAAATGTGGGCACGTAAAACCACTGTCAGCCAGACCATTAAATTGAAAATGGACATTTGGTATGAATGAGAACATTGTATTGTCTCTTGTTTCTACATGTAATTTTACACACTTTACTGAAAACTAGGATGGTAAATCCTATATAAGCAAGTCTCTGTTCTTATCATGGTTTCTCATATACTGGTGATGTGCATAATTATTGCATCTTTTCAACAAATTATATTCAACAAAAACGATAACATTGGCGTTTGTTTAATTGTTTCATTAAAAAATAATCCTCTCTTTCAGAATGTGTATCGAAAATCTATCCACATTTGTCATATTATGCTCTACCACTTCGAGAAAGGTTGCATTGCAGCACAGTCATTTTACGATCTCAATGAACTTTTTGGTGAAGGAACAATTAGCAAAAGCCCAAAGAGGTGCAGGAAGTTCAAATTGGGCGATAAACTTGCAGATGAGAAGGAGAGGTCGACCATCAATTACAAGACGAGGTACTTTGGAAGCCGTGGAATAGACGAAGCTTGACATCGAGAATGTTGGCCGAAAACTTCAGTGGAGCCATTCGGACTTTGGTCGTCTTAAAGGTTGGAAAAGTATGGAATTGTCTGGGTGGGTCCGCCACGGATTTTTCGATAAAACAAAGTAACGTGTCCGAATTTTTTGTTTGCTTTGTGTTTGTTGAATAAAATTTGTTGAAAAAAGTCGCAATATTATGCTCAAACCAATAATTTACGGTTATTAAGAGTATTATTAAGAATGGCAATAGGTAGTCGATACGGTACTATTCGCAGAGTCCTCCCGGTTTCCTACTTTTTAAAAAACGCTAGGCGGTGTAAGCTGAAAAATCATAAATGCGATATTTTACTCCCTCCAGTCTTTTTTCGACAAGTAAAAGTAATATTTTAACTCTTTAAAATATTTTTCGGTATTTTATTTTATTTAATATATTTATTTTCACAACATCAATTACAAATAAAAATCAAAATATTTAGATATTCTTTTTTTATTTTAACTGAAGTCCCTAGCTGTTGTTTTTTTTTTTTTTACCGACAAATTACTTTTTTTTGTGTTAAAAGTAAGCCATTTTTTTTGCGACACTAATGTAAATATTCCCCCCCCCAAAAAATATTTTAAAGACGGGGAGGGTTAAATAGTTACATTTACTTTCGAAAATGACTGGAGGGGGTAAAATATCGCATTGACTTTTTTTTTCAGCTATCACCAGCTAGCGTTTTTTTAAGGCAGGAGGGTGGGACGGAACTCTGGTATAGCACGTCGAAACTTCTGCCACTTCTTTGCTTTTAATTTTATGAATCCATCTACAGACAGAAATAATGTTATTCGTAAATTTTCAATTAAGATTTGCAGTAGCCCCGACCTTTGAATTGCTATTTTAGTTTTTTGCTGTGTTTATTTAAATTAATACTTAATGTCACGCGTTATCATCTGCAACACATTCTCGCTAAAATCATATCGTCCAAGATTAAATGCAACAGGTAAATCCTGATTATCTGATGTTGCTTATCGCCAAATTCTTATTTTTTATGAGTGTCATCACTCATCTAAATAGTGGACCATTCCGTTTTGGTTTTAAAGAAAGAAAGGGAAGAAAAGGACAGGCTACATCGAAAAATAAAAGACGAAAGAAAGAAGTAGTGTAAGATAGAGAGAGTGGGTGAGTGATACGCTTAATCTGTTTTAATCGAACATATTGAAAAGATTAAAAGAATTTAAAGATAGAAAAAGTGTGTTGTGTGTGTGTGTGTGTGTGCGTTGTGGAGCGAGAGAGAGAGAGAGGGAGAAGAGAGAGGAGAGAGAGAGCAGAATTAAATCAAGATTATTATACTTATCACTATTGAACTTATAGCAATAGCTTTGAGTAAACCTATACAAACATTGTAATAATTAAATTATATTGTGGTATGTTCACAGGTCCTGCTAGTTTAATTAATTAAAATATATAAATGTTTCTTAGTCTTAGTGTTTGTGAGTAAAGTATGAATGTCTTTTTAGGTGTTTAGCGGGGAATTATCATATTATAAAAGGAACGCCAAGCCTCTGGAACTAGTAGACCCGTTCTCATACCTAGGTAATGCTAGAATAATCTCTAAGTTCCAATTACCATCGAATTGGTAAGACAAGGCAACAGGCACCGTAAACGTAAATACGGATCTAACCTGTTGCAATCCTACTGCAGAATGCCAGAGATTTATGAAGCCTCATAAAAGCCAAGCAGCAATCAGTACTCAGGGAATGGAATCACCAAATACATGAATGGACTAATTCTTGAGTTCCATAAGCACAGCTGTTTTGAGTACTAGTTTAGTTGTGCTCAGAGAGTTGCTGTTGTCAAACCAACAATATACTGACTGACTTCAACAGGTGCAATATCTCATCTTCAGAAAGCGATGTCAATACACGCATAAGAAAGGCATGAATTGCTTTTGACAGATTATCGATCATATGGAAATCTAACTCTCTGACAAGAATAAGGGGAACTCTTTCAAGCTGAAGCTGTATCGGTACTACTATATGGTTGCACCCTAGACTCTAACAAACGCTTAGAGGAAAGGCTTGGTGGAAATATATGATGATGCTGCGTGCTGTCTTGAACAGATCCTGGAAGCATCACCCCAAAGAGCAGTTACACAGACACTGATCTATACACAAACCATTCAAGACGAACAAGACGTGTTGGAGAAGTTAGGACGAACTCATAAGTAACGTTCTTCTGTTAACACCTACAAATGTAGGACACTAATGTTGGCCGACCAGCTAAAAATGTACATACAACTGCTATGAATTGAACCTGGATGCCGTGCGGACACTTTCAGTTACGTTGTAACCGATTTAGGTTTTGAAATTAGAAGAGAAGAAAAAAAAAACGGAAATATAATTCGCCGGCTGACCTCGGCCGTAGATTCAAAACAGATGGGCGATCCGGAATGACCTCGACCGGGGAGTCGAGGGGATGGTGGCCGGATAGGGCTGACCATCAGTAGTAAAATCTCAAGTAGGTCGAACTCCCAGAAGCGAGAGTCGGCGTGATCGAGACGATCCTTTGAAGTAGCTAGACTTAAGTCACACGGAAAAAGATAAATCCTGTTTTATAGATTACCGGAAAATGAAAATCGAAATTAAAAGAAAACCAAATGTATTAAAAGGATACTCAAGTGGCAAGAGATCGTCGGGAAAGGAATCTTTGTTTATTGTTTCCTTAAACACTTAGAATGGAGATAACTCTTGTTGAAAATCGAAATTAAAGAAAGTCAAATGTATTTAAAAAACATTCAAGTGGCCGGAAGAGATGGCACTTAGATTGGTGAGCGGAAGTAAATTCAATTGGCTGGTTGAAACAAGAGGGAGGCGGTTACCCTGCTTGAGTGGGAGGAGCAGAAAAATTCCTAATATCTTCATACCGGCCGGAAATAAAATTGTTCCGATTGAAATGTTATTTACTCAGACGTTTTCGGCTTTTGAAAGCAGACGAGGCCGAACGGGCAGAGGAGGCCGAACCGGCGATGAAGTTGTGATTGCTTGAGATCGGGCTAGCTGAATAGATTAACGCAATACTGAAAGCCGAGAGTAACTGACTTCAGCTAAGACCTTTTGAAAACTTAGCAACTTACGAACTGTTTTGCACAATACTTTGCAGAAGACAGAAGTATTTAGTTACGGGTACATCACTCCCACAGACCTTGAGAAGTAATTATTGTATCTTGTATTTTTTATATAAATGTTGTTGATTTTTGAAAAAAAAGAGTCGTTATTTTTTATGTGACATATCGGCCGCCATTAACCTCGGAAATCAGTTTCTATAGCAGATTTCTAGTCGTTTAAGATCTTAGCACAACGTGGGGCATCGGCTAGACTTCCAGTAAATATAGAGACCCTGCAATCCTTGGTTGATGCAGAAAATCCGATCTTGACGGCAATTTCGGAGATTCTGTGAGCCCTTTCGCCGGTAGCGACGACGGGTTATACGATGACCGATAGGAACGGGCTATGAGAGAGAGAGAGAGAGAGAGAGAGAGAGAGAGAGAGAGAGAGAGAGAGAGAGAGATGAGAGTAATGAATTGTTGCTCTAACATGACTTGGTTAGGATAATGATGATAAAAGGTGAAAAAAACATGTGTAAAATAATGAGATGTGGAAATTTGGAAAAAACCAACATTTATTTTATACGTTATGTTATAGTGGAAATTATCTAGAATTTGCGATGACGTGTGAAAGGCTGACCGTCGGACTCTGATAGTTTGAAAACTGATGACAGGGTGAAAAGTGAAAGGGAGATAGCGAGAAGAGAGAGAGGTTGGAAGTTATCGGTGTGGACGAATGTCAGAGTCTGAGCTGAGTGTTTGAGGATGACAGACAGAAGATGCAGTCTGTTCTCCAAGGTAGTTTTACTTGGGTGTAAAATAAAATACATTAGCTATGAGAAAATTATCACTGTTTTGTGTTCGTTATTAAGAACTTCTTATGGACGTAAGTACATCCCGAGAAGATCCTAAGTAATTTCCAGACTCAATGAACAGAGAAAATGTCTGCCCAGCAACCGATCCAGAATAGCAGATACTCCGATCCCAGAATAGCAGATATGACGAATTGCAGACACGGATCCAGATAAGTATAGTAACTATACACTCCTTTAATTAGACGCCAGGTCACATATCGAAATTTAATGACCTTACATACACACTCTCCAAATATTTTTCCGCAGTGTTACATTAAAGCAATCAACTTGATCCTCACCGTGTGCCTATGTATCGTAGCATTATGCAAAAGTACGTCAGTTTAGGTCAGTCGGTAGAGCATTGATCCCGAAATGTTCGAGGCCTTTTACTTGCGATAAATAAACTCTAACAACAACAAAAAAAAGACTCGAAGAAAGGAGAGAAGTCAGCCCAACAACTGAAGCCAGCCCAACAGCAGATGCGAAATACCAGCAACTCCGACCAGAATAGCAAATACCACAGATTTAGATTAATATAAAAATTACACATTCCTTCAATTAGACACCACTTCACATATCGAAATTTAATGACTTTTGCAATCTACGCACATTTAATTGATCCCGCAATGTTCGAGGCCTTTTACTTGCAATACATAAACATGTGTTTGTTATTAAAAACTATCAAAAGTACAAGACTAGAGACCCAGAGAAATCCAACTAGATCTTGACTCGAAGAAAGGAGAGAAATCAGTCAGCCCAACTGAAGTCAGCCCAACATCAAAACCAGCAACTCCGACCCAGAATAGCAAACACCACAGATCCAGATAAGTATAGTAACTTACACTCCTTCAATTAGACGCAGATTACATATCGAAATTTAATGACCTTACTTACTCACACTCCAAATAGAAACCAACACGTCACATATTCAATTAGATTACTAATGACTATTAAACCTAACTAAAGAAAGTCGGTTCAGCCAGACAGAGAGGGAGTCTATCCCTTTTCAGTAGCGCTATTCCAAGGAGATTTTTTTGGCGTCTGAGGTGGAGCGCCACACAATCAGCTCCTTACTTTACCACACAGATCCCTGTGCTGCTCCTACGCTGAGTTGGCGAACACCGGTAACGAACCCGGAACCTTGTGGTTCATATTACTCTTTAAATCGATACCGCTACGTAAACAATGTTTCTACGTTGGCACAAAAATTGTTTTGTCTTTAACAATTAACTCCTTTCACACGTTTCGTTTAACTGACTCAATTCCTTCTCATCTCTGATTAGTGGAATCCTAATTATGCAAATCAAATTACTTCTCTCAGTCACGTGTTATAATGACGATGTGCCGTTTCATTGGGCCAGTATTCTTACTCGCCCCTTTTATATCCTGTTTGTATTGTTTCTGTTGGACTTTGCTCAGACCTTGAAGTCCGTTTGTTATAACTGTTTGTCGTATTTGTCCTATAGAAATATATATAAGTCCGGCGTTACCAGATGACCTGGTATAACCAAGCGCATTATGAGAAATTAGTGTTAGCTACAGAGTTAACACCACACTAATTCTTATACAATTATCTTAGAAAATATATAAAAAACCTACCAATGGTGAACGGGTTGGGTAAATACTTATAGAAAGATCGAAGTGACAACTGTAGTTATGCTTAATACTTGGATTTTTTTCTTTATATCTCCAAGGATTTATTCTGTGTTGAATCACCCGAGAGAATTTTATACAGAGTAAAAAATACATTAAAAATAATTATTGGCCCTCGGATCGGGCCGCTCAGTCGGTAGAGTGTTCGGCTAGAAATCATAAGGTTCCTGGGTCGATACTGACCCTCGCCAACTCAGCGTATGAGTAGCACAGGAATCTGTACGGTAGAGTGAGGAGCTGATGGTAGGTGTGGCACTCGAACTCAGACGCTAAAATAATCTTCTTGGTCTAGCGTTAGTGAAAAGGAGATAGACTCCCTCACTGTCTGGCTGATACAGACATTAGCCTACCCCGACGACTATACTTACTTTTATTTCATCGTTGCCAAATAAAAATATATAATAATACTGGGGTTCCTAAGAAATACGACCGTTATCATTTTGCAATACACTGTAATGTAGCGGCCTTAATTCTTAATATGCAACGTAGTGGGACCACTTAGTATTTAACGTAGTGCCTTTTCTTTCTCGCACTACAATTCGTAACTTCGTACGTACGGAGTTTGTTTACAAGCACGAATCTAGCTGTAGCAGTCAGTCTTAGCTAGCCCCAAAATCCTTCTCCACTTC
Source organism: Doryteuthis pealeii (assembly GCA_023376005.1). NCBI lineage: Eukaryota > Metazoa > Mollusca > Cephalopoda > Myopsida > Loliginidae > Doryteuthis > Doryteuthis pealeii. The sequence goes on along the minus strand of CM042147.1, from coordinate 56,512,567 downwards.
TTTCGTTTATGGTCAAGGGAAGATATCACTTTACGTACGCCGCGTCCTCCTCGTTACGGCCAATTTGACGTGTTGACAAGTTTACACTTTAATGACTTTCATTCATGAGTACAATTTCTTTGGCGTGTAGTAAATAAAGATGTGGACAGTATTTCTTGCTTTACGTAAATTTATTTTCTCAATGAAAGTTTATTGAGAGAGAGAGAGATGGTCAGCTTCCTTAAATATGTTTTTAGTGATGCTCTTAACTTCGTTCCAATTATCAGGCTTCACACTTAAAATATGTTTTCAACTTCGTCCAGTGTAAGATATTACATCTCGGGTTTCACACATCAGCGACCTCAGTTCATCAACTGCCAACTGCCACGCACGGCCTCCTGGCTCTAACTGTCTCTGACTCTCGGACCCTCACTGCTCTGATCGCAGACTCCAACTGATCCCGATTCTATTGACGGGTCTCTTTTAAATAGTATTCCTAAATAATCTCCCAGAAGATTCCTTCTCTAGAACTTTCGACCTCCTTCTGGACTAAATCGAATATTCGATTCCTTCTATTCTCACTGGTCAACCAGAGTTCACGAAGCCTAAGATCAAAGACTTCTCTGTAGCCCAAAAGACTGGGTTTTTCCTAATCATAGACTTATCGTCTCGTTTCTCTCGTTAAAAAAGATATTATCTTTCCTAACTACTTTTTCGGTGATTCCAAAAAGACCACCCAGTAATATAAGATAATCGGTAGTACATTTTCTAAAAGTTTTTTCCTAAGTCTGGCACAAGGCCACAAATATAGGTGCTGGGCGGGCGATTACATAACAACACTCTGGTTAAAAATGAGACCGTCCAAATCGTTCAAAATGAAAATTTCGTCACCTCAGCTAAATAATGGACCATTCCGTTTTTATTATTACAGAAAAAACACAGAAAAAATATATTAAGAAAGAAAGTAAGAAAGACAATATGGAAAAGATATAGAGAGGGTGTGAGTGAATTGAAGCGATAACGCTAATCTGTTTCAATCAAACATAATGAAAGATGAAAAGAAGGAAGAAAGAATTAAAAACAGATTAGAATACTTTTTATATATTGAAGTAAATGCAATAGCTATTAAGTAAACATATCAAATGTTATAATAATCAAATTATCATATTGTGGTATATCCCGTGATATTTCGTTGTTTCTCTCTTTCGAGATTATTTATAGGGAAAAACAAACGATTCCTTTCTCATTATTTTGGACACGGCATGATAATTATACAGAAAATTCAATTAAAACCATATAATAATATTATAATATTGGAATACTTGAAACCATATAAATATAATGAAATTATTGTATTAAATAGGTATACTTGTTATTATATAACTGTGTACAAAAGAATTCTTAAGAAAATCTACACAAAAATATAAATATACATGTACAATTCACAGGTGTTTATATGTCATTAAAACATGGAAGTGCGTGGTGTAATGGTTAAAGTCATGGGAAATGGACTCGTCGCTCCGAGTTCAAATTCTGGATGTGATAATTGCATTTCACTTAGCGCTAATATTCTTGGGAAAGGTATAAATCCTATTTTCCCCCCAGTTATGGATAATTAGAAGGCAAACTGGGCCCTTTAACCTTGGTTAGGCAACCGGTCTAGGAGAATGAAAACTCTGAATTCAAGCCTGTTGAACTCCGCTTGAAAATTGAGCTTGTGTCACATCCTGCTTGTGTGGAGGGGTTCGTAAATATATATATGTCGTTAAAGTTTTTCTTCAAATTTAACTGTGATATGTAAGATATGTGTATATGGAAGAGAGAGAGAGAGAGAGAGAGAGAGAGAGAGAGAGAGAGAGAGAGAGAGAGAGACCGACAGACAGACAAAGCATAGATAGATAGAAAGAAAGAAAGAGGGTAGATATAAACTGATTATGTAGTATGAATCAACTGAGGTATGTGTGTATGGAAGAGAGAAACAGACAGAAAGAGAGATAGAGGGGGAGAGTGAGAGAGAGAGAGAGAGAGAGAGAGAGAGAATAGATGCAAACTGAGAATGAACTATAAAACAATTGAAATGTGTGGGAAAGAGAGATGTGTGTGTGTGTTCGTTTGTATGTGTATGTGTGTATGTGTGTGTGTGTGTGTGCGTGTGAGAGAGAGAGAGGGGGAATAGATAGAGATAAACAGAGACAGATAGAAAAGGGGTAAGTGATAAACAAGTAGGAAATAAATTAAGATATGTGTGCGTGAGAGACAGACTGACAGAGAGAGACAGAGACAGAGACAGAAGGGGGAGTAAAGAGAGTGAGAGCCAGAAAAAGAAACCAAGATACAAAATTCATGCAGATAAAAATGAGGTTATTTCATATTTCGATTCAGTCAACTTGCTATTAGTGCAAAACTTATAAATTAGATACTATTTTCTCTCCAGCAGTTCCACCAGCTCCACTCGTTAGAGTATCATAGGAAGGATTCAGTTATCACAGTGTGTTTCCATTTACAGAAAATGTAGATAGCAGCAGGTCAGTGTAATAAAGGATATATATATATATATATATATATATATATATATATATATATATATATATATATATATTATCATTATTATTTTCACTCCTTTTGAGTTTTTTTTTTTACATCAGCCTTAGTTGATAGTATTTCACTGGAGCCTGAGTGACAACAAGTCTCCTAGGGTCTCCAGGACTCTTCTGAGTATTCTAAATGATTGCAGCAGTGTGGTAGTCAGGATGGTCTCAATTCTTCCTCTGATTTCCAGATCCTCCAGTCTTTTTTCCAAGTTTATTGAGACCGTTCCAAGTGCACCAACTACAATTGGTATCACTTTCACTCTTATATTCCATAGCTTTTACAATTCTCTGGCAAGGACCAGGTATTTATTATTATCATTATTATTATTATTATTATTTACTCCTTTTGAGTTTTCACATCAGCATTAGCTGATGGTCTTTCACTGGAGTCTGAGTGACAGCAAGTTTCCTCAGGTCTCCAGGACTCTTCTGGCAGATTGCAGCAGTGCAGTGTTCTGGATGGTATCAATCCTTCCTCTGATTTCCAGACTTTCCAATCTGATTTCTAGACTTTCCAAATTATTATTATTATTATTATTATTATTATTATTATTATTATTATTATTATTGTAAGCTATGTAATCAAAGTCTTTCTGCTACTACTGGTTTGAAAGCATTAAGTACTTTTCATTAGACAAGTCGACGAGGAGAAATGTATATACACATCCACAATAAAAAAATTAAGGCAATTTTTTAGAAGCCAGTGCTATAAGTACTATAGATAATGTTAATCATAGATCTGGCTTCTTTAACACACCCGCACATCTAGGTAAATCAATCATTACAGTTATAGTTACAAAACTACAAACCCCGGCCATAGCAAAAACAACACAACATAATATATATATATATATCTTATTATAATGGAGATTGTGTGTTTTTCTGTCTGTAACCGAAACTATATTACTACTCAAGTCACAATTCCCTTAGTTATTTACGTCACATTCTCTATGATTCTATTTCTATTTAAATCTCAATTAATAATAAAACTGTTTGACTTTATTAATACTGTTGGCCTTACCTAAATACTAATAATATGCAATTGTATTTATATATAAAACAAAATACCAGTTTTCAGTGTAAACGTAAAGCTAATTTGCATATTGATATTAAAAAAACTGATTTTAATAAAAATGTGCTTGGTATTATTGATTTCTAATTGGTTGGTGTTATCTTAATGAATATGAGTAAAAATCTCTTCAATAAATCCTATAAGAAATTCATTAACAAGAAGAAATAACTGTAATTTTATTCTTTACTTCCTATTTTAACTAAATAGTTAAATTAGGAAAATTTAGCATTGAAAAACGGAAGTGATGAAAGAGTAAGTTTCAGTTGTTCTAATTTCCGATTATACCCCCTCCGTTTCAAATCTTTTTATTTGAATTCTTAATTAGTTTCACTAGCCTTTCTGATTTAATCTAATATTTTATTACATTTAAACTTAAATACTTGCACCCGGAGGGTGCATATATTTGCTAGTATATATATATATATTAAATAGTTAAACAATTAATACTTCTCTCGCTTTTAAACATTGGTATTTAAATGGAATACGTCACACCTTTTCAATATCTCCTCGTAGACCAATCACGTCTTTGCTTTTCGACTTCACGTCTTCCTATCACATTGATTTTCGTTTTCGCATGTAGCAACCACGTCATCGGCATTCAATTATCAACGCCAATCAACGAACGGTAACGAACCTTTTTCTACATATTTTCCAAACTCAACACATTCAAAACATCTTTTATCTACATAAATCCTTTTTTCTTCTTGAATAATTTCATTGTCCTGAAGAAGGTTCCCTTTATAAACCGAAATGTTCGGTCATCGTCTAATAAATTTCTATCCATTATTATATCCGGTGTTTGTTCTACACACACATGTACGGTTTAGCTCAGTCGGTGGAGCATTCGGCTAGGAATCACAAGGTTCCTGGTTCGATACCGGCTCTCGCCTACTCAGCGCATGAGTAGCACAGGGATATGTGCGGTAAAGTGAGGAGCTGATGGTAGGTGTGACGCCCCCCCCATGAGGCGGTGAAATAATCTCCTAGCGATATTGAAAAGGGGATAGACTCCCTCGCTGTCTGGCTGACACCGACATTTGGCCGACCTGACGACTTCGACGACGACATATATGAATGAGAGAGAGAGAGAGAGAGAGAGAGAGAGAGAGAGAGAGAGAGAGAGAGAGAGAGAGAGAGAGAGAGAGAGATTAACACAAATGATAAGACAAATAAGAATATTTTTGTAGTTATTTGCTATTTTAAATTGTTCTCAAATAGTTTAAACCTTAAGTCATTGTCTGGAAAAACGTTTTTTATAGAGTTTTCAAAAAGTTTTTTTTAGAAACTTTTCAAAAACGTATTTAACAGAGTTCATACACTACAAAAGAAGAGAAAAAAAATAACTGGCATCCAATTGTCTTCAACTGAACATTATATGATCCCTACTATTATGCACACACACACACACTCACACACACACACACACTCTCTCTCTCTCACTCTCTCTCTCTCTCTCTCTCTCTTCTCTCTCCTCACACACACACACACACACACACACACACAGATTATATATATATATATATATATATATATATATATATATAGACTAGCTAAAGTACCCGGTCCATGACCGGACTAAAAGATTAGGAACACCAGAGAGAGTTTTCAGACATATTTACATCCAAGGGTAAATAGTTATGGAAATTTTCGTGAAAATCGGACCATTAATTGATTTTTCATAGAATTTTAAAAAAACAAAAAAACTTGTAACTTGTTTTTGGCTACGTTAAATTTTAGTTGATTTAACGGTGCAAATATGAAAACTTTTTTTTTTTCAGTCATAATTTTCATTATTTCCGTAAGCTTACATTTTTTTTAAATCATCAGGAGTTTGTTTAATGTTTCTTCTTTCGAATGGAAAAAAGTTTTTTCAAGATAATATTAATTTTATGAAAGTTTCATTGTGCTAAATATAGGGGGGTAAATTTCACAGAGAAATTTGGTGGTACCTAGATAAGCTCTTTTATCTGAACGGTTTTTAGAAAAAAAAATGGGCGGACCTCAAGATCTCCATCTAAATTTTTTTTATCTCTATTTTTTTTTTCAATGGATTATTATCGATTACACATCAATCTATCATATTATTAAAAAAATCATAAAAGGTTCTTTATTTTTTTAGTTTTCACGGGTGCTTATTTCCTCGTATAAGTTTATAGTAAATCGATCCCCCATATCAGAACTGCTCGAGCGGAAGTGGCTCAGAAAAAACAGAACCCAAATGAACTATTTTCCCATTGAACTAATCTTAAACCCCAACCCTAATCCCTAACCTTCCCTAGTTAAAATTAAGTTTTATTACAAAATTTCTGGGTTATGTTTTTTCTGGGTCACAGGTATACAGGTTGACCCAGAAAAAAACAGAACCCAAATTATTTATTCCTTTTTCCATTAAACTAACCGTAACCCCCAACCCCAACCGCAACCCTACACCCCCATAGTTAAAATTAACAGTTTTATTACAAAATTTGTGGGTTCTGTTTTTTTGGGTCACTGGTATACAGGGTGACCCAGCGGTATACAGGGTGACCCAGAAAAAAACAGAATCCAAATTATTTATTCATTTTCCCATTAAACTAACCCTAACCCCCAACCCTAATCCTACACCCTAGATCCCCATAGTTAAAATTAACAGTTTTATTACAAAATTTATGTGTTCTGTTTTTTCTGGGTCACCCTAATTTTGACACCTTTGTGCAAGTTCAGCCCAACTGTTAAGGTAGAGCGGTTCCGATATGGGAGATCGATTTACTATAAACTTATACGGGGAAATGAGCCCCCGTGAAAACTAAAAAAAAAATAAAGAACTTCTAAGAATTTTTTTTTACAATATGATAGATTGGTGTGTAATCGATAATTGAAGGAAAGAAAATAGAAATAGAAAAAAAAATTAGATGGGGAGGTTTAAACACTGAACTTCATAAGTTATTCAACTACCTCGTATTTTTATTTTTAAAATTTTATTATAGTTTTATACATTTACTTGTTATTGTAATTTTTTAAAAAATTATATAAAAAGATGTTTGTTTATTATTAAAACATCGTAACAATTGCAGTATATTGTTTCACATTTAAATGTTAAGCTAGGTATACCAAAAAAAAAATAAAAATCGTTTGCTACGTTTTTAAAAACGAATTAAAATTAATTAAATCTATTATTTAAGGTCATTGTAATATTTTTTAAGTGCTAATAATTTGCTATTTTTTGTTTGTTTGTTTATAACATTGAGAATAATTTTAAATTCAGTTTTTAATTGCTTGTTTGAGTTAGAAATAGAATGTAATATTGTAAAATTTTTTAAAAAATTTTTTAAAAATTTTTCGAAAAATCGCTTGATTTTTGTTTGATTAATTAATTATATCCCTTAATCAGTAAAAATCAATAACCAGATTTGGAGTGTTTCTTAGTTAGAACGATATCAATGTGTATGCAAGATTTTGAATCTGAGTGACCGCCTGTTTTGGAGTTATACGTCGACACGTACATACCAAATTCTCTCCTTTATATATTTAGATATAGCTGAAGTACAATCTTTCAGCTGTTAAGATCCCTGTTAGAAGCTTTGAGGACTTGGCACGGAACAGAAACAAATGGAGAGCCACCATTCGGAATGGAATAAAGGATTTTGAAATGAATCGCATTGAGAAATTAAAGGAGGCAAGATCAAGGACAAAGGGGCGTTCGACCCAACCGGCACCCCTCACTCTTGCACCACTTGTGGCCTCATCTGCAAGTCGCTGGCTGGACTGAAATCTCACAATTGCCATAAAACACTCGAGCTGATTTTGCTTTTAGACACTCATACGTCGAAATTGACAGGAGAAATCCAACATATATATATATATATATATATATATAATATATATATATATATAATATATATATATTATATGTGTGTGTGTGTGTGTGTGTAAGTTAGGATAACGTACACAGAGAATCAACGGGGCTTCGTAATTCTTTGATTACGCTATTCTAAGTTATATTCTCTATCACGGATATTAAGTACTATTTATGGATAACTGACACTAAATAATAATAATAATAATAATAATAATAATAATAATAATAATAATAATAATAATACAGTCAACTCAAGCTCATCATACAATTTGTCCTTTGTTTCTTGGGGGCGCTAAGTGTTGGAGCGTATGCACTAACCAGGTGGACAGGTCCTATCGAAAAGTTCAGGCGGAGGGTCAAAATTCTCTCTGAACCACCTGTAGGTGGTACTATTGCTCCCAGTAAAGTGTTCCTGACTGCAAAGCCAACTCCATGCTCTCTGATTTCGCCAGGAGGCTTCCTTTGCCAGAAAAAGGTGTAGTCTCTTTCTTTCAACGAGCCTGACGAGAGAAGTCGGGTTTCTTGAAGAGTAGAGATGTCAACTTGTCTCTTCAATAGTATTTTATTGATGATTGGGCATCTGTTATATCCAAAAAGTTGTCAGTTTGTCTGGGTGTCATGGTCCTAACATTCAAGCATCCGAGACGTAATGCAAGAGTCTTAGTTTTATTTGATCAACCTTACCTTCTTTAATGCAAGAGTTGGTGCTGACCACGACTCCTAGCCATTGGTAGAATTAATGAGAATGGACAATGTCTCCTTGAGTCTTGCACATACCACAATCTATGAATCACCAACTCATATTTTCAGTCCAATCTTCGTCACAAAGTTTCCTGGAGACACCCACGATCAGGCCACTGGCACCAGTTAGACCTAATAATAACACGGCACTCCTACCCCAGAAGTGTCCCCCAAACTCGTAGCTTTCACAGCGCATACTGTGACTCGGACCACTCCCTCGTCTGCTGTAGAATCAAACTCCAAATGAAAAATTTCCACAGTCAAATTAAATGGACCCCCTCGTGTGGATAGTGCCAAAGCAGCTGACCAAACTAAAGCTGCTGCCTTTCTCTGTGCCATAGAAGAGTCTCTCCACCACCTACCACAGTGTTGCTCTGCCCAGCAATATTGTGATGGCCTACGGACCACCATCCATAACACAGCCCTGACAATTTTTGGCAAAAAAGTGCATAGGCCTAATGATTGGTTCAAAGCCAATAGTCTCCGTATTGACACCAATCTTGGGTGGAAAAATATCGCTTCCATTAATTACAAATCTGTGCCGAATGACAAGACTTTACATGCCCTTAGAGCTTCAAGGAAGAGGCTACAACAAACTGTACGTCACTGTGCTATCAGTTACTGGCTACAGCTTTGCAGCAGCATTCAATCATCTGCTGAGTCCGGTAATATCAAAGGCATGTACGATGGCATAAAAAGGGCGCTTGGACCATCACATCGCAAAATCGCTCCTCTGAAATGAGCCCCAGGAGAACTCATAAAGATCGATCTAAACAATTTGATCGCTGGGTAGAACATTACTCAGAACTCTACGCCAGCGACAACACCGTTTCTGATGCAGCTCTACGTCATGTAGAAGAGCTAGGTACGGAACCTACAACTGAAGAACTTTGCATAGCACTTGATAGACTAACCTGCGGCAAATCATCTGGCAGCGACGGAATCACAGCTGAAATTCTAAAGTGTGGGAAGCCTGTTCTCCTAGAAAAACTCCACAAGTTCCTCAGCCTATGCTGGAGTGAAGGGGTTATCCCACAAGACATGAGGAATGCCACCATCGTAACACTGTATAAGAACAAGAGAGACAGGAGCGATAATTACCGTGGTATCTATTTACTCATCATTACAGGTAAACTCTTTGCTAGAGTTGCACTAAATAGACTCCAGATTCTCGCAGAAAAGAAACTTACAGCTCTATTTCAAACTGGTTAGCTATTCCTAGATCTACGACCCAGTCTGTTATAAAGAAGTTTCGTACGACAGAGAATTTGCTTGGGCGTGGAAGAAAACCCAAATTGTCACCGAGAATTGCACGAACACTGTGTCAGGATGTTAATATAAACCCAAGAGTTTTTTTGAAAGACAACATCAAAAGGTTGGATACGATAGGGATCAGAGTAAGTACTCGCATACTACCAAACCCAAACATGACGAAACCCTCTTCACAAGCCATGTCACATTATTGCTCGGTTTAATTTTCTTAATAAACGTTCTTGCTTTTGGGAACAAATGCTATGGAGTGTTGAAACAAAAATCGAACTTTTTGGACATAATGACGAACAGACGATATGGCACGAAAAAAGTGAAGCTTTCCCCCTAAAGAACCTAGAGCCAATATTAAAACCTGAAAGCGTCTTAATGATGTTTTGGGGTTGTTTTGGCTCAAGGCCGATTTGAAAATTAATTGCAATAAGATGCATAATCAAATCTGAAAACTACATTAAAATTCTGGTGGAATATCTACAACTATCTGCGTAAACTATTGATTAGGTTGGCGATTTATTTACCAGCAAAATAATGACTCTAGACATATGTCTAAATCAGTGAGTGCGTCGCTTCCGAAAAAGTAGATTACTCTTCTGTTCTGACTTGAATCTTATTGATAATCTGTGGCAAGAACTATAAGTTCGAATAAATCGTCGGTCATCAAAGACTTTCAGAAATTAGAACGTGTAACCATTGGAGAATGGAAGAAAAAAAAAGACATGTTCAAATCTCATCAAAAACTTTAGGAAACGATTGCTGCCAGTTAGATAGATGAGTAGGCGGCATTGGCATCATATTCCCCCCCCCCTTAAAGTTTATTTGTCATCTACATCAGCAATTTGTTAAACTCTAAACATCATCCCTTCCATCTGTGTTCTCACTATTTTGCACGTGCCAGAAAGAAGTTCACCAGAACATCTCTAATGATATCATTTTTTTTAAAATTTAACCACTCTATCTGATTAGATTTACCCACCGCTTATCAGAAATAAATAAATAAATAAATAAAACCCTGGTTAAGAAAACAGGATGGACTCTTCAGAGTCCTCATTTGATTCCATATTGTAAAAATTGTTAATTTTTTTCGGGCTGTACAAATAATTTTGTCTTTTCCTCTTTTGTTTATTTTTCTTCTATTTAGTAAATTTTCCCTATCCTTCGCGAAATTGAGCTTTACATACCTTTTTTCTGTACTTAATAAAACATAAAAGGTATGTCATCATACGGGTATTAAATTCTAAGAAATGGGTCAAAATATTTTATATTTATGCATATACGAACAATTTCGTCGTTGACTATATATACGTGGAGACCTTTTACCTTGTAAAAAGTAATAAATCTTGAACATTTAATCTCAGATTAAACAGGGACAATTCCTTGTTGCTGGTACCTAGTAACCCAATGCAACCTGCCATGCTATTGGAGTGATAGGTTCGACCTAGTAAGCTCGAAAGCTGTGGTTTCTAATGTTATTTTCAAAGTAGATCATTGCAATATAATATTCCTACTCAAATTTCTTTATTTGAGCTGGAGCTCATCTAACTTAGCCTTGTGTCAGACCATGCTAAAATTGTCAAATATTTTGTGCGCCTTCCATAGCGTCAAGTTTTGTATACTTGTGTTACAGGCCAGTTTCATTCTTACGGAATCTAATTCTTACGTGGTGTAATGGTTATCGTCGTAGGAAATGGACTCGTCGACCCGAGTTCAAATCCTGGAGGAGGCTGTTTGCCTTTCATATAGCGCTAATACCATTGGGAAAGGTATGCATCCAACTACTCTCCTTTCAACTATAGGTAAATAGGAGAGCAGATTGGTCTCTTTATGCTTGACTAGGTAACCAGTCTAGGAAAAGGAAAACTATGCACGAATAGGGAAGGCATGGTCTGCTATAAACAGATTATGAGTCATAGGGAAATCCGATCTCACTGACAAGTTAAAGCAACAATCAGTGCTACTGTATGGCTGCACCACTTGGACTCTAACAAAGTACCTAGATAATATGCTAGATGGGATATGCAAAATAATCCTGTGTGAAATCTTAAACAAGTCCTGGAAACAACACCCCACGAGAAAACAACTGTGTAGCGACTTGCCCCCTATCATACAGACCATTCGAGTAAGACGAATAGGATACCGCTGAAGAAGCAAGGACGAACTCATAAGTGACGTTCCGCTATGGAATCCAGCACATGGGCACGCCAGTGTGTGTCGTCCAGCAATGATGTACATTGACCAGCTCTGTACGGATACTGGGTGCCGCGAGGGCAATGAATTATCGGGACGGCTAGCGAGACGGTTGTCATGGATATCCGTGCTACTTAGGCGACATGATGATGCTGATGATGATGATGATGTAATTCCGCTAAAGAAATTAATCTTGTGTCACATTGTGGTTGTGCGGAGAGGTTGGTAAATATATATATATTAACCTTGTGTCAAATCAAGTTTGATACCAGTCAAGTTGGCATCTCTCGTAAATGTTTGGTTTGTTTTGTTTTACGGCATATCAACCTCAGTGGGTCATTTAATGCCGAAAAAGTTTTGAAATAAATCAATTCTTAATGGATAATACAATTTTTTTTATAAATACATTTTTCTATTTAACCCATAGATGGGACCCTAACAGGTACTAACACTCCGGGTCAGAGTGGACCAGGGAGCAATGGTGATGAAGGGTTGCTCCACATTCCCCAAACCTCCAAAACTAGAACCTCACCATCAGATAGAGTTTAACGTCATTCACAGGACATGTAGACCCGCAGCCACCGCCTTCTAGCACCCATATGATAAAAAGTGATTGGGGCTTGCCATAAGGGCAATAGGGTTGGGAAAATCACATAGGTGCTAGGGCTTGACGTGACCAGCCGATTGATCGGAGGGGGCCTCTCCGACCGCCCGTCTAGCCCAAGATAGGGCCAAAGTGGAGTATTGCAAGTCATGAACTGCTCATCCACCTGGGCTCTATCCTTAAGCATCACGGGTCAAAAGTGGCTCCTTTGGGGGAGTCTTACCCCTCTGCAGAGGTGCAGTCGGTGCATTCTAACGCCCCAGCCGACAGAGCGGCTCGTAAATGTAGGGTAAGTAGTCTTTTATTACAAACTTTATTTAGTGCGTCCAATTCTGTATTATTTACACTGTAGAGTATTTTAACTTCCTATTCACTTGTGTGACAGTGGGATGTTTTAAGATAAGACTGTTTTTCTGTTATGCTTGGCGGCAAATAGGATCGAAGATAAGATAACACTCAATGTATATTTCGGCAGAATACCAGTGAAGAGAGAGAAAAGAATCCCCTTTAACCTTGAATACCCGAAAAAAAGCGCCGTTGAAATTGTCACACATAAACACATACAGAAACCGAAACGTTATAGCGTCGACATTATCATCAAAAATAAACATTCATCCTGTGGTAAACTTCATCTTTTTTTCCCACATTAACACATATGCAAACATAGGAAAATATGTTAAAGATACGATTCTGCCCTACTATTTTACCCATAGCTACAGGGAGAATAACTTTATTCATACCTTTGGCAAAGGTACTACTGACAGATTTGTTGATTTTAATGGCATATCAACCCGTCTAGGGTTATATTATGACTGAAAGCTAGGGAATCGCATTCATTGTAAGTCCATATCTACATGTTTCTGTACTTGTTTGTTAAGAGTT